>QRFJ01000202.1:896683-1264833 GCA_006176705.1 Cocos nucifera
GGCCTTTCGCTCGAAAGATCTTATCCTCATAGTCGCAGGTTGATCGGTCGGCTCGAGAAATCTATCTCTGGACCGAGGTTGTTGCTCGCATTAGATTGAAGTGTCTCCTCCTATTCCGTAATGAGCTGTGGCGGCAACAAAGGGCTGCTGGTCAGGGCCTCTCCCTCCATCTCATCCTTTGTGTACGAGGCCTTACGCTCGAGAAGATGCTTTCTCTAGCCGGGATTGTCAAGGTCGTTGGGAGAGATCTTATCTCTTGTCGAGATTGATGCTCCGTATAGAACGAGGTTTCTCCTCCTGTTCTAACGAGCTATGGGCACATAAGGGCTACTGTCAAGAATCTCGTCCTCCATCTCGTCCTTTAGAATGAGCGCTTCCTCGAAAGAGATCTTATCTCTAGTCGAGATTGTCAACGGATTGCTCGGAAGAATCTTATCTCTAGCTGAGTTGACTCGGTCTCTCGAGAGAGATCTTATCTCTAGCCGAGGTTGTCAAACGGTCGCCGTCAAACGTATCGCTTAGAAGAGATCTTATTCTCTAGCCGAGGGTTGGACTCGATCGCTCTGAGAGATCTTATCTCTGCTAGGTTGTGCTTGTCGTGTTAGGACGAGGCTCTCCTTTTCCTAACGGCCTGTGGAGGCACAATTAGGGCCACTGTCATAACCATCCCTCCCATTCGCCTTTGTGAATAGAGCTTTCGCTCGAGAAGAATCTATCTTAGCCGAGGTTGAATCCGGCGCTCGAAGGATCTTATCTCTGATCGAGGTTGTTGCTCGCGTTAGGACGAGGTTCTCCTCCTATTCCTAACGGGCTATGGGGGCACATAAGGGACACTGTCAGGGCTTCTCCCCCCATCTCGTCCTTTATGAACGAGGCCTTCGCTCGGGAGAGATTTTATCTCTAGTCGATATTGTCAACGATCGTTCAGGAAGAGTCTTATCTCTAGCCAAGTTGACACTCCGTTAGGACGAGGTTCTCCTCCTATTCCTAATGGGCAGTGGGGGCACATAAGGGCCGCTGTCAGGGCCTCTTCCTCCATCTCATCCTTTATGAATGAGGTCTTCGCTCAGAAGAGATCTTATCTCTAGCCGAGGTTGTCAACGATCGCTCGAAAGAGATCTATCTCTAGTTGAGGTTGACTCGGTCGCTCGGAGAGATCTTATCTCTAGCCGAGGTTGTCAATGGGTCGCTCGAAAGAGATTTTATCTCTGGTCGAGAGTTGTCACGGTCGCTCAGAAGAGATCTTATCTCTATCCGAGGTCGACTCGCGGTCACTCGGAAGAGATCTTATTCTCTAGTCGAGGTGTCAACGGTCGCTCGGGAGAGATCTTATCTCTAGTCGAGATGACTCGGTCGCTCGGAAGAAATCTTTATCTCTGGTCAGAGGTTGTGCTCACGTTAGGATGAGGTTCTCTTTCTATTCCTAATGGACTGTGGGGCACATAAGGCCACTGTTAGGGCCTCTCCCCCATCTCATCCTTTATGAACGAGATCTTTGCTCGGAAGAGATCTTATCTCTAGCCGATTGTCGCTGCCATTATGACGAGGTTTCTTCTTCTATTCTCTAACGGACTGTGGGGGCACATAAGGACCGCTATCAGGCCTCTCCCCCCATCTCTCCTTTGTGAATGAGGCCTTCGCTCAGAAGAGATCTTATCTTAGCCGAGGTTGACTCGGTCGCTCGGAAGAGATCTTATCTCTGATCGAGTTGTTGCTCGCGTTAGGACGAGATTCTCTCCTATTCCTAACGAACTGTAGGAGTACATAAGCCGCTGTCAGGGCCTCTCCCCATCTCGTCCTTTTTGAATAAGATCTTCCTCGGGAGATCTTATCTCTAGTTCGAGATTGTCAACAGTCGCTCAGGAGAAGATCTTATCTCTAGCCGAGGTTGACTCGGTCGCTTGGGAGAGATCTTATCTCTAGCTGAGATTGTCAACGACGCTCGAAGAGATCTTATTCTGGTCGGGTACAATGGTCGCTTGAGAGATCTTATATCTCTAGCCAAGGTTGACTCGATCGCTTGAGAGATCTTATCTCTAGCCGAGGTTGTCAAGTGCTCGGAGAGATCTTATCTCTAGTCGATTTATTGGTTCAACGATTGCTCGGGAAGAGATCTTATCTTTAGTCGAGGTTTGACGCGGTCGCTCGAAAGAGATCTTATCTCTGATCGAGATTATTGCTCGCATTAGGACGAGGTTCTCCTCCTGTTCCTAACGGACTGTGGGGGCACATAAGGGCCGCTGTCAGGGTCTCTCCCCCATCTCGTCCTTTGTGGAATGAGGTCTTCGCTTGGAGAGATCTTATCTCTTACCTAGATGTCAACGGTCGCTTAGGAGAGATCTTACCTCTAGCCGAGGTTGACTCGGTCACTCGGGAGAGATCTTATCTCTGGCCGAGGTTGTCAACGATCGCTCAAAAGAAGATCTTATCTCTAGCCGAGATTGACTTGATCGCTCGAGAGAGATCTTATCTCTAGCCAAAGTTGACTCGATCGCTTGAAAGAGATCTTTATCTCGATCGAGGTTGTTGCTCGCGTTAGGACGAGGTTCTCTTTCTGTTCCTACGGGCTGTGGGGACATAAGAACCGCTGTTAGAAGCTTCTCCCCCCATCTCGTCCTTTATGAACGAGGACTTCCTCGGAAGAGATCTTATCTCTAGTCGAGGGTTGTCGCTCGCATTAGGACGAGTTCTCCTTCTGTTCTAACGGGCTGTGGGCACATAAGGATCATGTCAGGGCCTCTCCTCCTATCTCGTCATTTTGTGAATGATGGCCTTCGCTCGAAAGAGATCTTATCTCTAGTCGAGGTGACTCGGTCGCTCGGAAGAGATCTTATCTCTAGCCAAGGTTATTGCTTGTTAGGATGAGGTTCTCCTCCTTTTTCTAATGGGCGTAGGGCACATAAGGACCGCTGTCCAGGGCCTTCTCCCCCATCTCATCTTTGTGAATGAGGCCTTCGCTCGAAAGAGATCTTATCTCTAGCCGAGGTTATCAACATCGTCGGGAGATCTTATCTCTAGCGAGGTTGACTCGTCGCTCGAAAGAATCTTATCTCTAGTCGAGGTTGTCAACGCGTCGCTCGGAAGAGATCTTATCCTCTGGCCGAGGTTGTCAACGGTCGCTCGAAAGAATCTTATCTCTAGCAGAGGTTGACTTGATTCGTCGGCGGAGAATCTTATCTCTAGCCGAGGTTGTCAATGATTGCTGTCGAAAGAGATCTTATCTCTAGCCGAGGTTGTCAATGGTCGCTCGAGAAGATCTTATCTTCTAGCTGAGGTTGACTCAGTCGCTTGAAAGAGATCTTATCTCTGACGAGATTGTTGCTCGCGTTAGAATGAGGTTCTCCTCCTATTTCTAACGGACTGTGGGAGTACATAAGGACCACTGTCAGGACCTCTCCCCCTATCTCATCATTTATGAACGAGGCCTTCGCTCGAAGAGATCTTATCTCTAGCCGAGGTTGTCGCTCGCATTAGATGAGGTTCTCCTCCTATTCTTAACGGACTGTGGGGGCACATAAGGACCGCTATCAGGGCCTCTCCCCCCATCTCATCCTTTGTGAATGAGGTCTTCGCTCGGAAGAAATTTTATCTCTAGCCGAGGTTGACTCGGTCGCTCGGGAGAGATCTTATCTCTGGCCAAGATTGTTGCTTGCGTTAGAACGAGGTTCTCCTCCTTTTTCTAACGGGTTGTGGGGGCACATAAGCGCTGTCAGGCCTCTCCCCCCATCTCGTCCTTTGTGAATGAGGCTTCGCTGGGAAGATCTTATCTCTAGCGAGGTTGTCAACGTCGCTTGAGACGAGATCTTATCTCTGGCCGAGGTTGTCAACGGTCGCTCGAAAGAGATCTTACTTCTAGCCAAAGGTTGACTCGGTCGCTCGAAAAGAGATCTTATCTCTGATCGAGTTGTTGCTCGCATTAGGACGAGGTTCTCCTCCTATTTTTAACGCGACTGTGGGAGCACATAAGGACCGCCTGTCAGGGGCCTCTCACCCCCATCTCGTCCTTGTGAATGAGGCCTTCGCTCGAGAGAGATCTTATCTCTAGCCGAGGTGTCAACAGTCGCTCGAAAGAGAATCTTATCTCTAGCCGAGGTTGTTGCTCGCATTAGAACGAGGTTCTCCTCTTGTTCCCAACGGACTGTGGGGGCATGTAAGGGCCGTTGTCAGGGCCTCTCCTTCCATCTCGTCCTTTATGAACGAGGCCTTCGCTCGGGAGAGATCTTATCTCTAGTCGAGGTTGTTACTCGCATTAGGATGGGGTTCTCCCTTTCTGTTCTTAACGCGGCAATTATTGACTGCTTCTTTCCTATCATTGCATAGTTTTTGTATCCAGAAATAATATTATTGAAAGGAAAGAATTTTTTGAAAGAAATTATTGGCAAACGCATTCACAAATTCTATGTTTCAGGGTCATGGTAGCGTTGTTCCTCCACATTTCTTCGAGCGATAAGCTTCGAGCCGGACGACCTCCTCCATCTCATGCTGGCCTCTGCAATTTGGAGCATGCTTCTCTTGGTTTTGATGCTGGAAGATGATGGATCGTCGATGTACCAAGCTCCTCCTAGGGGTAATGTAGATGACGCCGTGAGGTGGCCGAGCTCCTTGCCATCTCTGGCTATGGAAACGCCCTGGCTGATCTTTTTCCTGTTCAGGCTACTGTCGGAGGAATTTACCCAGGCATCTCACTCGGGGGTGTGGCCGCATGGGACTGGTTATGGAGAGAGTGGTGTCGCCAGTTGTGGCGGCCATATCGTCCGATCTCGTCACCTATCGTAGACTGATGGCGATAGTTCGTCCAGAGGAGCTTGGACTTATAGAGAAATTCGACCGAAGGGGAAGCTCGGAAGAAGTTCGGCTCCCGCAGGCGCCTGATTGGAACGAGGCGGAGAGAGTTCGGCTCTCGCAGGGATCCGACTGAAGCTCGACGGTTGAGGAGTTCGACTAAAGCCCGACCGTTGGAAGTCCGAAGGAGCTCGGCCACTAAGCAGTTCGATCAGCTGTAGCAGTTCGACCAAGATCCATCTGCTGAAGTTCTTCCATAGCTACTGACCGCATCAGGCTGGGCATCGAACTTGATTTTAGCAGGAGCGGGGTTTATCCCCAACACTTGCTATCAGGGGCAACGGTTATTAGAGATCCATGATAGCGTGAATGATGTGGAAGTACTCTCCACGAAAGCAATTAAAGCAAATCAGTGGATTTATTGGGAATTGCTTGTAAAATATGATAGGGCCGGGAACTATGGGGAATTGATGAAGATCTAAGATAAAATAAGAAGCTGCTCAAGGATGCAATCAGAGCTACCAGCGAGCGGAAGACTGATATTATACACCGGTGTCAATGCTTTCCCAGTCAACATCATCAAGATTCGTGGATGCAAAATGGAGGCATCAAGATTCGGGATGGAGAACCGACTTAAAACAAATATCATCATTATATTCCGAGGAGGACGAGTTCTTGCGGATTGCTACGAAGGTGAGAAAGTCGGTCGGTCTCCTTCATTGGAGAACAAAGAATCAATCCTGAGAACAAGGTTACCTTAAAAAAGGTTGGATGTTACATACTTATCTTATTAAAAATTATTATATTAAATTAATTATCAGAAATTGAGTTTGAAAAGATGATGCGTTCTAAGAGAGAGAAGCTTTGGTTTTTCCAGAGAAAGGTGTGGAGTAGCAGAAATGTTAAGAGGCAAGGGAGAAAATCTAGCGGGTTGTACTTGAAGGGTGGTTGCTTCAAGTGCGGGGAGAACGGTCGTTGGAGGAGGTCGTGCAGGAACGCCGCCAGGTGTTTCTGGGGTGTCGGTGGGTTTGGGTATTGATCGCATAGCTAGCTTTGTTTGCCGGGAGCTTCCAACTAGAGGTATGGCTGGTGAGTGGTGCATGGGGTAAAAAGGTCCCAGGCAGAGTTAAACCCACAGGCGACTCCATTCCCGTTACCAGGCATTTGAGTAAAAAGTTTTTGGAGGCTCGTGATGCCGCTATTATTTTAGCCAATAAAGACAACTCATGAGAGGAAAACTGCAGCTACGCATGTGAACTTGCCATGGAGATTGTTCTTGGCACTGGGATGTGAAAGCAGTTGATATGGAGAAACGGCTAAAGGCGATCGACCATCTGGCCTTAGGAGATGGTGGAATGGGATCATGAGCATAACTAAAGTACGGATTAATCTTTCGGACGTGCCATTTTTCTGCTAGGATAACAGTAACATAGCTCAAATTTTAAATTCCCATGGTTTTCTTGAAGTTCTTGAAGAAATGAGTTAAAACATCAGAGGAGGAAGGCTTTTGGGTGCACTATTTTTGTGTGATGATTTGCGGAAGATCCCTGAAGTTCTGCTAGTAAATTGAGCGTGGCCTGGGTTGTTCTACCCATACCGTGACTGCGTGGAGGTGGGATGGATGCATCAGGTCCCACCCATTTTGAAGGAAAGATTCGAATAGATGGTACAAGGAAGTGTGTAGAAAAAAAAAAACAGCAGGATCGAGCTGTAAGATCACGGATGAAGATGAAGATGGCAGTTTCGGTCGGGTGATGGTTGAGCCGGTTCAAATCTGCTAGACCGGTTTGGGCTAGTTCAAGTCAAAGCTCAAGAAGTCAAACAGCCAAAATTTTATATTTAGGGTCGGCTCTGTTAACTGCCAAAAACCAATGCCGTTGACATTAATTTGAATAATAATCAAATCCCGAGGAGCTTTTGTGAAGAGGAGGGATTGGACTTTGGAGTCTCCAGAGAGGTCGGCTTGACGATAAACTTGATAAGAGGGTACTGAGGTAACTCGTGGAATTGATAGAGGGAAGGGATCACTTTTGTCTGAAGTCTCCTATCTATGCACATAATCTAGTGTACGGTTGATTGGGTGGCACCTTTGTAGTAGAGTATCCAGCATCGAGATTGTGGGTGACTCTTTCTGATTTATTGAGTCAATTCTAGAACATTTTGTTTTATTTACTCGAGGTTGTGTAAAGCAGCTGATTTAACCAAAAAAAAAAAAAGAAAAGAAAAAATCTCCCACCGCTGATAAGAACTTTCATAGGGTTCCGCTGGTGTGAAGCATTCTCGGTTGGGTTCACAACACCGTGGGGTGTGGTTTTGTCAAAGTTTTCCTAGGTTCTCTAATGCAGCTACTAGATTTTCTGTAGGAAGAAGTGCTCACTTGATAAATGATGGTGGTTTTGATATATCTATGGTAAATAGAGCTTTGAAGAGGAAGGCACGGGTGGTCCATGGTGGGGAGTATCAAAGATAAAGGATAATAGTAAGGCTGACAATGACCATGGCTCCACTGCTGTCTTTGACGGGTTGTCCATGGATCATTTGTTGGAGATGGGTCAGAATTGTAGGAAATGTGCTGTTGAAGGAGACGAGACCGAGAGTTGGAGAGGGTGAAGCAAATGGTAGAGTTGGAAGCAAAGCGAAGGATAAATAGCAAAGAAAAGAGCGGGATGGGGAAGGATTGGAGGTGCAAATGAGTCAAGAATCTTTATAAGTAACTTGAGCTCAACTCGAGCCTGAGCTCAATTCAACTCAATAATTATTGAGCTCGAATAATTTGAATAGTTTTTTGGATTAAATTTGAATAGTAAAATACTTGACTCAAGGCTTACGGATCTATTTGAGTTTATATATATATATATATATATATATTATAATTAGGTTAAGATTTGAATTTGAGCTTGAGCTCGAGTATGACTTGGTTGATATTCGAATCAAGATAATTCGATTTCAAAGATTGTCTTTTTTTCATCGAATCGAACTCGAATTTGAGATATTGAGACTTCATCAATCTTGAATCGAAATTTGAGTCCAAATATTTTGAATTGAATCGAGCTCGAGCGCCCATATAACAATCCAGAAATTCATCTAAAAATACTAGCCAAAAGATATTATTTGAATTTCTTGATCTTGTAAAAATATCTAAAATCTTTCCGACGAATAATCGATGTTCGACTAAATATACGTCCGCACAGGTCCTCACATATTTTATAAGCCCTAATATCCTCGCCAGGTTAAGGGTCCAAATCCATACTTTCATTCACAAATACCACAATTGATCCGTGATTCGCCCAATGAATCTATGTTGCAGCATCCTCTAGTCCACGTGGTTATGAGCTGGATCGGTTCTGATATCATCTATAATAACTCAGGATCTCATCCAAAAAGATTACTCAGAATATATTATTTAGGTTTTCTGATCCTATATAAATACTCAAAATCTTCTTAGCGAATAGTCGATGTGAGATTAAGTATATCCGTATGGATCCTCATGCTTCAGCTATTCGACTCGACTTGACTTAATCGCATCACTAGGAAGGAGATTTTGCTTGTTTCCATTATGAAGTTATTTCTTTTATCATGAAGATTCCACGATGGGATGTGAGTGGATTGGGTATATATCCCGAAGAAGAGAAGATTAGTGAAATATTGTACCGTGGTTTGTTTGCTTAGCGGTTCTTCTGTCAATTCATGGGCTTGGGATGATGAAGTTTGTGCTTCAGGTGGTCTATTGACTGGTTGGTCGGATGGTGTGGATACAAGGGGTTGGCGAAAGGAGCGTATTCCAGTACAGTGAGGCTGAACTTGAAATTGGGCTGTCGGTATGGTTGATCTCTAATGCTTATGGTCATTTTGGGTTGGCTGATACGGTGGTTCTAAAAAAGGCATGGGTGCAAGTTCCTCTAGGTTAATTTTAATGCGACCACATTCGTGGAGGATAGGTGTGCCAAAAAAAGGCAATTTAAGGGACATGCAGTTTTATTTGAGACATGTAATTGGTTTATTTGCCTTTGTGTTAGAGAAAATACACTTGGAGTAATAGGATGGAAGTGGCATTTCATATGCTTTGAGATCGAGTCAAACACCTCTTGACCCATATCCATCGACAGGTCATATCCAGTCACATTTGATTCCGACCTAATCTAGTTTATATGACTCAATTCCTAATGGACCTAACACCATGCATCAAATTCAATCCTTATAATTCTTACCGGCTTAGTTCTAGAATGATTTAGACAAATAGCATTAGAAAGAACCAACCACTCAAAATTATCTTGATTTGAAGGATTTCCTTGTAAATTATAACCTAACCCATATCCAACATTGGCCTCCACTTACGGCAACAATTCTAAAGAAATTAGCAACCCGGTTGCTGTATCAAGAACCGACTCATTTTTTTGATTGCTATTGATTTCCACCTCTTCCCTCAAGAGCCGACTTATTTTTAATTTGGTCAATAATTTTAATAGATCTAAGATGCCTTTTGAGCGAAAAATGATATGAGAGGGCCATTTCAAATTTTTAAAAATACATAATAAATGATACGTATAATTTAAAATCTATAGGACATGTACACAATATTTGTACATGTTATATAAAGATGCTGAAAGTAGATACGAAGCTACGGCTATTGATGGGCTGGACTAGACCAAGTGACACGCTGACCTGGCCCGAGAAAAACTAGTCTTGAGCTCGAATTGTTACAGGTCTAGCCACTTGCCCGTCCCTTAACGACGCCGATGCCTACTTAACCGGTTAAATCCGACATCCCGTTAAAATAAATAAATAAAGATATATATATATATATTTGTTAAAGATTTTTTAAATAATTTAAATAACCACAGATACATGCTGTGGCTTCTAGTTTATTTTCTTTATATATATATTTTTTTTAAAAAATAAAGGCAGTAAACGTTACGTTACCAAATTATTTTAGATACAGATATTTTCATGATCCACTTCACCGCTTTATTGCCGGACTCCTGAAGCAAGTTTTGCCCATCTCTCTCTCTCTCTCGCAGTCTTGGTGCGCGTCTAAATCCATAGCCGGAGGACGAGAGGAGGAGATGACAATCGACGACGAGAACTCGATCTACGTTGGAGGCCTTCCCTACGACATCACTGAAGACGCCCTCCGCCGCGCCTTCGATCTCTACGGCGCCGTTGTCGCCGTCAAGGTCAGTCCGCTCATCGCCCCTCCCTATCCACACTTTTCATTCTCCCCCGCTTCCCCTCCTTCCCTGCTTCTCTCTGTTTAAAGGAAGCAGTTTGATACCCCGCTGGTCCGGAATGGACCAGGTTCCTGGTTAAATTTTAGGGTTTAGGAACGAGGGCGCATACCTCGGTGGAGCCATCGGAGTTCTTGATCTAGGGTTTATTCTTTCTTCCTGGTTAGATTTTAATAGGGATTTTCTGGAGTTCTAATCGAATCGCATTTCCCTCAAAGATCAAAATTTGCTGTCCTCTTTGCCTCTATGAACCCCGTATCTAGGTTTAGCTATAATCGGGAAAGAATTTGGGAGAAACAGGGGTCTAGGTAGTAATGCTAGAGACTGGGTAGCGGTTGTGAGTTCTGGATTGTTTCTGAGTTGAATTGACAAAACCCTAGAGGAAATTTATTGGATTCAGTGGTTTTGTTGGAGAAGCTCTCAACAAAATTTAACATTGTTTGAGAGAGATCTGTTAGTTTAGTTTAATGAAGTTGCAAAAGTAGTTTTTTGATGCGGTCCTATACCTATGCTCCAAAAACTGTACATGTGACTAAAAACATTCATGCTAAAGAAAGAAGAAGATTAGGCATGAGGAGAACATAACTAAGTTTCTTCTCCTTGAGCACCAGTAGTGTTGGGTGCCATTGTTGTATACCATAACTTGTTGACATAGACAATGGTTAAAGCAGTATGTTTTACCATTATAATGAGGTGGCATAATGGTTTTGACTCTGAGTTTCTTCTTCCTATACTGACTATCTGCGTGCAAACTTCATGCATTTAAATAATTCTGTCATAAAATCCTTTCATATCGACATTTTGTAGGGGAACCTTAACTGCTAATCACCATCTTATTCCTTGACATTGACTTACTGCCTGCAGATAATCAATGATCGAGAAGTTGGAGGAAAATGTTATGGCTTTGTTACCTTCACTAATCCTAGGTCTGCTGTTGATGCTATAATGGACATGAATGGCAGGGTCTCTCTCTCTCTCTCTCTCTCTCTCTGAAAACATGTTTCAAATATTTTCTGGTGGCTGTCTATATGTGGTTCAGGCATTTGAGCCAAAAGCAGATCTTTGCTTTTATTTCATTGTTTTAGGCAGATGACACTGTAAACTTTTTAATCAGACCATAGGCGGAAGAGTTGTACGAGTAAATGAAGTCCGAACAAGAGGTGCAAGGCCAAATTTCCATCGTGAAAATTTCCGTCGGGATGCTGTGAAGGATAGTGACTGGGATAGGGGCCGTGATAGGGAAAGAGATTACATCCGTGACAGAGACCGCTACAGGGATAGAAATAATGACCGATCTCAGGATCGAGACAGGGAAGGAGAAGGAGATTATAAGCATGGACATGACTTTGATCGAGTGAGAGACTATACTATAGAACGAAGTCGAGATAGAGAGGACCATGATCAAGAGCGTATGCGGGACCATGATCATGATCAGGAAAGGGAACACAACACGGACATTGAAAATGATAGGGAAATTGAGAGAGCAAAAGATCATGATGGAAGTAGAGACAAGGAGCAACTACTGAGAAATAGGCTTGGGTAAGCTCTAATTTTTCAGCTTTAATATCTACTTATGTTTCTGTTCTCATACATAGTCAAGGATATTATAAAATCTCCATTCATGTTCTCATACTCATGACCTGAAATATACAATTTATATTCAGTTAGCAAATTACCTAAGTATCTTTAACATTCTAATGCAATCTCACGAGGATGACCTGTGTGCCCAGCAAATCAAAGCTGTATATTTTTGGCTGAGTGGTTATAAAAGGCTCGCCACGGCCTTCGCAACTTTTGTATTTCAGTACTTCTTTAGCTGATGAAATTGGCTGAACAGTCCAATGATTCTGGCAGATTTTTTTAATAGCCCATCCGACTTTGCTGATGTGTTTCTTAGCTTGGTCAGGAGACAATAAAGGAAAACCATTTGAAGTCATGAATGTTTGTGAGGATGAAAGTAGGTCATTCATTTGGCAAGTATAAAGAGTCGTAGATTGGGAATCATAGAATTGATTTTGCTGTAATCTTGACAGAGGCTGCTACTTTACTTTAAACTGTGGGCTAAATTTTCAGTTTGTTCATATCCTTTTGAAGTTTTAAAATTTAAAATCAGGAGAACCTTATGACTGGATGCTTAAATAGATAACTTGCATTGGTGTTGAAGTAACAAACTTGATATCGATTGTTTAGGCGCAAAAACGGTGCGAAGAGAAACTTGAATGTGACTTAAAATAGCAAACAACCAGGTAATTGCATGCTTGAACGTTAATATGAGTTTTGGTTACAGCTTTATCTGCCTCTGTGCCAACCAGACCATTCAATTCGAAACTATGATGCCAAGTGGCCTCTACATTTGCATTATCTGAAAAGCATTTTATGACACATAATGCTTGCACAGAGTGTTTATAAAACTTTTCTGCTTGGTTCTGCAGTGCGCGTTTCAATGGCCGTCGAAGCAGAGAATTGTCATCAGATTCCAGTGATGATTTTCATGACCAGGTAAAGAATCTGTATTGTTTCGTATTCTCTCATTTATTACTGTAAACAGTATTTTGGTTCATTTTCTCCCAATAATTGTGGCTATGTGTTCTTTCTGATGTTTCAATTAAATTTATAAGGTGAAAGAACAATTAGAAATATCCATTCAGCGACGTGAGGAGCTCCAAAAGGAGGTACTCTAATAACTAGATCTTGCTGTTAAATAATGCTGTTAATTGTTTGACACAATTCTATATGTTAAGGTTCAATTGCTATGCTGGACTATAACAAGTTAGATATAATGATATAATCCTATTGTTTGCACATCTTCTTTTATTGCTTTGCAAGTTATCAGTAACACCTTTATAAAAACACTGCCACTTTGACAACCCAAAATGATAAAGCTATGGTTTCATGTTTACAAATGTTTCTTTTCACTCTGCAGTCATCATTTCCATCTACTTTTTGTTATTTCATTGATTATATTTTCTTCTCTCTGCATTTTTTTGGGAGAACCCTCCACACCTTTTTCACCTGCTAAGTTTGTAGAAGTCATGTTCTGTGAGACAGAACAAAGATATTCGAACCATATCCAACAAGGAAATTCTTTCTTTCTACTTTTTCTAGGAGGAGTTTATGGGTTTCAGTTTTTTATATTGGATGAGGGTGTTTTCTTGCATAGGCATGCTTAGGGCCTGGATTTCTTGATTAGAAACACAAAATTCGATTCTTTTTCCCCCTCAAGTGATTGTGGGATGTTTTTCTTTCTCCTACCTTCATGCATTTTTTAATTTTACATACATTTGTCCATCTTTTGTCCTTTCAACTTTGTTCTCTTTACAACCATTCTGCATCATATGATACTTGTCATTATCAATTTATTAATCATCATGGAAGTTTACAAGAAGAAAGGCTTGAAACGTAAATTTGATTATTTCATTGTATTTTTCCTTATTCATAAAGTATACTTAACTTTGGTAGAAACTAATTTATATTATTAATAACATATTTATTAGGACACCTCTCTAGAAAAATGTTTGAATTGTATCATACTTCATGTATCTGTTTTATGCATCCAGACAAATTCCTATTTGAAACCTATTTGAATGGAGTGTATTTGCATGACTTCACCATTTAAGTAATAAAGGCCCAATGACCCTTTGTTGATAAGTAGTATTGCAGCTAGTTCATTGCCTGTTTTATGGTAACTCATTGCTAAGTCAAAATCAGCTGATTTGCTAATTTTGTCTTCATTCTTATTCAAAATATTCAACATTATAAATAGGTGAAGTGACTATTGGATCTAATGACATGACATGCCTTCATCATTATGCATCTTTCTGATCATACCAGTTATGCTTTAAGGTTGTTCCTGTCATGATCCTTGATTTTTTTTTTCTTTGGCTGCATTACAAATATTTTCACAAATTAAATTGAACTTTGTTACACCATTCCTTTCCATAAAATGATTCTCTGTGAAATGGTGATTTGGCTACCTGGAATAAAATGCCTTTTCACTCAATGACAAGGCTAGGCAATTTTGTTAGATGTTGTCATGTCCTTTGCTTTGAAAAAACTGAAGATCATTGCATTGTATCAGCTTTGTTTGATTGAAGAGAAGGTTGAAGTCAAGCAGCAACTTATTTCAGATCTAGAGAAGAAATCCCAGGTTATCTCCATTCTGATTCTTAACATTGCTATTGGCCTACTTTCATGTTCGCTATTCGCTTTGATATCTTATTTGATTCACTGCTAAATCAAGGAATTTCAAACTTGCCAACTTAACATGTGTTCTCTCTTATTAATTTACTTGTGCAGAAATTAGAGGATGCATTCGCAGCTGCAAGGAAACTTTCCTTTCAACGACAGTCAATGCTAACCAAGGTACAAAATTTTTCCCAGGCTATCCACATTCGATATTTGGCTGGCTGGTTGTTGTCTAGTCCATTCCTTCAGACAGAAAAATGAAGAGAGAATTTGCAATTTTTCACCTGATCTGCAGGTGCACAGATGCTTTCTTCAGACACAAGACTATGCTCAAAAGCTGAAAAGCTCTGAACAGGAACTCCAGGTTAGCCTCTGTGACCACCTTTCACTTTCCTGCTGAATTATTTCTATAACTTGGGCAAGTTGGTATTTTTACGCATGACCTTTAACAAACTGGACTTTTTCTGGTCTCAAGTTTCCCATGCATTATTTTACTGCACTTTTTTAGTATGAGGGATGTTATTTAAGGTTATCTATGAAACACATACAAGCTGATCCATCCGTGTTAACAAAATGGATGAGGTCAGAAGGCAATATACTGTTCCGAAACCATGTGCCAGTATGATTTATGGCAAAAGAGGCAAGGCAATCAGCAGCCAGGTTAGCTTACCTATATACTTTCAGAACAAAGTTTTGTAGCTGAAAAGCCCATGGCTGGATATCAAGTAGGTAGAGGTGCGGGACATGACCAGGGGTGGGTTCGTGCTTGAACCGGTTGACAATCGTAAGGGAGTCTCCTTCCAAGACTGGCTTGGCCATGTGACAACGTGCTTCATACCTTGCCAAGCCACTTGGAGCTCATCAAGGGGGATTGTCGTAGGTGGAACTTGGCATCCATCCATGCCAAGGATTACATGGGGGTCACGAACAAGCAGAGGTGCAAATGAGCCGAGGAGCTTGCGAGCTGCTTGAGCTTGACTTGGGTCCAAGCTTGACTTGACTATTACTGAGTTCGAGTAGCATCATACTCAACTCAAAAGCTTGCGAGCCTAATAGACTATATATATTTTAATAATATTTTATTTTATTTTATTTATTAGTATATATTATCAATTTAATATTTTAAAATATAATACTACGCTATATTTTTGTTTTAATTATATTTTTTAATTGACCAAGGCTTCGATTCGAGCTCGAACGCAAGGTCGAATATGGCTTGGTTAATTTTTGAGTCGATCTTGAGTGTTGCTTTTGTTTGATTGAGTCTGAGTTCAAGCTTGGATATTAAAGCTCGATCGATGTCAAGTCGAGTTTTGGGTTTGAGTATTTTGAATTGAGTCGAGCTCGAGCCTCTGGCTACACCTTGCTGGTGAAACCTGCATGATGACATGAGCTGATGCATCAAATTTGATCTTCATTGTCCTAGTGGAAGGGGGCAGCCTAGAAAAGAAGATTGATTGATGGTTGGCCAAAGCCGGGGTGCCCTAATGCACTTGGAGTAGGTTAGAAGATGGTTGGTGGGTTTATGAGTAAAAAAACTCATTGACCCCAAGAATGACTTGATGAGCAACTAATCTTGATGAGCATGATCGTTTGTTGAAGAGTTTTTCATTGCATGCATGCCAGTTGCCCATCCTGCATGGGCAACCATTGTTTGACGATGTCACATAATAGTTTGGTGATGCTGAGCACTAAGGGATGGTAGCATGTCCTATAAAGAAGTAGCTGCAAGACATCCCAGCTGCAACCTAGATAGATGCCACCACACTATTGTGGCAAATGGGCATCCGATGAGTGCATGGTTCATATCCTCATCTATTTGTGACAAAGTGGACAGGTAGGCAAGAAAGCATTAGGCATGTTGCCAAGATAAATGCACAGGGAAGATGCTATTGTGCTGGTTCCAACCAAAAGGTAAGAGTACATGGATGGACCCACAACTTCCATATCCAGCTATAGGACAGCTGGTGCTGTACAGGTTGGTTGGCGATTTGTTGGCGTCAAATATTATAGGATGGAACATGCAAACTACCTATAGGTCCCCAAGTGACACGGTCTGGTGCTGACCCTATTAGGATGCCAACAACAACTATGATGCAGAGTAACTCGTTTGGCATATATCAGGCAAGTGCTTGAAGATTCCACTCTCTCTATCTTTGGTGTCCAGAGCTGGGACAATAGATGATCCAATTGCTCAAGATTTGCCCAATTTAAAATGTTTTTATTATTTTTGTAATTTGGGTTGGACATAACTAGCATTAAAAGAGGAAAGTTTTTATCCTCTTCCAACTAGAAGATGAATTTGACTCAATTAAAGAGAGTAGAGTTCAATATAATAGTAAAGAACTTGCAACTTCTCCTTTTTTTAGCAAAAAGAAGAAATCCGACTCAAATAAGGAAGATCTCATTCATATAAATAGTGGGCTTATGCCATGTTTTTGGATAACTTGAATAGAGGGAGTGTAAGTAAATAGCATAGATTATACTTTCCACTCGCTGCAACCCTAGAGAGTGAAAGTATAGAGCATAGATTCTACTTTCCACCCGTGATATGTGCCGCAATTTGTAGATCATGAAAATTTAATGAATGGACTTAGAGCCTCACTCTCTAAAATTCCTATTGTTTATTATTTTATTTAAGAAATTCAAGTTGAGCGGGTTGTAGGAAATCCTTCCTTTTTCTCAGTTGGATCACCAAGAGTCTTATAGCTAATGACCTGAGGATCCTCTATGTCCTCTCTGGTCAACAGAGTGAGGTATGAGATCCTATTCCATTGTGGTGAAGTATGGTAGCTCGATGGAAATACGTAGTGTTCTGGTGTCCAACTCTAAACCAGGTAATACATGCCTTTTATTGCCAAATTATCTCATGGTGCTTGAGATGTTGGATATAATGGTTCAAGAACCTGCAAAATCCTGGTGCAACAGTCCGTCCATATTTGGTTTGATCGGTTGGAGCTGAAGGATGTTGGCCTTAAGAGTTATTTATTCATAGATGCTATCTAAAGCATGCCAATTCCAATGTCGGGGTGCCCTCTCTCTGCACCAATTGCTTAGCGACATTACAGTCGCGATGCCAAGCCTTGTGCACCACGTGGAAGGAAGCCTCATGTTCCAGCCAAAATTGCTCAAACTGGAAGGGACGGTGAGGTACTTCAAGGGTGGACAAGGATGATGGCGAATGCTAAACTCCAGAAAAAGCCGCACCCAACTACTTGTTGCCAAGACTTGGTCAGGGTGCTCCCACATGCGAGCCCAACCACCTTGGTTGTCACACCAAGTGTGCTGGGGGCTAGCAAATGTAGGTTGATGAGGCCATTGTGGTTGACAAAGTATTTGTACTCACTGGATTTTTTGTTGGAGTTGAAAGCCTCTGCCCCTTGCTTATCCTCAGGATCAAGGATGCAGTTGAAAGTCCCCGAGTATCATGAAAGGGTGGCCAAGCTCAATGGCAAAGGAGATGGTCATCCACGACATACAGCACATCTGGTGTCACATAATTATATGATTATTCATGTAATGTGTATGATGTGGCAGGGTGGTGAGATAACTTGAAATAGATGGAGATTTCTCTGAAGGGTGGGAAGCATCTTGATTGAGGACATCATATTTCCTATTGACGGTTTTATAAATGTTTGGAGCAATGCTCTGAGGAACCCATTTTGTGCGCATGAAAAGTTCTATATGCCATGTTGCATGAGGATATTTGTGTAACTTATGGGAAGTTGTTGCCAAACATGTCATGTTAGCTGTCCCAATGAACTTCTGGTTGCTCTTAACAGGTACCCCAATGCATTTGCAAATAATGTAGAAAAGACTTGGCATAATTGCTGATTTTAAGAACCTATTTTACGATAACGTCAGAAGACCTAGCAAAGGTGCACCCTGTTATGTGCTGATGGGGAACAATTTGGTCTTCTCTAGGATATGATGCATGTTTTAGGGCCGTTCAAACTGTCATATTGTGCATACGATATGAATCTATCCATCTGGAGATCAATGCAATCTGCTCATGACATTTCTGGATTTTTTTTTTTTTTTTTTAATTTTAATTTTTGGTGGGTATGACTGTGGCTGATGAGTTTTCAGGGACTCACTTTCCTCCTTACAGACTCTCGTGGACACGGCAATGGGTGAGGTTGACGGTGGTGCAAGAGATGGCCAGTTATGAATTACCCAGCTGGTTAGGTTCTCTGTAATCCTTTATGGAGGATTATTTTGTTATTGAGCTTCAAAGGTATAAAATGCCCTTCATGTTCTTAATGTTAAAGAAATTTTGGTAGAACAGATGGATCGGGTTTTATTCAAATGGCTGGGCGTAAAGACCCAATGTAGTGGGGCTTTTCGTAAATCTCGTTAAAAGGGTTGTTTTGTAACGGAGCTTCGAAGTATGAAATACCTCCTGTCTTCTTGAAGTGTTGTGTCATTCCAAGGGCCAGGGCCAGTGGAGGGGGGCTAACCCTTTAGTTTGGATTTGTTCCACATTTGTCTAGTCGACTTTTTTCTTAGCCCCCTAACCTTGAAATCGGCCTGCCATTCTCAACCCAGCGACCGACGCAGCTAACGTATGCTGATCACAAATTAGAAATTGACTTGGATTTGGCTTTCTGGCCGCTGGCCTGCGCTGTGGGCCGCTTCCTTGGGCGCGGGCAAGGTGTCATCCCCTCCTTGGTTGGACCCTTTACTTCCCTCCCAGAAGAAGGCGATGCCACCACCCCACCACTCGCGACGAACATGATTCCTCCATGGTTCTGGTCGACCACCACAAACTGGCCATGGAAATGAGTGGCTCACTCTCGATGCCAAGTCCCGAAAACCCCCGCCGCCACCGTCTCCTCCTTCAGCGATGACATGGTTGGACGGTCCAAGGCCATCTTTTCCAGCATCACGCCTTTGGGGGAGCATTAGCTGGCTTCACGGTAAAGAGGAAGGGCTTGTCAGCATGGCCGCATGCCTTAACGTCAGGAGGATGTGGGGATCGAGCAAAGAATGCTCGGTGAAGTGAAGTCCACGTCCGGAAAGGGATCGAGGTGGGGAGAGTCGGCAAAGCTGCAAAGGCCGTGGCTGATGCAGCGACAAAGATAAGCTACGAAGAGCTGATGGATTTGATCCAAAGGTTGGAGAACAACAAGGACATGTTTAAGCGTGCTGCTAGGCCTGTCATGCCTACGGTTGTCCGCTGCTGTCTGTTAATCGGGACGGCTTGAGTTGCTACGAAGCCATGTATTTGACAGGAGCCGTGCGCCCGCTCGTGTACATCGTGCCACTAGGACCGAGTAATTGGAGGACTGGTTCTGGTTCTTCCTCCTCCATGGCCCAGGGTTCACTGATGAGGGTGGTTTTGTTATCAAAATACAGTCTAAGGAAGGGCCAAAATACGAGGATGAATGGATAAAAATGGTGAGTGACGGTTGGTCGCCTTGTGGTCTGTCTGGATTGGAAGGCCGGCTTAGAGTAAAAAATCCGACCTGTGAATAGAAGGGAGAAATACCGAAGGTTGCCGGACTTAATCTAGCAACAGACTTTTCGATTTCGAATATATATATATATATATATATATATATATATATATATATATATATGTATGAGTGAGGGTATGGAGCTTTTGCACAAAATGTAGGGTGCTTGATACAAATATATGTGCTATAACCTTCGAAATATGCGGGATGAGCTGTGTCTCACAAATATGTAGGACTATAATTTCTATCTTTAATGGAGTTTTGACCATCTTTGATGTACTTTGATTCAAGGACACATGGATTGATCTAGTTCATAACGAACATAAGTGACAAATATAGGCCACGTCAATAGTCATGGTGACACTCCATGCAGATCAAGTTGCTAATCTCTATAAGAAGACTACAATCCATTGCTTTTGTCTAGCTATCTTGACGAATGTTAAGAAAATTTTTGTTTTGATGGAACACATTGAAACCCGGCAGATTGAATTATGGTTTTCTTGGTAACCGCAACTTGGCATTTTTAAGTGTATATGATGCTCCTATGGCTTTGTTTGAAAGATAAGTTCACTCCATCTTCGTTGCCCACCTTTCGTCAGCTCCCTCCCTCCCCTTGCCTCTGTTATTCTCACTCAATTCATTTTTATAGCCAACTTTGAATTGGATAAAATTCAACCTCAAATAGTTAATATTAAAAAAGGATAATTTTATTTAAATTATTCTATAGCCTAGCAAAGTTCATTATGTATAGAGTGTTTCCGATGGAGTAACTCAAAATTAAGGATGATGTTGGTGAAAGTGGCAAAAAAAAAAAAAAAAAGATTATACCATAATGATACTATATGAAGGTGATCCTAGATCATACCTCGCCATTCAAATTACCATCCAATTGAGTGTTGGAAAATCCATCTTTGAGGTCAAATACTCAAGATCTTCCTAGAACAATAGTGTTAGACTAAAATTTAAGGATAAAAATACCTCTCAATCCACTAAATAAAATTGGTAGTATATTATATCAATATTATATATTATATTATATATATAGTACTTATGATATTATTATAATGATGCTATTGTCATGTTATTATTCAATTATATTTTTAAATTATAATAAAAATATGTAATTATACTTTATATTTATATTATAAAATTATTTAATATTTTATTTCTATTTATCTTATTTTTTTCAATCAAAATAAATCTCGATATTAAAATAATAATATATTATCGGTATAAACGAAAATAATAAATCTATAATAATAATTGATATATTTTTATGGGATTAATAATTTATAAAATTAATAAATATATATTTTTAAAATATACTAATAATTAATATATTAGTAAATATATGAATAATTTATCATAATATTTTTTTATATCATTAATAAATATATTCTTATAGAACATATCAAAGATAGCTTTGGCATTATATTATCACTGATCTTATTTTTCAGGAAATATTAAATAGATTAGTCATAGATAACTAAAAATATTAAATAACCAAAATACAATGATTTTGGATAGTGGAAAAGCCAATTATTCCAAAATATAGATTGCCATTGATCTAAAATTATCTTCGTGATCTTATTTGGATCACCAAACGATAGTTAGATGATTTTCTACAATTTAAGTTTTAGAGGATCCATTAAGTATGAGCATGCATCCAGGAGGAAGAGGAATGGATGTGATTATTTTTTAAATTTTTTTCTCATCAGTCATCTAATTTTATAAATCGACTAGATTTTCTTTCTTTCTTAACAAAATAACAAGGGATACACTCCCCCCAAAAAACATAAAAAGTACAAAAGGAAGGATTATCTTCATTTTACACATACTTCCACATTTAAGAAATAAACCCTATAGTTTACCGCTATCTATTTGCAAGAACAAAGACTAAGGCCTTGTTTAGCTGAGCTTTTGGAGTATCAGAAAGCACTTTCGCACTTTCTGATCCTTCAAAAGTACTTTTAGATAATACAGTGATATTTGGTAAAAAATTAAAAAGCTATTTTGATTTTGCCAGAAAGTTGAAAATGTCTATTTGGAAAAAACTTCATTTTAAAGCTTTCTCCAAAAGTACTTTCTAGTTAATGTTGAAAAGCTATTTTAATTTAAATAAAATTTTTTTAATGACTAAAATATCCACTATCTTTTATCATATCATATTACATTATTATACTATATAATATAATATAATATAATATAATATAATATAAATTAAAAATATATAACATAATCTATTATAGTATTATTATATTATAAACATATAATTTGATATAACAATAACTAATAATATAATAATATTGTTATATTATAATAATATAATATAATGTGTTATATTATAATTTATTATTAGATTAGATTATAATCCATCATATTATCTAACATTATATATTACATCATAATTATAAATATATATTATTATATACTATTATAATATTATATTATATTATAATATATATAATATATATATAATAATATTATATTATATTTATAACTTTAATATTATTATATTTTAAAGTATTATTTTATTAAATATATATATATATTATATTATTATATATATAATATTATATATATATCATATTATATATCATAATATTATATATATATATTATATTATATTATTATAATAATATTCTAATAGATATATTTATAACTTATAACTTAAATATTATTTTATTATATAATATTATTATCATATATTATAATACAATATTGTAATATAATATAATATAATATAACAGATTATAATTATGATTATAATGTAATATTGTAATTATAATATAATATTATTATAATTATGATGTAATATATAATGTTATATAATATAATAAATTATAATCTAATATAATAATAAATTATAAAATATTATATTATATTAATATAATATAATATAATATAATATTATATTATTTTTTATTATATCATATTATATAATATTTTTTATTATCATTTTATCATATCAAAAATATTTTTTTATTTGAATTGTCAAACATATGTTAAAGTTTTAAAATACTTTATAAATGTAGTTATCAAATAATAAATATTTTTTTATAAAAATTTTATTTCTTGAAAGGCCTATTTTTAAAAGCTCTAAAGTTCTGCTGTCAAGTAATCTCAAACATACTGAGAAAAGGGGGTCATTTAGCATGGTTGCACCAATAAAAAGAAAAAAATAAAAACTCACCGGATCCATAACAGCCATCGGTGCATCTGGCACGTGCAATTTCGCATGCGCCAAAAGATCGTGCGAGGTGAAGTCGGCGAAGAAAGGCATTTTCCACAAAATCGGCCACCGATTGCCGACTTATAAAGCCCCGAAGACGTCAATCAAAGTGCCGAGGATAACCCTCCTCCTCTCCTTTTTAAAGAAAACGTTGCTGTTCTTCGTCTTCCTCTCTCTCCCCGCTTCCCAAGAAAAGAACCGTAAAGCAAGGGGATTTTAGCGCGGCATAGGACCAAGAGAGAATAAAGATCGGATCTTGGAGGCTATCGTTTTTATCCGTTTTCGACGAGGTTAGATCTAAACTCTGGTCTTTTACGAAGTTATGATTCCTGTTTTTGTTTGTCTTTATTTCGTTTAAAATATTTTGGTCCTTCATTTTGGAATTACTAAAAGGTCTTGTGCATTGGGCTTTAAGGGTTTAAATTCTATTTTTCGCTTACCCTTTTGTTTATTTAAAAATCTGGGGGTTCCTTTTTGTAATTATTGCAAGATTTAGTGAATAGTGTTTTAAGTGTTAACTGTTTAATTTTTGACTTTTAAAATGTTTTGAAACGACATTTAGTTCTTCTTTTTATATACTTTACAAGATTTGGACTGAGCGAGGAGAAAGCCCAGATCTTGGAGGTGACCGTGTGCTGGTTTCTCCGTTCCCATCGAGATCAGATTTAAAAGTTGTTCTCTTTTATGGAATTATTAATTTTCACTTCTTGTTTAATTTTAAATTGTTAGAAAAATCTTGGTGCTTTTCCGGAGTCATTGCGGATTTAGTATTTGGGATTCAAGATTTTTAATTTGCCCTTTTGAGGGTTTTAAAACAAATTTTACTTGTCCTTTTACGTCTTTGCAAGGTTTACGAAACGGTTTTTTCATCTTATTTTAGTTGTAAGGATGGTAGCGTGCTGTTCTATTAGATAAAGTCGGATGTTTGTGGCGCTTTGTTACTCATATCGATTTTTTTCACAGAAATAACGTGAATCATGTGTTTTCCTACTGATTTAATGCTTGAAACTTTTGCTTTTTGTTCAATTATAGCTTATTGAGGCTGTTTATTCCTATCCTTGGAAAAAATAAAGGCTTTTCTGATTCTCATTAGCGAGCTTGGTGAACGCATATTGCAATTTGATATGTCGATTTTCTACCCCTTTTCCTACCTAAAAATTAGCCTCATTAGCTTTCGTTTTGAACTATTCATTGGATGTCAAAACATTTTCTTTTTCCTGTTAAAGGACAAGATTTCCTATTTCCTACAATTTATTTTCTGTGTGTAAGTAGTGGCCTTCTTTTGTAATGTTTATCTTGTGTTTATGGATGCAGATTTTGAATAGTTGATTGATGGTGTAAGAGATATTTTCTCTTTTTTTGGTCATGTTTTGCCAGAAGTTTTGCTTCTGGCTTTTCTAATGCATCCATTGTTAAACTCTGCAAGACCCTGATTGCTCGATATATTTATAAGTGCAAAGTAAACGAAGTTACGCATCTAATATCTTTTGTGTGTAAGTAACTGGGTTTCAGGATAATCTTAGCTTGAGTTCTTGATCCCTAGGATGAATTTATAAGTGCAAGAAGATTTAATGTCTATATGAGCCAAGATATCACGTTTCCTAATTTTCACAACTTACCATCTTGGCCAAGATAAAGTCATATCTCCGCTCACCTTAGTGTTGGCCACCCAAAAAGAGGGCCAAGATATCGTGTTTTAGAAATCCTGTCATCAAATTGCTATGTGCTCTATTTGCTATGCATTAAGTTGGGATAATATATGTAAATCAAAGCCTTTTTTGTCAAAATAAAATTTCCTGCAAAATGGAGGGCCATTGTAAGAAAGCAAGGGAAAGGATAAAGGCCATCCTAGAGGATTACCTCCAAAGTTGTTCTTTTCATTTAACAATATAATAGAAATCTTTCTATAAACAAGGGAAGTAGTTAATTTTATCTACTAGCTTAGTGAATCTGTGAAGAACATCATGATTAGGGGAAGAAGACTGTATGTGGTGTGACCTTTCTTGAATTTCACACTAAAGAGACAAGAAATGAAGATAAGGGGGTTGGATTCATATGTGCCTTCAGTTTACTTTCTATGAGCCGAGCACTTGAATCATTGATCCTAATTTATATCTCCACATGCTAGAGTGGTCTTTGTCAGGATAGCTTCTCACACCATGACCTCTGTTAAATGTAAAAGGATCCTTCCTTGTCCTAGTAACGGCACAGCAAATTACACATCCTCCATTATATTTTTTTAGTTAAGCTCCAAACAAGGCCCATATGCATCATCCTTCTTAGTAAAAATTAACGAATTTGAGCAAACATTATCCATCAGCTGGTGAAGGATTCTTTTATTTCAATCGATAAGCTTATGGGCCAAAATAATCCATAAAATCTATACTTAAAGTTGAAGCTCATGATGGACTTCAAGCTCTTTGAAATAATGTTCACTTTATTAGGTGTCATATATTGTTGGGTTATCACTCGTGAAGGCGATAATTTTAAGCTTTATGGACCATACCACCCTCATACTGCCAAGGTTGACCTAATCAAGAAATATGTGGCCAATGTACCAATCACATCATAAATGGTTTTTTGGAGGTTATTGGTGAATGAGTAATTTTATTGTTAGTGATTGGTGAAAGTAGGTAATTAATGGTTAGAGCATGTGTGGTCAATCCTATCGGAACTCCACCAAGTGGATAATTGTCCAATATAACTGTTAACTTCTATATTGCTTACCTCCTTTTAAATAATAGTTTTGTTCCTATATATATATATATATATATATATATATATATATAATTTTACACCACCAAACTTCCCTTTGGACCACGAATTTTTTGGAGGAATCTTCTTTTTGTTGCTTGTTTGATGTTTCTCCTCAGCACGTTTGTCTTGCTTGTTCATCTGGTGAACTGATTCATAGTATAAGATAATAAATTAATGTTTTATTAAATCATTCTTTATAGCTGCCACTTAAGCTATGCCTCTACTTTTGATTTCCAACATAACTCTGTAGCTGCACATGCCTATAATGTTTCAACTGGTTCACCACCAGTACATTATGATTGCTGCAACTCAAGTGCTTCTTCCTCTAATGTAATCATTTTTACCCAATCTTTTCTCGTTGTACCACAGTTGCACTTCAACATTCTCATCTCAACATGCTCTTCAACTTGCTAGTTCACTTTGATTTTATAATATTTTCTTGCGTCTTAGATGCAAGTGACAACCATTCAAAAAACCCTAGAAGAACCTCTTTGTTTAATTTTGCAAGCTTTAGTTCTTTAAGATATAGTTCCAACTCTTCACTTTACATGGTGGATATAGGATAGGAGATACTAGATATAATGGTACATCTTTTGGTCAAACCTTTTGATAAGGCCATCTCACAACCGTATTTTGTATACTTTTTATTAGTTAGATCAGAATTCATTTCAATGTCTCATCAGTTATATAGTATAACAATCATTTGAGCTGGTGCTAGCTATTTCCTTATCCAGTCTTGGTATCATAGTGTATGGAAGTGCATCTGATTTTTATAGTACAACACAGGTTCTTTGTAAACTTTTCCTTCTAATGTGCAAGGCAAAGAAATCCACTTTATTAATTAAACATTATGAAACTAAACATGAAAGAGACATGCCACATAAAAGTAGATATGACTATGTAATGGTTTCCTTTTATTTTCTTTGTTGCTGCACTTTTTGATGTCTTATATGTTCCTATGTTTTACTTGATGACATTGTACAGGTTTAATGCCAGTTGGCACATCCTTTTGTGCTACACTTGCACAGTGCTACTATTAGATTCTGTCATCTCTATGAAATTCAGTATTTATTAAATCCCAGCTAGCAAAGTGTTTGTAGTACTTATCGTCATCAGTTCTCCATTGGAGCAAGCAGCTCAAATCATTGTTTTGTGATAGCCACCATCTTGTTTTTTTTATGATGCAAGATTAGTTGCTCAACTATTCTTGCTATATTATTTTAGTTTCAGTTCTCATCAACGGTATGCATGCTCTTATCTTTCGCCTTTTTATTTTTTTTTTTCAATCTGGAAGTATTATACATGGTTTTGTCGTGACTGCTGCATCAGGCACAGCAACTAAGGGAGAATATAAGATGGCTTCTGATGGAGATGAAGAACAGAGCCAGGACTACCTTTTTAAGATTGTTCTCGTTGGTGATGCTGCTGTTGGAAAATCAAATTTGCTTGCAAGATATGCTCGGAATGAATTCTACCCAAACTCCAAGTCCACAATAGGAGTTGAGTTTCAAACTCAGAAGATGGACATTGACGGGAAGGCAGTCAAAGCTCAGATATGGGACACTGCTGGTCAGGAGCGTTTCAGAGCTGTGACATCTGCATATTACCGAGGAGCCGTTGGAGCTCTTCTGGTGTATGATATCAGCAGGCGTCAAACTTTTGATAGCGTTGGCCGATGGCTTAATGAACTACAAAGTAAGCTCCAGACTTTTCACCAGCCAGTTATTACTTTTGTGCAATAAAGTTTAACATTGAATGGTAACAGTGTTGGGACTCAGTCACTGGGCTATCTTTTAAATTAATCAAAGAATGGATGTCATGCGGGTGTTGTCGGAATTGGTGAGCATTATTGTGTTCGATCATTTTCAACACTTGAATATTGGTCCCAAAGTTGGTTTATGGTCATACTTGATGGAACCTGTGATAGCAATCATCTAATGCTACATCACCAATCTTAGTTTGTACTGAAAGGAAGATTGCAATCAAGGACCATGGATGATTCAAGGCATATTTCACCATCTATTTGTTTTTTTTTTGTCTCTTTTAAATCACCAATGCACATTAGGTCTGCAAATTATTTCTTTGTTTTCTAGAAATATGTCGTTTACGTTGTTATTATCAAACCTTCTTTGTTTTTTTCTGTTCTTTTTTTCTTTTTTATTTTTTTTTAAAAAAAAACTTGTTTTACTCATTTTCTCTTTCCGTTAAGAAGCTATTAAGGTATATTCTCGGTTATGCTCTCTAAATTGTATATCGCATTAAAGAAATGACAATTCAATAGAATGGTGACAGGGTTTCAGGAGTGCTTGGAACATTTCTACCTGAAAACGAACATTTAAGATGTTAAAATTCTTGTTGCTGTTTGTTTATTTTTTTCAAAACAATCTTACATTAAATATCTAATATCAAATTGTGGGCTGCTTTGTTCGACCCAATATCAATACCGAACAGCTCATTCCGACATGAATGTTGTGACCATTCTCGTGGGCAACAAAACTGATCTCAAGGATGCCAGGGAGGTAACCACGGCTGAGGGGAAGGCACTGGCAGAGGCCCAGGGCCTCTTCTTCATGGAAACCTCTGCGCTGGACTCTTCCAATGTGGCAGCAGCTTTTCAGACCGTAGTTAAAGAGATCTATACTATAGTAAGCAGAAAGATATATCTATCACAAGATCAAAAGAAGCATGACATGTCATCATTAGGAAATGGGAAGACTGTGATTTTACAGGAGGATGCAAATGACACGAATGGTGGAGCCAAAGGAAACTGGTGCTGTTCGTGAAGCCGTTCATGTAAGACATCCATCTTCTTTTAGTTCCCTAATTTCAGGTCTAATATTTATCATTCGTTCGATTCCTTTTTCCTTCTCTTCATTGTACCGGATATGAATGCAATTTGGTTATCAACGGTGATGGAATCATGAAATGTTGGTTTCCCATTTACATCCAGACTTGTTGCTAAATATGCTCCAAGTTTTCTTTTTAGATTTCAGCATCCCACCGAACTTTGTTATGTAGACTCTGAGATTAACATTTTTGGCGTGCTAGGACCTGATCTCGGTGGACTAGCGACCATGCTCGTCTCTTGGATAACCCAGAGAGAGAGACGGAGAGAAATGGTTTTGTTGTTTAAATTCATGTTCTGGCTCAAGTCTTCCCCCACAAGGACTACTTAAGGTTTTCTTCCCCAGAAAGGGGCGGACGGACCTCCGGGGCCATTTGGGGGCGTCGACGGTAATTTTGTCTATATATTGGAAGGAATATCGAGCGGACGGGATGTTTGTAGGACCCAAACCCTTGCCTCTTTGATACTGTTTGAAAAGATATTTATATGTGCGCGTCTCTCTTCTTCTTCTCTTATTTTAACGAGGCAAAGTGAAATTAATCTTTCAAGCGTCCGACTTCGTTAAATTAGATGCAAGGCTTGCACATGAGGTGTAATGATTTAGGTGCCGTAATCCATCGTAAAGCAATATAAAATTAATATTCCCTAAAATTGTTATTCCTATACCGAGTTAAGCATTGATGATTTATTACCTTTGTGTTGGAAATGGTATTTTTAATTGTTTCACATTGATAGGTGGATGGGAATTATCCTACCCTCAAATCTTTGCTTGGCATGGAATGATGTATGAATCACTAAGGCCTATATACCACCCAGATGACTCTTCTATAGATGCATGCTTCAGCTGTACTTCGGTTGTGTAGCATATCGAAGAACCCAGACACCCTTTTAAAAAAAAATGAAGTCCACCTGATACGTGCATGTGGTTTTAAAATGGTAAATCATAAATCCAAGAATTTGATCAATGCCCTCAGAAAGTAATTATCATATCGAATCTGGACCATTAAATTAAAAGCTCACCGGCATGCATCACCATCGGCTCATTCTGATCTCTGATAACTAGCGGAATATATATCTACTTCAATTCCATGATTAGCCAACTGAAACGTCATTTTTTTACTAATGACATCATGGTGATGAAGAGACCAGGGAGTCCTAATGGCATCGGTTGTGTCCACAAAATGGCTCCCTGAAAATGAAACATTTGTTCCTTCATTGGCGTTAGCTGTACTACTAGTAGTCAAGAAGTTGAAGCTGCCAAAAAAAAAAAAAAAAAAAAGAAAAGAAAAGATAAAAAAAGTAATGGTGCTATGAAGATTTTTTTTTTTTTTTTAAAGAAATCATATTATAGTGAAAAAAAAGGACAAAGGATGTACGAGCTTGTCTAACAGATTTTTAAGTGTCCTTATTTATTTATGCAATGAAGCAACCCGCAGCATAGGGATGCCCTGAAAAGAAAGAAAAAGCTCCACTTGAACCATTTGATCCCTCTTGACCAACAAAAGCCCGTTCTCAAAAGTTTATTATTCCGACCATGGGTTTCTCTGGTCAAAACATTTCTTATCATTATCATTAGTTATTTATGTTAGTTAACAATACTTTGTTGTTTTGCCGTCCGTGGTAGTGTGGTTAAAACTTTGAACCGTACGAGCGATTTATATAAATGTAGCGTGATCAATTAAACGTGAAAACCAACAAGTTAACAGGTATTGAGGGCAGCGGGCACGGAGCAAGATCCATTAGAAGAAGTTTTGCCGGTGGGGATAAGAAATCTAAGGTGAGTCTGGAAGCTAGTTTTAGTGACATGAGAATTGCGGAGACCGAACAACAATCTAATATTGCGCAGGGAAAACAAATCCTTAGGACTCAAAAGGGGTATACATGGAGCAGTAGCAGCAGCAGTTTCTTACACGTGTGTTAAAGATGGACAGAAAGCAAGGAAAAAGAGAAAAAGGTGCATCGCAGATGGCGCTTGAACTAATCTGCCGACAAAGAATTCAACAGCCATAAGCCCTAAGTTAACAAGGAGGAGGATTTTGAGAGAAAACGAGAGCATGGATTTCAGTTGTTTTTATCTCAAATAGAGAATGTGTTTCATAAGATATATGGACTGATCCCGATCCGAGTCTTGATAGTCATCGAACGGTCAAACCTCACTGAACAAACATGAAGAGTATATACTGCAGATGGCTGTGATTCTTTTTTTTCTATCTTAGTGGAATGAAAAAATAATTTGAAAAGAATTTTTTTATCATGTACTCTTTGTATGGATTTTGAATATATTCTTATGTGTTTATAATTTATTATTTTTTCTTTTTTTTTTGATTTTTTTTTTTCGGTATTTTTTACATCACGTTGTGTTTGGAATGGAGCTCTAGTTTCTAATATTATTTGCAACCAATTTATATATATATATATATATATATATATATATATATATATATATATATATATATATATATATATATATATATATATATATATATATATATATATTATTATGATTTTTAAAATGAGAAAAATGAGATTTTCGTTGGTGGAAGGAAAAAAAAAAAAAAAAATCCATGATAACGGTCAACACGGAAGAAAGTATAACAGGTCAAGGCGAGAAAAACGGCCGTAAACAGGATAAGGATATACTGACCAGATTAAAATAATGATGACTCGCAATAAAAAAAGAATAGAGGAAAAATGCCGTTAGCGTCGGGGTGTGGACCGGAAATAGTTTCCACTCCGCCGGTCTCGACGGACGTTTTCCCACATTCCACGCTTGGAGTCCGAGAAGGGATGGAGACCAAATCCGACGGACGGGGTCAAGTCTAGATGGTTGGAATCACAACCACCCTACGATGAGATGCGGACGGGGTCTAGGCCGAGTACAAGTGGGTCGACGTTGATGGTACGCGTCAGAAATTCGATGAGCGGGTGATACAAGCAAGGGCAGACAGGGTCGATTCTTTATTCTTTATTTTTTCTGTTTTTATTATTATTATTTTTTTAGTGGAGTGGTTACGTCAATCCTCTAACGTGAATAAAGCTGGAAGCATGAGACAAAAGGAGCCCTCTGAATAAATTAAAGAAGGGGTCTACCGACAAAGAAATTCCACAAAAACGGTGAAATGTGAAATCTGGGCGGCAGAGAGGGATGCTCTCTACCCCGTCGGATAGAATCCTATTAAAATGAAATATATTTTATCCGATTCACAATGAATCCAAAATAAATATAGATAATAATAAAATACACTCTAAATCTTACAATGAATCCAAAATAAATATAAATAATAATAAAATACACTCTAAATCTAATACACACACATATCTAGTTTAATAAAGCCAATCAAATTTATATTTAAATCTAATTCAATCAAGATATTATAATAAAAATTTTATATCAATGATTCAAATATGATCTACTATCTAAAACTACTTTCACATAAAAAAAATTGAAGATCTTTAATCCATGAATCAAGTAGTTAAAAATTAGATAATTTAAATAAAATTAAGTTAAATATATTTTTTAATCACTTGATATATAAGCTTAGAATTTTTAAATTATATAATTTTTTTTATGTATAACTAGTTTTGAAGTAGTATATCATATTTGTTGGGGATAAATTCCGCTCCTTCCGAAGTCTGATAAGCCAGTAGCCACGGAAAAGCTTCGATGGATGGGTCTTAGTCGTACCCCTTCAGCCGGTCGAACTCCTCAGCGGCCGAGCTCCTTCGGACTCTCAGCGGCCAGACCGAACTCCCTCGGTCGGCCGAACCCCTCAGCGGCCGAGCAGCGGCCAAACTCTTTCGAACCCCTTCGGTCGGGCAAACTACTTAGCGATCGAATTCCTTGGACTCCCAGCAGCCGAGCTTTGGCCGAACTTCTCAGCGGTCGAGCTCCTTCCGAACTTTCAGCGGTCGAGCCTTAGCCGCACTCCTCTAGTCAGATGCTTACGAGAGCCGAACTTTCCTCTAAGCTTTCTCTTCGGTCGGACTTCTTCGAGAGTTGGACTCATCCCAGACATCCTTCGAATAGACTTCTTTAAGAGCCGGACTCCTCCCAAACATCCCCCTTCGGCCGATCGAGCTCCTACCGAACTCTCCTGTGATTGAGCCTTAGCCACACACCTCCAGCCAGACGCCTATGGGGGGTCGAACTTCTTCCGAGCTTCCTCTTCAGGAGTCCGAACTCCTCTGAAATGGGTACACATAGAAGCTCTTCAACCCTTCATTTGGCCCCGAGCGGCTCAGTATCAAGACAGCTGCGGCCATCATCATTAGTCCACCGCAAGCGACCGCGATCCGCTACCAGGCGGCGATGGCTGTCACCATCAATCCGCTGCAAATGGTGCCTTCCCCTAGGACTGACTCCGTCGAACCTCGAGCGGCCCGCCAGCACGCGGCTACAACTGTTACCATCAAGCTTCGCCTATAAAAAGGATCCTATAGATACGCTAACTCGAATATCTGATCTCTAAGCTCTAAGCTCTCCTCTTCTTCTCTAAGCTCTGCAGAAATCATTCCTGAGCACTCCATTCCTGTTGGCTAGAGCTGACTTGATCGTCGAAGGGTCTTATCGGAGTCACCCCCCACCGACTTTGGATGAAATTTTGTTTTGCAGATCCCCGATGACGACCTTGTCCACCTCTGCTCCAGCTGATTCCAACAATGATCAGATTCTGCATCAACAGATTGGTGCTAGAGGAAGGACACCGAACCACCGAGGTTCTCTTATTCTTAAAGAAGTGCTCGACGATGATTTCTCTCACCCCCCTCTGGAGATCTCTCTCCTTCCTCTCTAGAATTCCTTTTCGAGGAAAAATGTCCTTTAGAAAAGCTTCGACCCGATGATCGACGGCCTTCACGGTCCGATCCCATTCAGATCCGTCCGCTCCCACTCCCGCTCCCGCTCCAGCCCCGATGACCCAGGTCCTGTCTATAGCCACGGTGGATGCGAAGCAGTTCAACCTGCTCGTCCAGCAGGTTCGTAATCTCACGGAGGCGATGTAGGCAATGCTGCACCAGCAGGCCCCAGTACCAGCTTAATCGGTGTGGAATTCTTCGGAGCCGTATGGTCCGATCTAGGAGCGTCTGACTTGGGCTGCCCGACCTCCGATCTCCGAAATGGAGAGGCAAAGGAGGGAGAGCCCTTGCTCGGATCATGGCTCGACCAAGGGTGAAGCCTCACACCCATTCTACCAGAAAATCTTGGAGATCAGAGACCGTAAAGATCTCCTGGATCAAAGACTCTTAGAAATGAGCCGACGAATTGAAGAACTTCGTCACACTCCCTCCTCACGTGGTAATGACGTTTGCACTGACCCTCCTTTTTTGCAGAAAATCATGCAGGAATCGATCCCGCCAAACTTTAAGCTCCCACAGTTCGAGAGTTACGATGGGACTACCGATCCGATCGATCACTTGGAAGCCTTCCGGACAACGATGTTGCTCCATGGTGCGCCAGATGCTATATTGTGCCTGGCTTTCCCTCTACCCTTAAGAAAGTTGCCAAGAATTGATACTCGATGCTCAAGTCGAGTACCATCTTATCGTTTGACCAGATGAGTCGACAGTTTGCAGCCCATTTCGTCAGTAGTAGGCGGCCGCACTGAGGTTCAGATTCCTTGATGGCCATCAGGCAGAAGGAGGAAAAACCCATCCGGGCTTACGTCATTCGATTTAACACTGCTGCATTGAAAGTCCGAAATCTTGACCAATCAGTCACCATGGCCGCCCTCAAGGGCGGCCTTCAGAAGAACAACTTATTATTCTCCTTAAAAAAGAAGTATCCTAGGGACTTTGCTGACATGCTAGCTCAGGCCGAAGGATATGCCCAGGTAGAGGAGGCCTTCAAGGCTAAGGATGATGAAGTCAGCGGCAAGCGGTGAGTCGGCGGGCCAGGCAGTCCCGTCGAAGAAGAGAAGCAGAGTGAAGCTCGACCGCACTCTGGGACTCCTTCCGATCGCAGGCGGACCCAAACTCCCCCGTAGACCCCGAGGTGGGAAAGCCCCGACGAAATGGTGCGCCAAGGTTCTCCTCAGCGTCGAAGTTCTCTCCGATGAAGATTTCATAACTACACCCCCCTCAATGCTCCGAAGACCCAAGTGCTGATGAAAATTAGGGAACAACTTCTGAGGCCGGATAGAATGCATTTCCATCCCAGCAAATGCGATCCCAATAAGTTCTGTCTCTATCATTGCGACCATGGCCATGACACCGAGGAGTGTGTCCAACTCCAAGACGAGATCGAAAAGCTCGTCAAATGAGGTAGACTCGATCGATTCCTGCAGAGGCGGCCTGAAGAGCGAGAGGGTCGGCCAAGGGCATTACCATCGAGTGGGGAGAACTAGGAAATTCGGCCGCCCCTTGGCATCATCAATACTATCTCAGGGGGACCTCAACAAGGGGAGACCAGCGGATCCGAGGGATCGATGAAGAGACGGAGGATCGTGGAGCCCATGGCCTTCACTGAGGCAGACGGTCAGAAAATTCAATTTTCGCACAATGATGCGATTGTAATTTCTTTGAATATCGCTGACTACGATGTACGCCGCATTTTGGTGGATAATGGGAGCTCGGTCGACATATTATTTTACGACGCCTTCTCAAAAATGTCCTTACCAAATGATCGCTTAGAGCCTATGAATTCTCCGCTTGTAGGATTCACTGGCAATGCCGTCCCAGTCGGTGGCATAATAACTCTGGCTATGGGGGCGGGGCAGCACCCAAAATGGGTTAGAGCGCAGGTCGATTTTTTGGTCGTGAGGACTTCGTCCGCTTATAATGCCATCCTAGGCCGACCTAATCTAAATGCACTTCGAGCGGTGGTGTTAACCTATTAATTAAACATGAAGTTCCCGATGAGTTGCGGGGTCGGAGAGGTCAGAGGAGACCAGGCTCTGGCGAGGCACTGCTACTCTATCGCCTTACATGAGGGAAGACGGTCCGACCCTTATCTTGTTGATGGACTGGATGCCCACGACGATCTCACCGAGGAGTAGGATGAGCCTATAAAGAACCTCATCTCGGTGATCTTAAATGATGAAAACTCGGACCACGCAGTGCAGATCGACTCCAACTTGGCAAGCGAAGCTCGGGAGCAGCTTGTCACTTTCCTCAGGAGAAACGCAGACGTCTTCGCTTGGACCTCAGCGGACATGTCAGGGATTGACGCTGAGGTCATGGAACATCGGCTGGCCGTCGATCCGAAGTATCGGTCGGTGAAGGAAAAGATGCGCCACCACGCTCCGAAAAGACAGAAAGCGATCACCGAGGAAGTGGACAAGCTCCTTATGGCCGGGCTCATCTGGGAGGTTAATTATCCAATCTGAATCTCGAACGTGGTCCTCGTCAAAAAGGCAAACAACAAGTGGAGAATATACGTCGACTTCAAAAAGCTGAATAGGGCCTACCTGAAAGACAGCTATCCTCTACCCAGGATTGATCAATTGATGGACGCGACTTCGGGCCACGAGCTCCTCACCTTCATGGATGCCTTTTCTGGTTATAATCAGATACGGATGGTGCCCGAGGACGAAGAGAAGACTGCCTTCATTACTGACCGTGGTCTTTATTGTTACAAGGTCATGCCTTTTGGACTCAAAAATGCAGGGGCAACATACCAGCGCTTGATCAATAAGATCTTCAAAGAGTAGATCGACCGCAATATGGAGGTGTACGTGGAAGATATGCTCATCAAAAGTCGAGCTTCAACAGACCATCTCATCGACCTTGAAGAGACTTCGGTGCACTCAGGAGGCACAAGATGAAGCTGAACCCTATCAAGTGCGCCTTCGGCGTGACCTCCGAGAAATTTCTGGAGTTCATGATGTCGAGACGAGGAATCAAAGCAAACTCCAAGAAAATCCGATCCATTCGAAAAATGACCGCTCCGAGGACGATCAAGAAAGTCAGCGCCTAATCGAAAAAGTGGCATCCCTAAATCACTTCGTATCAAGGTTGGTCGAACGATGCATGCCCTTCTTCCAAGTTCTCAAGCGACCAAAGGACTTCTCCTGGACGGCGGAGTGCCAAAAGAAGTTCGAAGAACTTAAAAGCTACCTCGGCTCACCTCCGCTGCTGGCAAAGTCCGAACTCGAAGAAGAATTATTTCTGTATCTAGCTATCTTCTCAGTGACCCTAGCGGTGGTGCTGGTCAAGGAAGAAGCGAAGGTGCAACGACCGATCTACTACGTGAGCTGGGTCTTGAGGGATGCGGAGACCAGATACTCTATGTTGGAAAAACTAACTTACTCTCTTCTAATTACCGCTAAGAGGCTTCGACCTTATTTTTAGGAGCACACCATAACGGTCCTCACGGACCAACCAATAAAAGCAGTCCTTCATCGGGCAAACGCTTTCGAAAGAATCACAAAATGGGCAATCGAGCTCACGGAGTTCAACATCAACTACCGGCCCTGGCCATCAATCAAGGCTGAGATATTGACAAATTTTGTGCTAGAATGCACCATTCCGATCGAAGCTGAGCTTGAACCGATCGAGACCGGCACCAAAGCGGGACCGAGCATGGACGAAGCCGAGCCATCGCAGCCAGACCTCCCTGAGGAAAGCGCCGACCTTCTAGAAGACTCTTGGGCTCTGCACGTGGATGGTTCGTCCAACTCCGCTGGAGCTAGCACGAGGCTGATCTTGGTCGGCCCCGAGGGAGTCATCGCTGAGTACGTGCTGCGCTTCGAGTTTCCTACGACCAATAATGGGGTCGAATATGAAGCATCGATCGTCAGATTAAAGATAGCAAGAGAATTAAAAGTAGATCGGCTTCAAGTCTACAGCGATTCTCAGCTGATGGTCGGCCAAGTTAGCGACAGCTATGAGGCACGAGAGGAAAGCATGGTGAGATACCTCAGAAAAGTGAGGGATTTGACTCTGGCCTTCGATAGTTTCGGCGTTCAACATATTCCGAGGGCGAAAAATGCGAGAGCCGATCTTCTCTCCAGGTTGGCCACTTATGCCCCGATCGAACTATCCAGAGGAGTATTTTTGGAGACTCTAAAGTACCCAACCCCGGAGGAGCCTCAGGTCGTCCTACAGACGAAATTTGAGCCAAGCTGAATCAACCCATTGGTCGCTTACCTCAGGGAGGGGGTCCTTCCTCATGATCTGAAAGAAGCTCGAAAGTTTAGGAATCAGGCCTCCCATTATGTTTTATATGAAAGCAGGCTGTATAAGAGGTCATACTCTCTCCTACTGCTGAGATGTCTCCGACCTTCGAAGACCGATCTCGCACTATGGGAGGTGCATGAAGGACTCTGCGGAGGTCACATAGGAGCCAGGTCCCTTTCGCAAAGACTACTTCGGCAAGGATACTACTGGCCGATCTTATTCCATGATTCCATCGAATATGTGAGAAAGTACGATCGCTGTTAGAAGAATACCAGTGTACAAAGGCAGCCGACATTCAAACTCGCTCCGCTAAATGCCTCTGGCCATTTGCGCAATGAGGAATGAATATATTCGATCCCTTTCCAACGGCGTTCGGACAGTGGAAGTTCCTCCTGATCGTGATCGACTATTTCACCAAGTGGATCGAAGCCGAATCACTAGCAAAGATTACCGAGGCCAAGGTGCAGGACTTCGTCTGAAAGTTGCTAGTCTACCAATTTAGTTTGCCCCGAATCCTTATAACTGACAATGGGCGACAGTTCATCGGAGCAAGGTTCGTCGAGTTCTATGAAGAACTGAATATCTTCCACCACTTCACATCGGTGGCTCACCCACAGGCCAATGGGAAAACTGAGATGACCAATCGGATCCTACTACAAGAAATCAAATCGAAGCTCGATAGGGCAAAGAAGGCCTGGGCGGACGAGCTCTACCATATTCTCTGGGCATACCGAACTACACAGAGGGTGTCAATCAGAGAAACACCCTTCGTCTTGGCCTTCGGCATGGAGACAGTTATCCCGATTGAGCTCAAGCTCCCATCTACATGAGTCGTGGGCTTCAACGAGCAGCACAACCCCCAGGAGACCTCGACCTGCTGGAAGAAAAAAGGGAGGAAGCCTACATCCGGATGGCGGCCTACAGATGGAAGGTGGCTCGGTACTATAACTCTAGAGTTAGAAATAAGACGTTCAGAGTGGAGGACTTAGTGCTTCGGCGAGCCGTTGTCTCTCAGCCTCAGAGTCAGGAAAAACTCGTCCCTAATTAGGAAGGCCCATATGAAATGGAGGTCATTCGACCCGGTACTTATCGCCTGAAGGAGCTCAGAGGGATGATGCTTCCACGACCTTGGAACTCAAGAATCTGAGGATGTATTACCAATAATCTTCCTTCAGTAAAGCTGCTTCATTTCTGCATTATTATTTCCTAGTACAAAAACTGTGGTGACAGGGATGAAGCAGTCAAATAGTTGTCGTATTAGAAACTGGAGGAGGACCTCATCCTAATGGGAGCAGATCAAAGACCTTTAAGCTCGGCTATAGGAGATAAGATCTCCCCCAAGGGTCCGGACCAACCTCGGCTGTAGGAGATAAGATCTTCTCCGAGCGCCCGCATCAACCTCGGCTATAGGAGATAAGATCTCTTCCGAGGCAACCTCGGCTGTAGGAGATGAGATCTCTTCCGAGCGATCCCATCAACCTCGGCTGTAGGAGATAAGATCTCCCTCGAGGGTCTGGGACAATCTCGGCTGCAGGAGATAAGATCTCCTCCGAGGCAATCTCGGCTGCAGGAGATAAGATTTCCCCCGAGGATCTGGGCCAACTTCAGCAGTAGGAGATAAGATCTCTCCCGAGGCAACCTCGACTGCAGAGATAAGATCTCCCCCGAGCGTCCGCATCAACCTCAGCTGCAGGAGATAAGATCTCCCCAAGGATCCGAAATAATTTCGATAGCAGGAGATAAAATCTCCCCCGAGGCAAATTCAGCTGCAGGGGAGATAAGATCTCCCCAGAGCGACCCCATCAACCTCGGCTGCTGGAGATAAGATATCCTCCAAGGAAACCTCGGCTGTAGGAGATAAGATCTCCTCCGAAGGTTTGGGCTAACCTCGGCTGCAGGAGATAAGATCTTTTCCGAGCGCTCGCATCAACCTCAGCTGCAGGAGATAAGATCTCTCCCGAGGGTGCGGGCCAACTTCAGCAACAGGAGATAAGATCTCCCCCAAGACAACCTCGGCCGCAGGAGATAAGATCTCCCCGAGCGTCCGCATCAACCTCGGCTGCAGGAGATAAGATCTCCCCCGAGGTAACCTCGACTGCTAGAGATAAGATCTCCCCCGAGGCAACCTCGACTGCAGGAGATAAGATCTTCTTCGAGGGTCCGAGACAACCTCGACTGCAGGAGATAAGATCTTCCCCAAGGCAACCTTGGCTGTAGGAGATAAGATCTCCCCCGAGCACCCGCATCAACCTCCACTACAGGAGATAAGATCTCCCCCGAGGATCCGGGACAACTTCAACAGCAGGAGATAAGATCTCCCCGAGCAAACTCGACTGCAGGGAGATAAGATCTCTCCCGAGCAACCCCATCAACCTCGGCTGCAGGAGATAGGATCTCCCCTGAGGCAACCTTGAATGTAGGAGATAAAGATCTCCTCCGAGGGTCCGGAACAACTCGACTGTAGGAGATAAGATCTCCCCTGAGGCAACCTCGACTGCAGAAGATAAGATCTCCCCCGAGGGTCCGGGACAACCTCGGCTGCAGGAGATAAGATCTCCTCCGAGGCAACCTCGACTGCAGGAGATAAGATCTCTCCGAGGGTCTGGGCTAACTTCGGTTGCAGGAGATAAGATTTTTTCCGAGCGCCCGCATCCACCTCCGCTGCTGAGAGATAAGATCTCCTCTGAGAAACCTCGGCTGCAGAAGATAAGATCTCCCTCGAGGGTCCAGACCAACTTTGGCAGTAGGAGATAAGATCTCCCCGAGGCAACCTCGGCGTAGGAGATAAGATCTCCCCCGAGCGTTCCGCATCAACCTCGACTGCAGGAGATAAGATCTTCCCCGAGGCAACCTCGGCTGCAGGAGATAGGATCTCTCCCGAGCGCCCGCATGCCACCTCGGCTACAGGAGATAGGATCTCCCTCGAGGCAACCTCGGCTGCAGGAGATAAGATCTCCTTTAAGGGTTTAGGACAATCTCGGCTGCAGGAGATAAGATCTTCCTCGAGGCAACCTCGGCTGTAGGAGATAAGATCTCCCCCGAGGGTTCGGGCCAACTTCAGCCGCAGGAGATAAGATCTCTTCCGAACGACCACGTCAACCCCGACTGCAGATTAGATCTCTTTCGAGCATCCGTATCAACCTCGGTAGGAGGTGGGATCTCCCCCGGGCTTCAACTTCAACATCAACTTTAGTTGGAGATGAGATCTCCCCCGAGCTTCGATCTGAACCAGCACGGAGCCTAGAAGAGGACTTCGACAGTCGCCTTTTTCTGCACTCCCATCCTTCGAGTTTCGAACTCGAAAGTGGGGAGACTATTGTTGGGGATAAATTTCGCTCCTATCGAAGTCCGGTAAGCCAGTAGCCATGGAAAAGCTTTGGCGAACGGGTCTTAGCCATACCCCTTCAGCCGATCGAACTCCTCAACAGCTGAGCTCCTTCGAACTCTCAGCGGCCGAACCGAACCCCCTCAGCCGATCGAACTTCTTAGCGGCCGAGCAGCAGCCGAACTCCTTCGAACCCCTTCGATCGGGCGAACTGCTTAGCGACCGAGCTCCTTGGACTCCTAGCAGTCGGACTTTGGTCGAACTTCTCAGCGGCCAAGCTCCTTCCGAACTCCCAGCGGTCGAGCCTTAGCCGCACTCCTCCAGCCAGACGCTTACGAGAGTCAAACTCCCCTCTAAGCTTCCTCTTCGATCGGACTTTTTTCGGAGCTGGACTCATCCCAGACATCCTTCGGACAGACTTCTTCAGGAGCCGGACTCCTTTCAGACACCCCCCTTCGGTCGGTCGAGCTCCTACCAAACTCTCCTACGATCGAGCCTTAGCCGCACACCTCCAGCCAGACGCCTACAGGGGCCGAACTCCTTCCGAGCTTCCTCTTCAGGAGTCCAAACTTCTCTAAAATGGGTATACGCTGAAGCTCTTCAACCCTTCATTCGGCCTCAAGCGGTCAGTATCAAGACAGCTGCAGCCATCACCATCAGTCCGTCGCAAGCGACAGCGACCCACTACCAGGCGGCGATGGCTGTCACCATCAATCCGCTGCAGACGGCGTCTTTTCCTATGACTGACTCCGTCGAACCTCGAGCGGCCCACCAGCACACGGCTACAACTGTCACCATCAAGCTCCGCCTATAAAAAGGATCCTCCAGATATGCTAATTCGAATCTCTGATCTCTAAGCTTTAAGCTCTCCTCTTCTTCTCTAAGCTCTGCAGAAATCATTTTCGAGCACTCCATTCCTGTTGGCCAGAGCTGACTTGATCGTCGGAGGGTCCTGCCGGAGCCATCCCCACCGGCTCCAGATGGAACTTTATTTTATAGATCTCCGGCGGCTACCTTATCCACCTCTATTTCAGTTGATTTCGACGACGACCAAATTCTACGTCAATAATATTTAATAATTTAGGTCATTGATATAAGACTCTCATTATCTAGTTTTGATCTGATCGAGTTTGAGTTTAAATCTGATCAACCTAACCTAATTCTGCTTCATATATATATATATATAAATTTAATTTGATCTGATCTTTCCAATTTCTCCTGTATAATTCTATCTATTCCATCCACTCTCCTCAAAAAAAAATATAAGATGAGCATGGATAATAGCCTATCCAATAACATGAGCATTTTTATATTGAGAACCTGATCTGATCCGAGTCCAACTTGGGCTTGAGGCAGGCCTAAGATGACATCCAAGGGAATATTGTGGAGCAGGCACTAATTTAATCATTCTTGACTCTCCGATCTAGATCAAAACAAACCTCTATGTTGAAAAATCCTCGCAATGTTTTAACCAAAAAAAAAAAAAAATTCTCACTGTGTCAAAACCGGACGTCGACAAATCATTTGGCTTACAAGCAAGCAAATCATATCTGATTGCAATTGCACCAATCAGGTGGCTGCAATTGAAATCAACGTCATATGCATTGAAAATTTGGCTCATGCCTACAAAAATGGTCGTTATGGATAAAATTATATCTTATTCTAGAGGACAAAAGGAGTGGCTGGGAAACCAGGTTGGACGCATTAGGCCAATCCAAATCACAAGATTGCGCATGGTGATGAATCCAACCAGAAAGGACTTAATCAAGTGTTTTGAGAATTGGAGGAGACTTGGTTTTCTGCCTAATTCCGACCTGGCTGCATTGTTTTGAGACCAGAACAAGAATGTTCCTATCCATCGGGGCATATACTAATCTTAATTTAGGACAGAACCTTTTTATACGGCACTCTAATCTTATCTTTCTTATTGATACTGTTGCTCCTGATCTTTCTACCTAAGGTCGGCCTCCGAGATAGATGTGATCGAGGTGAAACCATCGCTGGAGCTCTGCCCGATCACCTGCAAAGAAGTTCTCACCGGGGTGTTCTCCGGTGAGGATCCTCCGATGCTCAAATTAGAAGATGGAAAATAATGAGAGAAGAAAGCGTTGAAAAAAATGAGTGCCTCTCTGGAGAGTCTCGAAGTCCCTTTATTTATAAGGTAGAAATTGGAGTCGTATCCGTCTCGGACTCTAATGACTTTTCGAATTTGTCACTCCGGATTGATTCGAGAAAGTTTTTCCTTTTTAGAGAGACGGAATCGCAAGGGACTCCTTCTTTATCCGGACTTTTCTAATTTGGAAAGAGCACGGCTCTTACGAATAGTGATACCTCGGTAATGGACGATCAATATCCGATCGTCCAAGATTGATTGGTGGCATACGAGCAAACGGTAGGTCATCCGAACATTGATCGGCTAGGATCGATTAATCTTGGATAGATCAACTATGGGTAGGTTTTTTCTGATCAACATGAAGTTCTTTGGTGATAACTCGGTCAGATACGATCTATAACGAACCATCGGTGAACCAATAACTTGCCGTAGCGGCCAATCAGGAGTGGCCGAACTATCGTAATAGATCGACTAAGGTCGAGAAATATTCGACCGAGGACAGGCTATAGCCGACCAACAGTGGAACACTCCTGGACATCGTTTGATCGAGGTCGATCCATCGTGGATCGTGAATGAGTATCCTCTCCGATTTCGTATGGACGACCTATCGAAGTAGATCAGTAGCCGATGCATATTACGCCGAGGTTGAGCTATGGCTACTCTACAACAGTTTGTGTTCAGTTTAACATCACGAGGAAGAATATTATTTTCTGTATTATCTTGTTAATAGAACTATTTCTTTGTTTCCTTGTAGTAATATGATCATGCTTACCCAGGGTTTCTGAATGAAAATTTAGTAAGTTGCCACATCTAAGAAGGTGTGAAATAATTAGAAATTTGACCTCAAAGTACATTGTCCTTACCATTAGCTGCTTTGTTGACTACCATCCCTGGCCTCTTCAGGTGCGTAGGCACTTATAAAGTTTATATAAAATAGTATGACTACAATGTGCTAAATCAGGTAACATCAAGCTGCAATTTGAATCATCTGAAGCTTCATGGTTCATACAGTAATGACTTGATACAAAACACTCTAGCTTTTCTACTTTGTAGTAAAATACAATTGGTTTACAGCTTGGATCGACTCCACTTGATTTGCTATTCACGGTCATAGAAGAAGAAAAACCAAAAAAAAAGAATTTTCTCGTTTAAGATGAATGGTTTGCTTGATGGAATTCTGTAAAGATTTTTCTATCATTAAAGTGAAGTGGTAGAATCATTTACCGTGGCTGGTATTGTTTCCGAGTTTTGTGTGAGACAAATGTTAGCTTCTTCGAAAAAGGAAACTGAACCATAGGAAAGTGGCTTATTGCTACTTTTGCTTCATATTTATTGTTGGATGTTGATGGCTGTTCTTCCTCTGGTGAAGGTCAAACTGACAGACATTGCTTGCTGATAGATCAACCAACTAAAGTTAATGAACGTGAGCTCATAATTGATATATTAAGGGGAGGTGCTGCTTCTACGGCACACTCTCATGGATATGACCAAAATGACTTGGATGAATTGCATTATGAAGATAGGCTTTCGATAAGCATGCGAGCTATGGTCTTCCAATTATCTTCAGTGTCATCTAATTTAGGAATGCGTCATTGACCACAAGAAGTGATAATTATTATGCTCGCCGTCGTAGTAACCCTCTGAATTCTGGTTTGTGGATTTCTATTGAGCTTGTTGTTAATGCAAGCCAAATTATAGCAGCTATTGTAGTTATCTCCTTGTCAAGACATGAACATCAAAAAATTCCATTATTTGCATGGATCATAGGTTATACAACAGGCTGTGTTGCCACTCTTCCTTATCTTTATTGGCACCACATTGATCGCAACGGTCAGGTCGCTGAGCAAGATTTATATCATCCACTTCAAAGTTCTTCTTAGAACAACGATCGTGAATCTACTTCTTACACATCCATTTCTCTTACGCAAGCCTCAGCCTCAGAAGGTGAAAACAATCATAGCTATTCTTCTGTCTCTCACCTAGCGCAAAGCATCATAATGACGAGTCTGCAGTACATCTCTTATCCTTTCTATGCAATGTACTAGGCAATGGATTCTTATTGCAATCTTAAGTGTTGTCGGAAAATTGCACCTCTTTTCATCTTGTTCTTCTTTGGCATTTCCATTTATTGGTGTGAGGTACCATGTGTAAAAGAAGGATGTAGTTTTAATTTTATTTATTTATTTGATTGCTGGATCAAATTTATCCATCCTTTGAGATATGATATATGACATATTATGTCGATGAATAGTCTCTCCGATTTCGTGTGGATGATCCGTCGAAATAGATCAGTAGCCGATGCATATTACATCGAGGTTGAGCTATGGCTACTCCACATCATATACTAATTCAAAACTTTAGATAGTTTGAAGTTTGGAAAGGTGTTTTCAGCAATTTAAAACAAATTTCAAAGAACATATTTTTGCACTAAATTGGCCAAAGATAGAAATGATCTATGGTACCTAACAATGCTTGTTTAGCTTCTTATCAAGAACTGTGACCACTCCATTCGCTTTGTTTAGCTCTTCTATCCTTCTCATATTTTGCAGTGATGATTGAAGATTTGTGGCAACTGCTGCAGCAATTTCAATGGATAGGTATAAATGATGCGATTTGCTCGTGGTGAAGTCAAATAGTGGTCGTCCCTGGGAGTTGTGGGGTGGCAAGTGGCATGACCATGATTAAGGCTGGCGGTGGGAATAGGATGTGACGTTCGGTGGTGGCAGGGCCAGGTCAATGTGGGAGAGCTACATGAAGGTAGGTGCGTCCTCGTAGAAATATATCCAATAGGGGGAGCACCTTACTTTCCTCGTTTCAATCAAAAAAAAAAAAAAAAAAAATGATCGTAAGATCCGCAATTGATCGGAACAGCTATTAATTTCACTAGATTTTTAGACTCGACAATTCTAAGTTGATACTAGAGAAGATCACTACTCTAGGGTTAATATTAATTTTAAGCTGATATAACATTAACCTTTCAACAACTTGACAAATGAAATCAAAGCTCTAAACTCAAAATTGGAAGGGCTAGGTGATCGTGGTTGTATGAATTGGGTTTGAATGAGCCTCAGCATGAGTTTTGTCAAGGATTTTAATCAAATTAAGCTTAAATTCAACTAGAAAATAAAAATAGATTTTTAAAATATTGATCAATTATATTATAATAAATGATAAATAAATAACTATTCAGATTTGATGCATGTATTTTTTATTATTTTTAAATCTCTAATTCACTGAAGTTCTCTTTTGATTAAGGTTGATGATATAATATATATGAAATTTCAGTCTTCATATTATTTTAATTAAGATAGAACGGTATGTATCTGAATAAGATTTATATATCAGCCAACATATTTGTATGCTTTCTCTATAATTTTTTATCAAAATCTTAATGATTAGATATTTCAGTATTTTTTAAATATTTTAATCTCAATTTTTTATAAGATAAATCAGGATCACAATTTATTTTGATAATAGGCGTCCGTTTAGATTGCTGTACCAGTTTTTATCGATATTTGAAAGCTGCCATCGGGTGGTTAAAAAACTGCAAGCGAACGGCCGGCCTTGCTAACGGCACCTAACGTACCACAACCTCTCCTTTGTCCTTGTTTTCTCCAGACCCGTTTGTCATCTTCTCCGCCCCCTCCGTCGGACCTGGTCCGCCTAATAATTGGGCGGCGTTCCCACGTTAACGTCCGTAGCCCGATATCACGGGCCCCACCCGACCGATTTCACGCGCGGAGGAGCACGGATATCAGGCTAGGCTCCCCCATCCTTTCATTCAAGGGACACGGTGCACGACACCAAACCCATCATTAAAGCCCCGTGATGTTATACCACAATAAAAATGTCCCGTGATCCCACTGGTGATGAAAGTCCAACATGAATGGAGCATTTTCGACCATCGAATGCTGATCAAATGGTCGGGCATGCAGCAAAGCCTGCCGTCCGCACTCCCGTGGGACCTACAGAGGCGCGTAACTTGGTCCCCAGGATCACCGGACTCTCTCTCTCTCTCTCTCTCTCTCTCTATATATATATATAATATATATATATATATATATAGCACCTGTGAAGACTAAGACCTTGATTTCTCCCCATCAACATTCAAACTCTCAACGGTCAAAGAAGGCATACAAATGGAGGAACCTTCTCGGAGGGAAAACAAGGCAGCACGGCCTGGAAACGATCGAATTCATTCATACTTTTTAAAGTAATGCAGCACGGCCCCACCCCTATTTGCTCCTCTCCCGCTCAATCATCATCACCGCTACTTAAGGCCCTTCCCATCTCCGAAAGTCTCCGCTCCTAGACGTACCCACCGGCCCATTGAGTTCCCTCCACCAAGTCAGAAAAAGGAGGAAGAACAGATCTGAATTGCAGTGATCTTGGACTGGAATTGCAAGCGTTCTTCTGGTGGACTTTCGTTATTCGACTCAATTCTTCACGGTGTCGAGGGCAGAATCTACAAGTATTAGCAGCGTGATTCAACCTTGCAACAAGACTTTTCTTTTCTTTTCTTTTCTTTTCTTTTTTTGCATCCAAGAGAGCGAGAGGAAATCAATCTCGAATTAAGATTGTTGGTAGAGGCCTCAGCATTGGGGTTGGGGTATTCGGAAATCCAAAAGAATGGAGAGCGGTTTTAGAAAGGGAAGCTTTGCAGGAAGCATGCGCCGCACCGTCTCCTCGTGGCGGGCAACCTCCTCGGCAAGTGATATCTTCGGCCGGTCAGGAAGGGAAGAAGACGACGAGGAGGCCCTGAAATGGGCCGCCATAGAGAAGCTGCCCACCTATGACCGGATGAGGAAAGGCATACTCACGGCGGCAGAGGGCGGTGAGATCCAGGAAGTAGACATCCACGGGCTGGGCTTCCAGGAGAGGAAGAATTTGTTGGAGAGATTGGTGAGGACCGCAGAGGAAGATAATGAGAGGTTCCTGCTCAAGCTTAGGAATCGAATGGAACGGTATGCTTCTTTCTTCGTCACACTTCTCTCTTTCAATGGTCTCAATGTCAAAAAAAAAGAAAAAAAAAAAAACAATGTTATCCTCATCCGATGGTTGAAGTATTTGGCTATTTTCTTTCTGCATCCTGCAGTGTTGGAATCGATAATCCAACGATCGAAGTCCGGTTTGAGCATCTTAATATTGATGCAGAAGCCTACGTCGGAAATCGGGGTGTTCCTACCTTCACCAACTTCTTCTATAATAAGATAATGGTAATTGACACCTATAGTTCACCATCTCTATTTCGAATAACCATTGAAGATAAAATTGAATTCTTTTTCTTACATGTTTATGGGTACGGTATGTTTAAACGAACCAACTGGTGCTCGTCTGTTACTCAGGATGTTCTAAGTTACCTTCATATCGTTCCAAGTGGCAAAAAACCAATTTCAATCCTTCATGACATCAGTGGAATCATCAGGCCTTGCAGGTAATAAAGTAAAAAAAAAAATAGCTAGATTGCTATTTAATTTCGAATGACTACATCATATGTCGAGTTGGATTTTTCCGCGTTCAAAGAATTCTGATTCGTTTATATACTATGTGCAGAATGACTCTGCTTCTAGGTCCTCCAGGCTCCGGAAAAACTACTTTGCTCTTAGCTCTGGCAGGAAAACTTGATTCAACTCTAAAGGTAAACATATCGCAAATACCTATTATATATATTATTAGTGGGCCGTTATTTTGGTCTCGGGGTCTCCCAGGAGCTATTCTAACATGGAGATCTGAACACCGTAAAGGAATTTCTGGTATTTGATAAAGTTTGTGGAACCATAAAAATAACACCATGAGGTATTTGAAAATGTCAGATATCTGGAAAAGTGACTTACAATGGTCATGACATGGATGAATTCGTTCCTCAGAGGACCTCTGCATATATTGGTCAGCACGATATTCACATTGGGGAGATGACAGTGAGAGAGACGTTGGCTTTTTCTGCAAGATGCCAAGGAGTTGGAACGCGTTATGGTAAGCCAAAAGAGAATGTTTTAGCCAATATATTCTAGCAAGGAGCTTCGCACATCAAACAAACTCATAAGTTTGCAATCATATACAGATATGTTGACAGAGCTATCAAGAAGAGAAAAAGAAGCAAACATCAAGCCAGATCCTGACATCGACGTGTACATGAAGGTACAAAAACAACAAGTGAAAAATTATTTCTTCCCATTTGTTGCATACATTCATGCGATCTTGACATAATGGAGGAGGAGGGGGGAAAATTAAGATGGCCTATTGCTTTTTATATAAAAAAGAGGCTTATGCCGATAGATGGCAAACTTGTGCAAGAGTTTTTAAACCGTGCATCGCCAGCTTATTTGTGAAATGTTTCTTCAAGTGTTTAATTCATCGTTATGATAATATATAGGATGCATTCCATATATAGCACGGTAGGTTTCTAGCATAAGATGAATTCATTGAATATCTAAAATTGAAGCAGTTCTCCTTTTCGTTGTTCCTGCAGGCTATATCTGTGGAAGGTCAGGAGAGGGTGGTTACAGATTATATTCTGAAAGTAAGTTCTGTACAAAAAAAGAAAAATCTTCTGAATCAATCATTTGTCGGTGTTAATGAAATATATTGACGTGGAAGACATGAACCAGTTTATACTATTTCTCTTGTGCAGATTTTGGGACTGGAAATCTGTGCTGACACTATGGTAGGAGATGCAATGATAAGAGGCATCTCCGGAGGACAAAAGAAGCGTGTTACAACAGGTAAATCTAACAAGAAAAAGAAGAGATTGGACCAGGAGTCTAGAACTATTAAACATAAGCAGCATCTTGGTTGTAATAAGATACCCGGTTCTAATGATGCTTCACTTGATTCTCTGCAGGTGAGATGCTTGTTGGACCAGCTAAGGCGCTATTCATGGATGAGATCTCCACCGGTCTCGACAGCTCCACAACTTACCAGATTGTCAACTCGCTCAGACAATCAGTCCACATCCTTGGTGGGACTGCATTCATTGCATTGCTTCAGCCAGCTCCAGAGACATACGACCTCTTTGATGACATTGTTCTCCTCTCAGAAGGGCAAATTGTGTATCAGGGTCCTAGGGAGAATATCCTTGAATTCTTTGAATCGGTTGGTTTCAAATGTCCTGAAAGGAAAGGTGTGGCCGACTTCTTGCAAGAAGTAAGTATCACGACCGATGGATAACTTCTAATGGTAATCCATCACCATCAAATAAAAATGGCTCATGAATGACTCCCCTTTGCAACTAATTAGATAACTCCACACTGATCTCTCTGCATTCGATAGGTTACATCGAGGAAGGATCAGCATCAGTACTGGTCACGGAAAGATGAGCCATACAGGTATATTTCTGTCAATGAGTTTTCAGAAGCCTTCCGGTCATTCCACATTGGCCGCAAGCTAGGAGAGGAGCTCGGTACCCAATTCGATAGGAGCAGAAACCATCCTGCCGCATTGACAACTTCAAAGTATGGCATTAGCAAGATGGAGCTGTTGAAAGCTTGCATATCACGGGAGTGGCTGCTAATGAAGAGGAATTCGTTTGTTTACATATTCAAAGTGGTCCAGGTGAGCAGGCAAAAACCATGGCATCGTCTCTTGAATATTGAAGGTTCACAAAGTCTGATGGCTGACAAAAAAATTTTTTTTTTTTTCCTCCTCTTCTTTTTCATGTCAGCTGATAATTCTTGGGACCATCGGAATGACGGTCTTCCTGCGAACAAAAATGCACCGCAAAACAGTGGAAGATGGAGTGATCTTCTTGGGTGCCATGTTTCTTGGGCTAGTCACTCATCTGTTTAATGGATTTGCAGAACTTGCAATGAGTATTGCCAAGCTCCCTATATTCTACAAGCAGAGAGACCTCCTCTTCTATCCATCATGGGCATACGCATTGCCAACATGGATCCTCAAGATACCCATATCGTTTCTGGAGTGTGCTGTCTGGATAGGCATGACTTATTATGTCATTGGCTTCGACCCAAATATACAAAGGTTAGACCGACTGAAACAAAACATGCACGAGAGTGTCTCATGGCACAAGCAGGCTAAGTTCCTTTTTCATGGATTCTTTTGAATAACCTTAAAACACTACCGTCCTGCAGGTTTTTCCGGCAATACTTACTGCTAGTATTAATCAGTCAGATGGCATCTGGACTTTTTCGACTCCTTGCCGCACTTGGGAGGGAGATGGTTGTTGCCGATACATTTGGATCCTTCGCACAGCTCGTTCTTTTGATTCTTGGTGGATTCCTCATATCACGGGGTATAAAAATGTTCCGACTAATGTGGCTCATCGGCTAAAGGCAAGGTCACTGTTTTGACACTAGAGCACTGCAACTAACTTTTGGTCCCTTTGTTTGCAGATGATATCAAGAAATGGTGGATCTGGGGTTACTGGTCTTCTCCACTGATGTATGCACAAAATGCAATTGCAGTGAATGAGTTCCTCGGACATAGTTGGCAAAAGGTATACACGCATCATTTTTTTGCATTTTTGCTTGAATAAAATAGAGGGAGAACATCACCAAAGGCGTCCATGTCAATCTAGAACTACAAAACTACTTTCAGCACTCTTTCAAGGGAATCGTGTTAAGTCAAACTTTCTATCCGGTACAGATTGTGAATGGGAGCAATGTCCCGTTGGGAGTTCAAGTCTTGAACGCTCGTGGGATTTTTGTTGATGCAAACTGGTACTGGATTGGTGTTGGTGCATTGCTTGGATATATCTTCTTGTTCAATATCCTCTTTGTTTTCTTCCTTGATTGGCTCGACCGTAAGTATCGATCAGCTTAATGTATAGATTCACCTTGCCAAAACTTGTCCAAGTTTATATCATGCGGTACTGATCTGTAATTTACTGCTCCCAGCACTCGGTAAAGGTCAGACAGTTATATCTGAAGCGGAGCTGAGAGAAAAACACGCAAACAGAACGGGAGAAAGCATTGAACTTTTGCCTGCAGGAACTGACTCCTCCAAGCCCACAGCATCACAAGGTCAGTCTCAGTCTATTTTTGATTTTAGGTCAATCTATTCACTCCTGGAGCCCAGACATCTAAAACAAATTACAACCAATACAGAGAGGAACAGTGATATTACGAGGGCTCTGCAAAACGGAGAGAGCAGGAAAAAGGGAATGGTTCTTCCTTTTACTCCTCTTTCACTCACCTTTGATGACATCAGATACTCTGTTGACATGCCACAGGTACATCCAGGCCACAAGTGCAAAATATTTTGTATCATCTTGCGACAGAAGTTATCACTAATCAGAGAACCTTCACTTACTTCACCCACAGGAAATGAAAGACAGAGGTGTCACGGAGGACAGGTTAATGTTGCTGAAGGGTGTGAGCGGAGCTTTCAGGCCCGGAGTACTTACAGCGCTGATGGGTGTGAGTGGGGCGGGTAAGACAACTCTCATGGATGTACTGGCGGGTAGGAAAACTGGAGGTTATATCGAAGGAAACATATCCATATCTGGCTATCCCAAGAAACAGGAAACATTTGCACGGATATCGGGCTACTGTGAACAAAATGACATCCACTCTCCTCATGTCACTGTTTACGAGTCTCTTCTCTTCTCGGCATGGCTTCGCTTGCCTCCTGAAGTTGACTCTAACGCTAGGAAGGTTGGTAGAGTAGTAGGCCTTCTCTTTCTGAGACTTTGTTGGTATGTTTTGCCTCCCAACTGATCCATAGAAGGCATTTGCTGCAGATGTTTGTCGAGGAGGTCATGGAACTCGTAGAGCTGACATCACTGAGAGGTGCATTGGTAGGATTGCCTGGCGTGAATGGCCTATCAACTGAACAGCGGAAGAGGCTTACGATTGCCGTCGAGCTGGTTGCCAACCCCTCTATCATATTTATGGACGAGCCAACCTCTGGATTGGATGCAAGGGCAGCAGCGATTGTGATGAGGACTGTCAGAAACACCGTGGACACAGGAAGGACAGTCGTGTGCACAATTCACCAGCCCAGCATCGACATCTTTGAATCTTTTGATGAGGTAGGGTGCAATTGAAATCAAAGAAACATGTAGTTCTGTTTGATCCTTTCATGTGCCTGTGCGTGGATGCTGACCTCCTTTTCTGCACAATTGCAGCTCTTCCTTATGAAAAGAGGTGGAGAAGAGATATATGTTGGCCCCCTGGGACGAAATTCATGCCATTTGATCAACTACTTCGAGGTGAGTTTTGGTGATACAAAACAAAAAGCAAACAACCTGTTCTTATATTACCACCCGATGGGGATGCTGATATCATCATTGTTTAATTTTTGTCTAGGGGATTGAAGGAGTCAGAAGAATAAAAGATGGTTATAACCCTGCAACATGGATGTTGGAGGTGACCACCCAGGCACAAGAAGAAATTCTCGGGGTCAACTTCGCCGAAATATACAAAAATTCTGATCTATACAGGTTCATGGTTTCACCATCATACCTTAATTCTTTGAGAAATTGATAGCCATCCGTATTTAATAGTTCTTACGCATCGGTGGAAATTGTTGCAGGAGAAACAAAGCTTTGATTAGCGAACTAAGTACTCCTCCCCCTGGCTCAAAAGACCTCTTTTTCCCAACCAAGTACTCACAGCCCTTCCTTACACAATGCATGGCTTGCTTATGGAAGCAACATAAATCTTACTGGCGCAATCCATCATATACTGCCACGAGAATTTTCTTCACCACCGTCATCGCCTTCATATTCGGCACCATCTTCTGGAGACTTGGGAAAAGAATGTAAGCTATTACCCCAACTCTAGCAACAAAATCTGCTTCACAAGCCTGTATGCATACCCGTTATGTTCTAGAATAACTAGTAACAGATGATTGCAAATTCTGCAGCTACAAACGACAAGATCTGTTCAACTCCTTGGGCTCCATGTATGCCGCAGTTCTGTTCATTGGAATACAGAACGGCCAAACCGTGCAACCAATCGTCGATGTTGAGCGAACAGTTTTCTACAGAGAAAAGGCTGCTGGAATGTATTCTGCTCTACCCTACGCATATGCGCAGGTAATGACATTGATCGGTATCTCAAAATCCATCAAAATGAAGCTTCAACTGCAGTCTAATGCTTGTTTAAGGCCTCGCTCCTCCTTGTCGAACAACTTGTCCACTCAATTGTCTGCTCATGTCCATGAATCCTATTCATTCGTTCATTCTTTTAGTCATGTCTCACACCATGCCGATGCTTGCAGGTTCTAATTGAGATTCCACACATCTTCCTTCAGACGGTTATATATGGACTAATCGTGTATAGCTTGATTGGTTTTGATTGGACACTTCAAAAGTTCTTTTGGTACCTGTTCTTCATGTTCTTCACTTTCATGTACTTCACGTTCTATGGAATGATGGCAGTTGCCATGACACCTAACAGCGATATCGCTGCCATCGTCTCCACTGCCTTCTATGCCATATGGAATATTTTTGCAGGCTACCTAATTCCTCGACCTGTAAGTCTACCCAATCCCTTGTTAGATTGAATTATTTGGATTCGCATCAAAGAAATGTGCTTCTAATATTTCTCTGTGGATGGTTACAGAGGATTCCTGTGTGGTGGAGATGGTATTCCTGGGCATGCCCGGTGGCTTGGACCTTGTATGGCCTAGTGGCCTCACAGTTTGGAGATTATACGAATACCTTGGACGTGGACGATGGTTCCAAAGTGCAAGAGTACATCAGGAAGTATTTTGGGTTCCGACATGACTTCTTGGGTGTAGTAGCTGCTGCAGTCGTCGGGTTTACTTTACTCTTTGCTTTCGTCTTTGCCTTCTCCATTAAGGTGTTCAACTTCCAGAGAAGATGAGAAGAGTCTTGGAGACCACTTCTGCGTGTTTTACTTCCCAAGCTGCTAATCGATGTGCATACGATGAAAACGATGTATCTATTTGATATTTTTTATTTATACTATCTTTTATGACAATGTGTATGATTTTTTTTTTCCCCCGCTTCCCTTCACATTTCGGTCCATCCATGAAATGTGCTAGGTTTGAATATCTTGACTCTGTAATTACTTTGTATCAATATATAATCAGTTCATATAATATTCGTAAGATAATTAAGTTTCTAGTTTGTAAGTACTTGTTGTCAAATGGATGTCGAAAGAAGATAATAACGAAATGGATATAGTCAAAAATAAATATGATGAGGATGATATCGTAAATAAATGATTTAAATAATATGGACATGTCGAGGAAAGTGTGATGAGGCCCAGCAAGATTAGAAAGGGGACAAAACTATGATAAAAATGGAGGGGCATTTGCAGGAAAAGGATCTGGAAGGGTAGCATTCCCGGAAGAGGTTGCTACAAAGAGGGACAGATCTGACCCATGAATATATATAAGGCCTCTCACTTTGGGTAGCAAGCAAAAGGCATTTGAGCGATATATTCATAACAAAGTAGCTTACAGGTTTGACAAAGAAACCTATCCTTGATGAATCAGAAATGGGTGGAAGTGGCCGCAAATAGAGACTCGTGGTCGGCAACACCACTTCATCAGAACAATGGAGTACGGCACCACACCATGCGTAAAAGAAGAAAAGGTTATATTGCTATAAACAGCAGGAAAGTCTTGCAAAAGATCATAAATATCCATCATAGATGTTGACGAGACTATGCCCAATATTTAGCAGAAAAATGTCTCGACTCTTGTAGAAATATCCTCTAGCAAATTTTATGGAAATTTTGGTATATTCGTAGATGAGTTCGGATGGATGTTTGGTATATTTACAGACAAACTTAGGCACATGCAACAGACGAGGGGCCCTTGTTTGGAGCTTTCAATGGTTGTATAGGTTGGGAACATGCCATATTTGCTTCATTATTCTAGTTCCACCTCTCTACCATATCCTCTCCTCCTTACTTCACCTCCTGTCTCCTTGATTCTTTTTCTCCTGAGTCTCCCGAGTCTCCATCATCTTCTTCTTAGGTCCTCTTGTGTCCTCTCCATACTAACTTGGTCGCTGAGCCTTCTGCTTTCTACAGAGATATCACCCCTATGCCGCCACCTCCTCCCATAGACCTGCTTCTCTCGGACGATCCTGCCATGACAACCTCACCTCCGGAGCCATCCTCACCATCATCTCCTCTGGGACCTGAGCAACCTACTGTCCATCGGTCTACTCGTCACACTAAAGAAAATCCTTCCTCTTATCTCCATAAAAACTTTTATTATTTTTTCACTATTTCTATCTTTCATGAGCCTCGCACAGATCATGAGGCTTATTTTGACCTATGTTGGCAGCAAGCTATGCAGGAAGAACTTCAGACCTTAACTCTTACTCATACTTGGGATCTAGTTGATCTACCTCCAGGAAAGTCGATCGTCAGATGTAAATGGATCTATAAGATCAAAACTCACTCAGATGGATCTCTTGAGCGATATAAAATCCATTTTATGGCCAAGAGTTTCATACAGGAATATGGTGTTAAGTTTAATGAAACATTTATTCCTGTTGCTTGTCTTACTTTAGTTTGCTCTCTTATTATCGTTACTGCACTTTGTTACGGGCTCTTTTTTCAAATAGATGTCAAGAATGCTGTTCTCAATGGTGACCTTGAGAAAGAAGTCTACATGCAATCACCTCCTGATCTTAATAGCCCCTCTGGCAAGGTCTATCACCTTCGACGGGCCCTTTATGGGCTCAAACAGGCTCTTCAGATATGGTTTGCTAAGTTTAGCAGCATTATTTACAATGTTAGTTTCTCTTTCAGCCCTCATGATCTTGCTCTCTTCATCCGGCGCTCTTCACATGGCACTGTTTTACTTCTCTCTATATTGATGATATGATTATTACTAGTGATGATGCCGGCGATGGCATTTCTGATCTTAAGAAGCATCTCTGACATCATTTTGAGATGAAGGATCTAGGCCATTTATACTACTTTCTTGGCTTTGAGATTTCTTCTAACTCTACTGGTTATTTTCTCTCTCAGACCAAGTATGCCTTTGACCTTCCCACTTGTGCCAATATTACCAACACCAAGGCTGTCTGCACTCCAATGAAACCGCATAGTCATCTCAACTCTACTGATGGGATGCCTTTTCCTGATCCTACTCGATATCGCTAGCTGGTTGGAGGACTGGTATATTTGATTGTTACCTATCCTGATATTGCATATGCAGTTCACTCGGTTAATCAGTTCCTTGCTATCCCTCATACTTCTCATTATGCTGTTGTCCTCCGGATTCTTTGTTATGTACGAGACACTCTACACTATGATCTTCATTACTTTGCCCAATCTCTACCTATGCTGATTGTCTACTCTGATGCTGATTGGGCTAGTGATCCTACTGATCAAAAATCTATTACTAATTTTTACTTCTTCTTGGGAACCTCTCTTATTTTTTGGCAGAGTAAGAAACAGACAAAAGTTGCTCGTTCTAGTATCGAGATAGAGTATCAAGCTATTGTTGATACAGTGGGGAAGTTGTTGGCTTCGATGGCTTCTCACTGATATGGGTGTGGTTCATGACGGTCCCACTATTCTTCATTGTGATAACTACACTGCTATTAAGATTGTCTACAATGATGTCTATCATGGGCGTACCAAATACATTGAGATCGACTGTCACTTCATTCATGATGAAGTTATTCATCGTACGGTTCATTTTCAGCATATTCCCTCTAAGGATCAAACTCTGGATATTTTTATCAAATCTCATCCTTCGAGTTGGTTTCGAGAGTTATATATCAAACTCAAGTTGTCATCTTTTGTGACTACTGGAGTTTGCCCGGGAGTGTTAGAATATATTATATTATCATATATGCATATATATCAATATCTATTTTTATATCATTTTGTATCAATTTAGGATATGGTTAGATATGATATGATTATTTATCAATTTAGGATATGACTAGATATGATTCGGATTTAATTTGGCTTGATTTAATTTGACTAGGTAAGAATCTTCTTTCTTGTATACTCTTCTCTTATGCCTAAATATAGGCCTTCTATTCTCTTGTATTGAATGAACAAATATACATAATTATTCTATTATCTCTTTTTCTTGCTCTCTCTCTCTCTCTCTCCGTTATTTTTCACTCTATCTCGCTTTCTATTATACTTCTAACAAAAGTGTTGGGGATAAATTGCACTCCCGCCGAAGTCCAGTCTGATGCTTAGCCTAATGCAACCGATAATCACGGAAGAGCTTCAATCGAAAATTCTTTCTCCAGTGGCCGAACCCCAGCTGATTTTCTCCAGCGGCCGAACTCATTCAGTAGTCGAACTCCTCCAGGAGTCGAACTACTTTCGGATTTCTCCTTCAATCCAGTTCCTCAAGGAGTCGAACTCCTTCTGGACTTCTCCTTCAGTCGGATTTCTATATGAGTCGAACTCCTTCCAAACTTCTCCTTCAATTGGACTCCTCTAGAAGCCAAACTTCTTCCAGATTTCTCTTTCATTCGAATTCCTCCAGGAGTTGAACTCCTTCCCGATTTCTTCTTCAGTCAATTTTTACAGGAGCTGAACTCCTTATGAATTTCTTCTTCAGTCGGATTTCTATAGAAGCCGAACTTTTTCTCGACCTCTCCTCCAGTCAGATTCCTACAGGAGCTAAACTCCTTCCAAATTTTTCTTTCATTCGGATTCCTATACGAGCCGAACTCCTCTTAGATTTTTCTTTCATTTGGATTTCTCCAAGAACCGAACTCCTTCCGAATTTCTCCTTTAATTCAGTTCCTCTAGGAGCCGAACTCCTTTTGGACTTCTCCTTCAGTCGGATTTTTATAGAAGCCGAACTCCTTCTTGACTTCTCCTTCAGTCGGACTCCTTCAGGAGTCAAACTTCTTTCGAATTTCTTCTTCGACCGAACTCCTTCCGAATTTCTTCTTTGACCGAACTCCTTCTGAAGCCAAACTCCTTCCGAATTTTTCCTTCAGTCAAGTTCCTCCAGGAGCCGAACTTCTTCCAAACTTCTCCTTCAGTTGGATTCCTACAGAAGCCAAACTTCTCCTAGATTTTTCTTTCATTCGGATTCCTCCAAGAGCCTAACTCCTTCCAAATTTTTTCTTCAGTCGAATTTCTACATGAGCCGAACTCCTTCTGGACTTCTCCTTTAGTCGGATTTCTATAGGAGCCGAACTCCTTCCGGATCTCTTCTTCAATCGAATTTCTATAGGAGCCGAACTTCTCCCATATTTTTCTTTCATTCGAATTTCTACAGAAGCTGAACTCCTCCTAAATTTTTCTTTCATTCAAATTTCTCTAGGAGCCAAACTCCTTTCAGATTTCTCCTTTAGTCCAGTTCGTCCAAGTGCCGAACTCCTTTCGGACTTCTTCTTTAGTTAGATTTCTACAGAAATCGAACTCCTTCCGAACTTCTCCTTCAGTTGGACTCCTCCAGGAGCCAAACTTCTTCTGAATTTCTCCTTCAGTCAAGTTTCTTCAGGAGCCAAACTCCTTTCAGACTTCTATTTCAGTCGAATTTCTGCAGGAACCAAACTCCTTCCGGACTTCTCCTTCAATCGGACTCCTCCAGAAGCCAAACTTCTTTCGAATTTCTCCTTCAGTCGAACTTCTTTCGGATTTCTTCTTCAGTCAAATTCCTTCAAGAGTCGAACTTCCTCTGGACTTCTCCTTCAGTCGAATTCCTCTAGGAGCCGAACTCCTTCCGAACTTCTCCTTCAATCGGATATCTTTAGTGGATTACTTTTAGAGTTCAGCTAGCATTCCTTCCGAATGATCCCCTCTAGCCGTATTTTCTTTAGGAGTCCGAACTTCTCTGAAATTGATGTATGTCAAAGCTTTTCACAATCCAACATCTTCTTCCTCCGAACTTCGACTATTAAATCTCAACGAACGGCCACTTCATGGCAACGAACATCACTCTCCATAATAAACTCCACGTGGCTCCGAGCGGCCCACTATCGAACGGCTACATCACAACAACGGATACCTCTCTCTATAACAAACTCCACGTGGCCCCAAGCGGCCTACTATCGAATGGTTATGACAAGCTCCATCTATAAAAAGGATCCTCCAGACACATTTTCTCTAAGCTTTTTTCTTCTTTCCGAAATTCTACTGAATTTTTGTCTGAGCACTCCATTTCTATTGGTCAGAAGAGCTGACTTGATCGTCGGAGGATCCTGCCGGAGCTACCATCATCAACTTCGGATGGAACTTTATTTTGCAGATCATCAACGACGACCCCATCTTTCTCGACTCCAGTTCAATCCGACGTCAATCAGATTTTGTACCAACAAAAAGGATTGAAGAATTCAGATCAATTATTGAATATAAAAGACAGTGGCGTCATGGCTGATAGAACTTCCAAAGAGCAAACAATTCCAGAAACACTTGGAAGAACAATCATATACTTGCAGCATTCGATATCTGTTCAGAAAGCAGAATCATGGCAAAATTTTTTGAAGGACAAGGGAAGATAGAGGGCAGCGCGTGGCACCTTCGGAGTTCAAAATAGCTAGTAAGTCCCGGTCTGCTCTCGCACGGATCTTTTCCTTGGCACGTGATGAATCCGTTACTTGGAAGCTCGGGCTCTCCTTCTCTGGTCCCATGCCTTCATATGGCATCTAGACTCTAGAGGTAGTTTTCAGTTGCCCATCCAACATGGCCCCCCGAGGTGTTATATCCGAATGGCACGAATTCTGAAGCACAGTAGTCCAAATTCCTCCATAATGAGAGGGTTCTCCGTAAATAATATAACTTAATTACTTGAGCTTTGCTAAAATTTTGTTTGGAGGAATTTATGGCACTTAAAACAGCCAAATCAGCACCGCATCACAAGCAAATCATCTAGTGCATAAAGAATAAATCCCTTTCATCTTGTAGAAGGTACAAAGATTGATTTGCAGTGGTCATGACGGATTAACAAAATAGCAATCCATCATGTTCTCTGAGAGAAAAGGTGAGTCTGTCCAGGTTCAAAATTTGGATTTATCATTCCCGAATTGAATTCGAATCTCTGATCACTAAGGTGAGAGGTGTGACGGTTGAACAAACCTCAGCTTAATGCCAGCCTGATGTTGAAACATGATCTTGCAATGTTATGCCAGGAGCGCACGGATGCCGATTCCAGGGCGTACAAAACCATTCGGAGGCGGTCGTGATATTAAACCGTCCCATACGGGAGTCCCTCGAGTTGCTCCACTCCCTCGAGTTGCTCGAGAAAGAAGAGAAGGGAGAGAGGGTGCGGCCCATACGGGAGTCCGATTCGGCGAGGGGGTGGGGGATTCCCTGCCGTCTCTCGGCGGCGTTTGGGGGAGAGAAAGGAGAGCGCGGAGGAGTTTGGTTTCGCTGGATTCGACGGAATCACGTCGCAGAACAACTGGGAACCTCATAAGAGGTGAGCTTTCTGCTTCTTTTCCAAGTTTTTCTTGCCTTTTTTTTTTTTTTTTTTGGTTCATGGAGTGTTAGAGCTCGCCCAGGATGGGTTCTTTCTAATTTTTGGTTTTTCTTGATAATTTCTCCCTTCGGATTGCGCTCTCCTTGCTGTGATTTGCCTTCCTTGGGGCGTTCTTGGCTAGGGTTTTGGAAGAATGTGAGCTTTCTTCGTTGACTAATTCATTCAGGAATTCAGTCCTTTTTTCGCTTTCAATGTGAAAAGCCGTTCTTCCTGGGCTTTGGTTTTAATTCTGCACGAGAGGTCCGATTTTTCCCAGGTTTGCTGCTCTTTATTGTTTCGTTCTTTTTATGATTTTTCTTGTCGAGTGTTCTGGAACCGGCGTTTTTATGGATGGATGACTTTCTATTTTCTCGTTCTGCGATTTTTTTTTGTTGGCCTTTGTCTTGGTTCTGGGTCTGCTTCTCTACACCCTCTTGCATGCCATGCCTCTAGACCAATGTGCTGGAAGATTTGTCTTCTGGGTTCTTTGGTAATTTGGATTTAGGTGTTTAAACAGTGTTTGCTGGTTTCTTTATGTTGTTTATTTTTTTATTTTTTTTAAATTTTTGGCGTTATTTACCTTGCGTTCACTTTATCTTCTTCTCTTGTGCTCTTGAAGCTGTAGGTTTTTCCTTATCAAAAAAAAAAAAAGCTGTAGGTCTTTGTAACTTTTCTTAGAAGATACTTTATTCTCCTTTTTAGTTATTGAACTCCAATCAGGTAGTATTCTTAATGGGCTTGAACTTGGAAGTTGTAATATTGTATTCTTTTTCGTGTGATCCTTGTGACAGGCTGGATGTATATGTTTATGATTATTTCATGAAGAGGAATTTTTTTGCATCTGCAAGGGCATTTCAAGCGGAGGCAAAGGTAACTTCGGATCCTGTTGGTGAATAGTATGGGAATCTTAATATGGGCAGCGATGTTTATGATGCACTTTGGGCTTTAGGTTTTGACTTTTCCAGATTTTAGTTTACTTTTGATACTAAGGGTCCATTTGGTTGGGGTATGTCAGATTATGGGATACCTAGGAAAATGTCATGGGAATCATTTACCTAGGAAAATGATTGTGGAGGAAAAACATTTTTACCATATTTGGTTGGTGAGAAAATTAATCTTGAAAATGATACTGAAAAAGGATTATTACGTTTAGTTGAAGGTAATCCTACGTGAGAATATGACAAAATTTATAAATATATCTTTCAATATAAAATAATTTTTAATATTAAAATATTATTATCATCTTCAATTAGTTTTTATATGATGACTATAATCACATGACCCTTTGCATAATGCCATCTCCATCTTAATTTTTTTACAAAAGTTTTTTATTGAATAAAATTTGAAGGACATTAAAATAAAGTCAATGATTACATATGCAGCTTTATTGGAGGTATTTTTGTCAAACATGGATTACCACCATTCGAGAATTTGCCAAATACCAATCCCCCATGGTATTTGTTTTACCATCCCTCTCTGAAAAATAAGCATGAGCCCCACCAATTTTTTTACCATCTCTCTTTTTCACTTTTCATACCAAACATGATAATCTAACATGGGAATCATTTTCCCATGCCAGATTACCCCCAACTAAATGGCCCCTAAATGGCATTGGTTTTCAGCAATTGATGCTCCGGGTGGACTTCTCATTGAATGGTGGTCTGTCTTTTGGGATATTTTTATCGTAAGAACGGATGAAAAGCACTCGGATGTTGCTGCATCATGCATACAGGCAAGCAGTTTTCTTTGTTTCATTCATGACCAGCCTTCCAACTATTCTTTATCTTTTCCTTGTTAGTGAATTTTACTTGCATTACATTATCTGCTATTACTTTGGATACTATGTCCTGTCTTGAGAATTGTGATTTCCTGCTTTATTACTTGAATTATGTTGGGTCAGGGTCAAGTTTACTGAACTGCATTTTCAAGGTTCTTGTGAAATGTTAGTGGTGCTTTTGTGGAGCGTTAATTGGTTTCTTGTAGACTTTCTGATTTAGTAGAATGCCTATTTGGTTCCTTTTAGTTTTTTGATGTTTCACAATGAATATTTTCAATATTATATCAATTATCGAGACTATTTTCTGACCATGTATCTCTCGTTTATAGCTTTTAAACTGAGGGTTTGCAGCTAGAAATGCTTTTTGATGTTTAAGATTGGGGTGTCAACAATCGACCTGGCCTTTAACTTAACCAATATTTAATTCTTAATATAAGGAGCCCTGATTTCTGGTATCTCTTGGAAGATCAACGTACTGAATTGGCCTCAACTTTAAATTGCATCTGGCAGTTTCTTCTACTTTAAGGTTGAATTTATGTTGAGTAGGTTTCTCACAATAAAATGTGGTGAAGATGGCCCTTTTTTTTTTCTTAAAAAAAAAAAGTTTAAAATCTCTTGCTGAGATAGAGACCCTATTATGGCATTACCTATGCAGTTTGTGGTTTATAAAGAATGTCACTTTTAGTTGGGCGGTATTTTTAGCAGACTCAATTAATTAAAGCTCAAGAACATCAGCAACAGAAACAGCAGCAGCATCCTCTGCTGCGGCAGTGGCAGCATCTGCAGCAACAGATACAAATGCAACAACTGCTGCTACAGGGGCATCAGCAGCAACAGCAACAGCATCATCAACAACAACAACAACAGCAACATCAGCAGCTGCATAGAGAAGGAGCTCATCTTCTAAATGGGCGAGTTGCCAGCGATCCTTCAATGCGACAGAACCCTGGAACTGCAAATGCCTTATCAACAAAGATGTATGAGGAGAGATTGAAGTTGCCACCGCAAACAGATTCTCTGAATGAGTCATCTATCCAGGTATTCTTTCAGAATTAGACCTACTGCTCCATAAGAATCTCTTATCTTGGTGAAGTATTCATGCCTCATTGCTTTAAGATGGCATCATTGGTCATTAATTATTCAGAATTTTTGGGCTATAGCAGAGATTTGGTGATAATGTTGCCTGCCAGCTGTTGGATCCAAACAATGCGACAATGCTGAAGTCGGCTGCAACTTCAGGCCATCCATCAGGGTACCCATGGCCTAAGAACTTACAATACATGTATTTGAGTTTTGAAAACTGTATGACGGCTTGCTGGAGCAAGCATATAAATAGCCTAGAGATCTTCACATGCTTTGGACATGGTTGGTGGCAAAGATAGCAAAACCATCCTGAACCATCTGGTTTGGAGCGTACCAAGCATGTAGGTGGCAAACTGGGATGGTTCTGGTAGTTGAAATGAGAAACCGATGGAGGGGGAGAGGGAGAAGGAAATAGAGGAAGAGAGAAAGAAGGGGGGGGGTGAGGGAAGGAGAGGGACAGGGAGAGAGGGCCTTTGGAGGTTGTCGGAGGGGCTTTCTCTCTTGTATTGATTTGAAGGAGGGTAGAGTCCCTCCTCCAGCCCCCTAGTAGGTGTGGCAGGCCTCCAATGGCCCTCTTTTCCTCTCCCTCGCCCTCTCCTTCCCTCCCTTCCTCTGTCTTTTTTTCTCTCCTATTCTCCGTCCGCCCTCTCTGCTTTATTGGTTTGGGCTTGGTATGGAACAGCATAGGAGCATCCCTAACCATGCCACCGGCTGACCGGTTTGGGCCCTAGTACCAGTATAGCGAACCATGGAGGCATCTCAGGGAGTTTCAATCTAATATAGAAAATTTACTGGTCTTGTAGTTTGCATGTTGTTATGTTGCCTCCATGTTGGATGGTAATCAACTATGATAGTGCATGTGCATGCCTTGGTATGCCACATGCATGCATGTGCATGCAGATTTACCCACATGTCCCATCATGTTACTGCCAAACAGCTCACACCATCTGTCAGGAAGACCTCATTGTGGATTGGCAGCAGTTGAAACTTCATGTGTATCTTTTTTGTAAGTTTGTCCCACTTTTGGAGTCTCCTATGCACCTAGGTTACATTGGGTGCCCATTAGTGTAGTGCCTTCCTTGCATAATCATATCATGCAATGTAAGGTCTGCTGAACTGGTATCGCTTCAAACATAAGTGTGGCAAGGCGTTCATAGGGAGAGGGAGAGGCAGGAAGGGAGGGAGAGACAGGGAGGAAAGAAGGGGGGTGGTGTGAGAGAGAGAGGGCTGGAAAGCCCTCTTGGCTTGTTGACGGGGGGTTGCCTCTATTTCATTTCGAAATAGGGAATCCTTTTTTTTTTTTGCAATTTCAAAAAAAAAAAAAAAAAATCGATACATCCCAAAACAGCATGGTATGGACCATACTGTACTATACCGGTTGCCAACTAGTATGGGCACCGTTTCGGCAACCATTGGTGCAATGTATATGGCATTATATTACTAATGGATGCTACCCTGTGCTTCGATAAATTTTAATTGTCTGGAATTGTCGAGTTACTTAATATCTAGTTCATATTTACTTTTAAAAAAAAAAAAAAAACTCTATGTACTTATACACATTGTATATGTTTATACATATTATGTGAATGAACAGTATCCCATATGATGCACATGGCAACGTCACAGAGCAACCCATGTGTATGACCGAACATGTTCTTCCCTTATGATTAACTGCGATGTAATGTGATATGTTAAATCCTAAGTTTTCTTTTCTGCAAACGTTTTTCTTTTCTTTTTTTTCCAAGGGGGGGGGGGTACATAGATGTTGACCTTGAAGCAAGCATCAGTCTCTGGCTTTCCCTGGATGTTCAAGATGTTGTTCTACAGTATCTGTGGCGAGAGGTCTCCCCCTTCTAGAGACAATTGATAGATGAACCCTACTTGTGGAGACATCCCCATACCCATGGGAAGAATGGAACATCTCCCGGCGAGCATAAGTTCTAAAAATTGCTAAATAGTAATGCAGCATTTGCTTTTGAAACCAATCAAACTATTTTGGCTCAAGGTACAAGATGAGGATCCGATCTTGGAAAGTAAAAAACCATTTTAGAACCACTATAATGTATGGAGAGCATAACCATTGACAAAAACCTTACGTGGTCCATCATCACAAATCAAAAGCAATATACTGAAAGCACAAGTTCTGCCACTATTGGAAACCATGGTTTTCACAAGTACAAATATCATTTCCGATCACGCTATTTTGATTCATCTTTATACTGATTTCTTAAAATCTAAAAATACAGTTCAAGATAAAATTACATCGAAAGCAGGGAGTGTTTGAAAAAATTGGTCTAACAGATAGACAAATCTGATCAGCTCCTCAAGGGTGATTGACAAGTTTCCATATGTTGTCACATTTGCAGCGCCCATTTTATCTTGTAGATGAAGATGGTGATTTGCCACCATTAAATTATGTTGTGTAGCATGTGTTTGTGTCTCGTTGTGCATGTGCATGCACGTTTGACCTGTTGAATGTCAACTATGCAAAGTTATGGATAATATCATCCTCTGATGTATGTGCATGTGATATCTGAACTTCATTTACTTTCAATGTTGGATATGCAAGAGCTGCTTACAACTGATTGCATTTTACTGTATCATGGTGGCTTTTTCCCCCATGTAAGGCAAGTTTTGCATGGTTTGGCTAGTGGTGTTGTGGACCCTTTTCGGCAATTTCAGGGTAGAAACCCACAGCTTCCTGGATCAACACAGGTGCATCTCTATTAAAATAATGCTTGTGATTCCCTTCTTGGTTTCGTTGGTATGACTAAGACAGTGTAACAGGACGTCAAGACAAATGAATCCTGCATTGACTCCAACAGATGCAGGACCTGATGGATCATTAATTGGAGCATCAGGTGGTAACCATGCACACATCAAAAACTATAATGCTTTTCTTTTTGCTCCTCAGAATTGCTATTACAACACTTTTTAAAGACACTAGTCTAATTAACTTTTGCATGTTCCTTATCTAATGGGGATCAAGTAACAAGAAGAGTTTCCATGATTTTACCATCATATGCAATGATGGATAATTTTGGTTATTGTAGTACTTCCAGTCTGCTACCATTTTTTGCTGAGCTTGTTGTATGGCAGCTGTTTTTGATTTTTTACATATATCAGTTCTTAGATTATATAAAAAAATATTTCTGGTTCTTTGGTTAAATTTATAATTTGAAAGTACTTGATCCAGTGATCGTGACATTTACTGCCCTCATGGCAGGACCTAATCAGGGTGGGAGCAATTTGACATTGAAAGGATGGCCCCTACAGTAAGTTTTTCAGCTGATTGTCATGAGATTTTATTAGATTCTGTCTTATAGGATGTCATTTCTTTTGACTAAAGTTACAAATATTTGCTATGTTGCCTTATTTCATAGATTCCGTTGGGTAAGCATTAGTTTATCCCTATGGACCCAATTGTATGGATGATTAAACAATGATATATCAAAATTTGAGAATTTCTGCAAATAAAATATTTTTGTAGAGTAGGAGCTTTATGAATCAGTATGTCCGAGACTTTTGCTTTTAGAATTTGGAAACTACTGGATCTTATATTTTTTGTGTAATTAATTGCTTGATTAAGTGGATTTGCATGTTGATCCGGTTCTTATATATGCTTGTTCTTGAGAAGAAACGTTTGTGGAGAATGACCTTTTGAAGTAACACATTGGTGCTTAAAAAATTTTCTCAACTGTTTCATTAAAGGTTTCGGTACTTGTTCAGCAGTCTTTGAAAGATTCAAGATTAAATCTTGAAGAGGGAAAGGAAGGGCATAACCTATCTTTTTGAACTACTTGGGTAACTTATGCTTTCAATTTCCCTTTTTTGTGCTTGAAAAACTTGCTAATTATTGCAAAGTGGAATGATGGGAAAACCCAGAACAAGATGATTGAATGAGGATGGGATGCCAGAATATGAACCAAGATGCTTTCTGATGTTATTAAATTCTAATCTGCAGTCATGCAGATGCATTTTAATTCTGTAAGGAAATTATTGATTGTCATAGAAAGTATTTGTACAGAAATGGAAAAGAAACAGATATAGTTGGACAGAATGGGAGCTGTTAGGTGGTTAGTGGGGACAGAGGATGCAATGATGGGCGGTTCCTCATCTTTGAATTTAAATGGCACTCTTTTACAAGTTTGACAGACCCGAAGGCCTAAACTCATGGTTGTTAATATAGCATGGATAGCTTCATATCAGTGTCTTAGACGTACACGGTGAGAAAGGCATGGAAATCGAATTTCCCTGAACAAGATAAAAATATTGAGAGTGCTCTGTGATATGGCACACACAAGTGAGGATTGAGTTCGAGGTAGTGTTAGAATTAGAAAGGCATGGACATGTACGACCAAGTTCTTAAATACCAATTTTTCTTGGCTTGATCCAGTGTGGACTCAATGAAGATTCTGTGGTAGCACGAATGGTCACAGAATTCTACAGTCTGTTTGGGTATTTATAATTTGTATAAATGCTTAAGTTGTATGGTAAAATTCTTGTCATATGTACTCATTTGATTCAATACCATAGGTTGCATGTATACGACTTGGATGGTTGGTCCTAAATCCTATGGATAAGATTTGGGCCCAAATTCTATATATGGAAATTTTATCATATATTATTAACGGGTTCCACGGTAAACCATAATCCGTAACTGTTAATAAAATCAAGTTTATTTTGGTGATCCATTTTAATTGGTTTTAGTATTATTTAGCATGTGCAATGTATGTCCTTGGGCATGAGGTGGAAAAGGAAAGCAACCAAAAGGAGCGGGAATTTTAGGAACAGGCGGGAGGGAGGTAAAATAGAAGTGGCAAGCCGGCTCCTGACAAATGAATCAGAAAAAAAAAAAAAAACCCAACTGATTTGTTTCCCGGAAAATGAAAAGAGAATATAGACAAGTGTCATTCTTAGTGTCTCTATTAAAAGACATTTTGTACCTTATTGGAGCGGGGCCAAATGGGGGTGAGGCCCACCCTTGAGTGTTTCCGCTATAATGATTGAGATCTTATTTATTATTTCAATTATATGATATGATTATGATTTAGACAGCATGAGGATGAAAGATCAATGTAATATCTTATGATTGTTTTCCAGCTAGCGAAGCGGTTATGAGAGATTTTTTACATACCGATATGAAGGCAACATCACATGGTTGGTTTTGCATGCTTCAGAGTTCGAATTTCTCAGATCGCTAAAAGCTTCGGTACTCATGGAAATCCATGAGCTATTGTGCATTCTCTTCAACTCTGGGATATGCATGAGAGCAAGACTACGACTGTTCCAGCTCATGAAGGACTCGTTACGGCCTCAGCAGTGTCGAATGTAAACGGATTGGTAGCATCTGCAAGTCATGACAAGTTTATTAAACTGTGAAAGTGAATCCTGCTTCCAAGGAGCATGTCGGGTGCGTAGCCAGGGAGAGCTACGCTAAGATAAGGTTGCTAGGCTTGTTTGCTGCCTTGCTACTGTAAGAACTTTTTTACTTATAGATTATTATTAATTAATTATTTTATTTTATTAAAAATAAGTTGATTATGTGATTCGGATTAATAGACATACATGTAAGCGTAATATTATTTATAATTTTTTTATTTTAGATTAGGTACATCTTATATTAAATTGGTGTGGTTGAGGTGGTATAGTGTAGGTTTTAATCCAACATGATTTCATGATGAATTGGCCTATTTATTTTATATAGCTAGGCATCCTCTTTAGTTCTTATAAATATCATGAGATTAATTCTCAGACTTATCTCATCGAATAATTGTCTGTTGAGAGGAAGCTGGTAGAGAAGGATCTGACTCTCGGTATTCGTCTGAGCATCCGCTGTAATTATTTTTGAAAAATCAATGGCGAATATAGGTACGCATCTATCTTTTGTATTCTAATTTTCTGCATAGATTCATAAAAAATCTTCTACATGTGGTATTAGAGCAGTATTATAGAGGATTAGAATAAAAAAAATTGTTAAAAAAAAAAGAAGGGATGGATTCCGTCCCCTCTTTCCTCCTTGCCGTCGGCATGGCGAAACCAAGGTTGGCATCCACCGGCACCTTCTCGCCGACGTGGCGGGACCAAGGGTGGCGGCCACCGAAACCAATCGATGGAGAGCCTTACCAAGATCTCGTCCGGATCTAAACACAAAAAAAAGGGCAAGAGGCCATCGGCTCCTCCCATGCTGTGCGCTCCTCTCCCATGGGTGGCGGATTGGCACCGGTAATCGACCGACATGGGTGGAGAGAGGACGACGGTCACTTTCCCATCGACCGTCGGCCCAAATTAAAAAAAAAAATGAAAGAACAAGAAGGGCGGTGGTTCAAGCTCCCACGCCCTTCTCTCTCTTATATGCCGTGGCAGATTCTCGAGCACGACGGCGGTGGCTGATGGCGGTGGTTCATCGGTTGGTGCTTTTACGGCGGCCGTTGGGCCTAGTTTTGAGGTTGAGAAGAGGTGCCGATGAGCTTTCCTCTCCGCTGCTGCCTAAAAGACAAAAAAAAAAAAATAAAGAACCCACCATGAGGGAGGAGGTGATCCAAACGGGTTTTGGGTTTCGATCTAAAATCCAATCCAAAACTCGATTTTGGTATTTTAAGTTATCATAGCCCTTTTGCATTTTAGTCCTTGCAAATATAAAAATTTGATTTTAATCTAATAAAAATTATAGTTTAGTTCCTATAATTATAAAAATTTATTTTTGATAATACTCTTCAAAAAATTTATATTTAATATTATTTTTGGCATAATATATCTTTTTGAACGATACAAACATGTTACTATAGCCGTGGAATGTAATATTATATTGTGTTATGATCAATAGGATGTATGTTGTTAAGTATCTCATAATCAACTTGATCATTTTGGATACTTAATTTTTTATATGGATAATTTTATGGATTAGCATGAATATTTATCATTAAAGTAGTTTATTTATGTCATTTCTTCATAAGAGATTTTCTAGTTATGACATATAATTACCTGTCTAAAGGAGATTATTATATATTTTTAATTAAAAATTATGTGGATCATTATATTGCGAGGGTACTCTGACATTCGGGATCTGTCTTTTCAAAGGGGATAGGTTTTTAAATGTTAGGATATTTCTTCTTGTGGCATCGTGTAAAGACCTCTTATGCATATTACATGTTTTGCTCAAAAGAGAATACGTGATATAGTATTTAGGCTCTTATTTAAGGTTTATATTTTTATATGACTATGTTGTTTGTGAATGTCCATTATCTAATATTTTGCATTCCTATTGTTTGTTTGCACAGTCTCGTTTGGTTAACAATAACAATATCATCGTTCAAGTCTTGACTGGATCAAATTATAAAAGATGAAAATAAGACATGGAATTCGCTCTTAGGATTGTTGACATTGATTTGGTATTATGTGAAAATAAATCTAATAATCTTAATCACCAGAGTATAGATTATTTTGTTAAATGAAAAAAATCTAAGACTTAGCTTAATTATTATTAAGAGGTCGGTTTCTAAGCATCTTCTAAGTGGTCTGCTAGAGATCAATAGTGCTAATGAATCATTTGAGTCAATAGGGCAGAGATATCTGGTATATGAAAATACTGAGTCTGAATGTCTAATGAAAAAATTGACGACCGTGAAATATGATAATATTGAAGGTGTCAGAAAATATATTCTGAAAATGATTCATTTCCAAATCAAACTTAAGGATCTAAAAATTGAACTGCCTGACTCTTTTCTAGTATCTCATGCTTTGAATTTCTTACCCGCTGAATTCTTCTAGATCAAAACTGCCTATAATACTCTGAATAAAATTTGGAGTATTAATGAGTTGATCACTAAATATGTTGTTGAGGAAGAAAAACTCAAGAAAGAAAAGAGTGAGATTGTTCTTTTTGTCTTGCAACCTAAATCCCATTCTAGCAAAGATTTTATAAAAAGGAAAAAGAATAAACCTGCTGCTCCTAAACAGTCTCAGGATGCTAAAGAACATAGTAATAATCCTGATCAAAATAATTCTGTAGAAGGTCCTAGAGCTGTCATTGAAAATTATGTCAAATGTTTTCACTATAAAAAAAAGGCCACATAAAGGGTCAATGCTATAAGTTCAAGTCTTGGTTAGAAAAGAAACAAAAATAAGAAGGTAAATTCTTAGCTTTTGTTTGTTATGAGTCAAATGTAATTGATGTCCTGTTAATTTCTGATGGATAGATAGTGGTGCCATAACTCATGTTGTCATTTTCTTGTAGAGATTCATAAATAAGAGAAAACTAAGTCTGAAAGAGATCAAGCTGAAAGTATGAAATAATCATGAAGTTGAAATAGAATACATAGGACTTATCAAGTTGTCTTTAGAGTCTGATTTTGAAATTTCTTTAAAAAACATCTTTTATATGCCTTCTTTTATAAGAAATTTGATTTCTATTTTCTTTTTACATAATATTGATTTTGGTTTTGATTTTCATGATGGAAAAGTTAATTTAATATTTAATTCTTAAATTATTGGTTATGAAATTTTAAGTGATGGATTATATAAATTGTGTTTACCTTATGATAATTTCTGTGCTTCTTTGAATGTTGAGAATGTGATTGCAAAATGGTCTAGAATCAAAGAAAGATCCTTTATGTTGTAGCACAAACGCTTATGACACATATCTAAGAAAAGAATTGATAGATTGATATCTTACCTTAGATTTTGGAGACATGGAGACTTGCATTGATTGTATTAGGAGTAAATTAATTAAGATAAAAAAAAATGGATAACTCGTAGTTCAAATCTTCTAGAAATAATTTACACTAATATTAGTGAACCTTATTTCTCTATAATTTATGGTAATAAATATTTTATCATATTTATTGATAATTTTTTATTTGATATGGTTATTTTTATTTGATTAAAGAAAAGTCTGATGCTTTTAAAAAATTTAAAATTTTTAAAATAGAAGTTAAAAAATAATTGAAAAAGATCATCAAGATTGTGAGATCTGAACGTGGGGATGAATATTATGACAAACATGATGTAGCAGGACAGCATTTGGATCTGTTTGCCAAATACTTACAAGATTGTAGGATTGTTGTCCAATATACTATATTTGGTAAACATGAATAGAATAGTATGGCCAAAAGACGTAATTGCATCTTTAAAGATGATGAGGAGCATGATGAGTAGGTAAAATTTGTTAGAATATCTATAGGGTGAGGCTATTAAAACTATCTTATATATTCTTAATAAAGTTTCTAGTAAATCTATACCCAAAACATCTTTTGAAATATGGATTGGTAGAAAATCTAGTCTAAACCATTTTAGGATTTGGGATTGTCCTGCAGAAATAAGAATATATAATCCTATAAAAAAAAAAAAAGACTATTCTAGAATCAATCATTATTTCATTTATATATCTAGAACATGAATCAATTGTTATTTCATTTATATATCCAGAACATGCTAAAGGATACAGATTCTATAGTCTTAGAAGAGGTAATAGAATTATAGAATCACAGACTGCTAAATTTCTAAAACTTAATGTGATTGATATTGAATCTTTCCGAGCTATAGATGTTGATAATAATTAGATTGAGACTGTTTCCATTGCTATAATTACATCATATGAGAATATAGTTTCTACTCCCGTTGATAGAATAGATGTTCAGGTTTCTGATTCTCTCGCTCTTATTATGAATCCTCAACCTGTTCAACTTGTTAATGAGATGATATTAAGGAGATCTGTCCGACAGAGAAGGTCTGCCATTTCTGATGATTTCTTTATCTACCTTGAAAAAAGTGAATATAACATTAGGCATGTGATTGATCTAGTGACATATCATAATGCTGTGATTTATCCTCAATCTAATTTATGGATAAATACTATAAAGAAAGAGATGCAGTCCATGACTAATAATAAAGTATGAAAGCTTATTGAGCCTATTGAGAATTGTAAACCTATTGGATGCAAGTAGGTACACAAGACTAAGAATGATTCTAAAGGGAGGATTGAGCATTTCAAGACTAGATTAGTGGCTAAATGATTTACTCAGAGAGAAGAAATTGAGTATACTAAAATTTTGAGAAGAAATTGAGTATACTAAAATTTTTTTTCTAGTATTCTCAAAAGATTCATTTAGAATTATCATGCCTTTAGTGGCTCAGTATGACTTGGAGCTTTATTAGATAGATGTTAAAATTGCTTTTTTTAATGGTAATCTCAGTGAGGAAGTATACATGAAATAGTCTGAGAGTTTTTAGGAAAATGGGAGATAACATTTAGTTTGCAAATTGAAGAAGTTCATCTATGGCTTAAAATAAGTGCCTAAACAATGGTATTTGAAATTTGATGAGGTGGTAACCTCTTTTAGCTTTGAAGAAAATAAGATTGATCAGTGCATCTATCTCAAAATTAGTGAAAGTAAGTTTCTTTTTTTATTTTATATGTTAATGATATCTTACTTGCTAGTAGTCATTATGGTTTGCTCAATGAAACTAAATAAATGTTATGTAGGACTTTTGATATAAAAAATCTTGGAGAGACAACTTTTGTTCTAGGTATTGAAATTCATAAGGATAGATCACGTCATTTGTTGGATTTATCATAGAAGGTATACATTAACAGAATTTTTGAAAGATTTAATATGTAAAATTGCAAATCATGTGATACATCTGTTGCTAAATGCGACAAGTTCAGTAAAAATCAGTGCCCTAAGAATGAGCTTAAAAAGGATCGGATGAAAAATATTCCTTATGCTAGTACTATGGGAAGTCTGATGTATGCTTAGGTTTGCATCAGACCTAACATTGCCTTTATGGTGTGAGTTCTTGGTAGATATCTATCAAATCTAAATCTTAAATATTGGATTGCTGCAAAAAGATAAATAAGGTACTTACAGTAAGGACTATATGCTTGTATATAGAAGAACTGATGATCTACAGTTATTGGGATATTCAGATTCAGATCTTGCTGGATGTTCTGACGATTTGAAATTAACCTTAGGATATATTTTTATTTTAGCTGAATATGCAGTATCCTGGAGGAGTGTTAAACAAACCATGACAGCTTTTTCTTCTATGCAAGCTGAGTTTACTGCCTGTTATGGAACTGTTACTCAAGCTATTTGGCTGAAAAATTTTATTGCAGAACTTCAAATTATTGGTTCGATAATCTATTATGATAATAGTGTTGCTGTATTTTTCATAAAAACAATAAATCTTTTAATGGATCTAAATATTTAGAACTGAAGTACCTGATAGTAAAAGATCTTGCAAAGAAAGGAGACATAACTATTGAGTACATAGATACACGGTCAATATTAGCTGATCCTTTGATTAAAAGTTTGAGGCCCATATGCTTTACAAGGTATGTTGAAAATATGGGCATACTAAGTATTTTTGATATACTTGGTTAGTGGAAGTGACTTTGTATTTATGTTTTATTGTTGCTTTAGTATTATGAATCTTTTTCATCTCATGCATTTTTTATATATATTATTGGCATGATAAATTAACAGTACATTTATTTTAATTCTTTTGCTTGTATGTATATTTGTTTTAGTACACTTGAAGATATTTTTTATTTATGTACCTATTTTATGAAATATGAGACCAATTGTCGAGTTTAAGATATGTTGTGCTTTCTCGTTATTGATACCAATGTTGAGTATGTGAGGTAGAATGGCTTATTGTTGAAGCCATTAGAATTTTTTTTGCTTATTTTATATCCAAAAATATTGAAGAGAAATTAGAGGACTATAATGAAATAGCATATGTTTGGATCATTTTTGGATGTTATTTTCTTACTATACTACCATACCAAGACTCATATCAATAGTGTTAGTTATATTTATAATTATGGATAAATTTTGTGTCAAATAAAGGATATAATGACTCTCATGATTTAGCATGATTAATACTTTTAGACCGAGTCAATTTTGAGATGCTGTTTATGGATCATATATTTTTCAAAATTATGGTCATATACTGTGTTTTCTGTTATTCAGCCTGAGAATCGTTTTTAAAAATAAAATATTTTTAAAATTTTAAAATCTTAATTAATATTATCCAAGTGAAAGAATATGAAAATTTTTCTAATTGTGGGCTATCTTTAATTTATTATTTTATTTTATAAAAAATGAGTTGATTATATGATTCGGGTTAATAGATATGCATGTAAGCTCAATATTATTTATGATCCTTTTGTTTTGGGTTATGTGCACCTTATATTGAGTTGGTATAATTGGGACGGTATAGTGTAGAATTTGGCCCGATATGAGCCTATGATGGATGGATCTACTAGAGAGAGAAAGTTGGTAGAGAAGGATCTGGCTGTCGGTGTTCATCTAAGTATTCGCTGCTGTTGTTTTTGAAAAATTAATGGCGAACATAGGTATGCATCTATCTTTTGTATTCTAATTTTCTACAAAAATTCATGAAATCTTCTACAACTATATCTAACATCATAAAAAGTCCTTTTCATTGCGGCATGGATGCTAACCAACATCTTTGTTGTTGCCATTACTCGCATGTGCTGCTGCTGCTATCCCTGAAATTGGTGCGGATGGACCTGGTAGACATCCAGTATGCTTTTATTTGTTCGACAGGTGGATGCGTTATATTGCTTTTGTCGATTATATTGATTTAATCATTTCTTTGTTGCTTTTCATTGTTTCATGCTGAAATGCTTCATAATTGATTACTGATTTCACATCGAAAACTTGCCATTCTTGCTGGATCGTGTGGGTGAGTTGTCATTCTTGCCGGATCCTGCGGCCTGTTTGAGAGGGGCATCTGTTGATACGTGTCTAGGTCATGGCTTCTGTTGTTGTTTCTTGAGGATGCTGAAACTTAAGCAGTTTTATTAGGTCCTCAAAATCGTGATCGATGGGGGTAAAGGAGGGCACCGGGACGGTGGTGCAGTGCTGCTGCTGCAGTTAAGTGGATTAGCCGCGTTGTCGGTGTGGTGCGTTTCACCAGGCTGTGATCCGGAAGTATCGGGCCTCTTTGCCGGCCTAGAAATTCGCTGCAAAAACTGTTGGTTGTCGAGATGCTGAACTTTCAAACCTGGAGAAATTTCTGTCGCACTACTTGTGCGGTTGGCGTGACCTCATGGCATTCACGGCCAGCCAACCGCATTTCCTATAATAACCGGTCGAATGCGGATATCATATTCATATTTATTTTATTCAATAAATATAAATATAAATATAAATATTAATATTATTTAGATATAAAAATTTATATTTATATTTATTTTAAATGGATATGAATATAATCTGGATACTACTAATTATGAATATAATTTAGATAATTAAGTTTTATAATTATAAAATTAAAAATATTATTAAATAAATGATAAATTAAATTAATAATATATTTATATGATTGTATATATTTTTTAAAAATTAATAAGTATTATATAAATTTATATAAAATTATATATAGATTCGGATATTCAAATACGGATTGGATAGTTGTCTATCTATATTCATATTCATTTTTTTTTTTTATATAGATATTAATTAAATTTTTAAATTTTTATTCATATTTAGATTAATTTGGATACGAAAATGGATCCGATCGATAATGTTCATACTACTTTTATTCCTAGTATTTTTTGGTGTTGTCTCTGTTTTGTTAGAAAAAAAAAATGAAAAGCAAAAAAACTAGTCCTCTTGGTTTTTTTTTTTTTTTTTTTTCACTTTTAAACAGATATAAATTAAGGTGAAAAAGATGTCCTATTTTGATTTTTAAAATTATTTTATTATTTTTTTAGAAAAATAAAGAAATTTTTTTTAAAAAATAAAATATTTTTATTTTTATCATCATCATTCAGCTGTCGTTGTAACCAAACACACGTAGAAGAGAGCAGCCTGGTAGCTTAACTAGCGATGGAGACCTTGAGGGTCAAGTTGGTATGTGGTCCGCATGTCAGCTACATGGAGCTGGATGGTAGGCCCACCTTTACAGGGCCATGCACGAACTGCGGCCCACCTCCTCATACTTCCAGACGGTCGTACGTGCATGCGCCCTCGCATGACAAAAGGGAACGATGGCCCGGCCACACGTCCTGCTAAGCCCGTCACATCCTAGGCCTCCGCCTTTCTCATCTCACGGTGACGGTTGATCTTGACCCCATGTTTTGTCACCCTGAAATGGCTAAAGCTTTACGCGGATAGCGCCAACGTGTTGTCTCGGCATTGGTTCGCTTAATAAGTCTTGGGGACCAAGGGATGGAACAAAATAGCGGGCTGCCAAAATAATGCCCTCTGGCGAGGATCAAACGGTGCCTCTGAAACGAGTGGTCGGATGGCAAAGGGCTAACCTAGTGGATATGGACAATGAACTATAGACTAGCGTACCAAAGAAGTTGGGAGAAAGATCTATGAACTAGCTCCCAGGAATGGGCCATCCATGTCATCTCTATCGCCTGCAGGGCCTGGCGGTTTGTAGCCATCTCGAATTTTGAATGCGCCAAGTTGGATCCTAGTTGGTTTTGTTCGCATCCGAGCCATAAACGGCATCTAGTTCTATTGCCAAGGAGATTCTCTTAGGTGTATATGGGTTTGTATTGCCTTCTTGCTCATGATACCCAGATTTACTAATCCAGAACGTTTGTTTCTCTTGTGCATCGGTCCAAAGGAAAACGTATCCTGCATTTCGAAAACCGTTTGTCTCCTTTCATCGAGAAGAGAATCGCGTAAGGTGGGAAGGACCATGCCACAGACGTCGCTTCCGCTGTCCCCTAGCACTATAATTTGAAATATGAAATCCTCCCAAATCTCTTTCCCCCCCCCCCTCCCCCATTTTTTTTTTGTTTTTTTTTTTATAATTTTCCTACCTTTTTGTCGAATAGCCAAAGACAACATAGGAACAATGACGTTTTATTTGCATGCACTCCTTGTCCTCACTCTATCTGATCTAATCTGATTTTATCCTTAGCTCCTCCTTGGCCATGCTGGCCACATCGTCTCTCGAACCTAGCACAGTTAACAGCAAGGAACAAATTCACTCTCCAGTCCTCTTTCCACATTAATTTCAATGCTCTCTCACTCCTACTCTTATATGCCTCTGCTTCCCGACCAGACATGAATACGCGATCATCCTCAAAACGAACTAGCTAGCACGGAAAGGAGGTAAATGTCGTTAGTTGCTGCGATCCTCCCATCTCTCTCCGCCAAGTTTTATCGAAGCAAGAGCCTTGTTGAAGAGCTTCCCTTTGAGGGCCAGGTACTCCGGCCATGTCACCGCCCGGTAGGCCGGGCCCTGGCTCGGGCCAAGGAGCTTATCGATGGGCGACACTTTGACATGGGCCGGGGGACCGCATATAAACGCCGCGGACAGACGGTGGTGCGTCCGGTTGACGACGGCCCGGTGCAGGACGCTTCGGAACCGGCCGTTGGAGAGGATGTGAGAGAGGTCGCCGACGTGGACGATGAGGACGCCGGGAAGGGGAGGCACGGTCACCCACCTGGGCGGGTCGGGCCGTAGAACTTGGAGCCCGCTCGTGCTGCTCTGGTAGAGCACGGTGAGGAGACTCGAGTCGGTGTGGGCGGCGAGGCCCACGGCACGGTCTGGCTCGGGGCAGGCTGGGTAGGAATTGAGCTGCATCACGGTGGATAAGTCTCCCGAGTCTCTTATGGGGCCGGCCCAACTGATATCCTCCTCCGTGATGCCCAGGGAAAGAAGCATCAAGTGCATCAACCTTCCGGCCAGCTCCTTCATCTCCTTGTTGTATTCTTCTATTACATTACTGCCGGGAAAACATGTAAAAATGGATCGGATTCGGACCTTTTTATGGCGTGCTAGCTAATTCTAGCAGCATGTGTTTCATATATTATATAGTATAGAATAGTACAGTACAATATCTGATGCATGGCATGGTGGGAGCTGTGCATGTACCAGAATTCAGCGTCGTATTCGTTGGGCCAGAGCTTGCGAGCATGCTCGAGAGGGGAGCCGGCGATGGTGAAGCCCTCAGACCACATGAGTTTGGGGAAGAAAGAAGATATGGGGACGAGGCCGTAGCCTGAGATGCGACCGGGAGAACGAGCGGCCTTGAGCTTCTGGTGGGTGGGGAGGGAGAAGAGTCGCCGGATTTGGGACTCGAGGCGGTGAAGGAGGTCTGTAGGGATGCCGTGGCCAGTGATCTGGAACACGCCAAAATCCTGGCAGGCCCTGCCTACGAGCAGAACGGCGTCGGGACTGGCAAGGTCGACCACGGGCACGGAGTCGGAGTCGGAACCGGACGGCTCGATGGACGGGTGGTCATGGAGGTCGGACCATGCGTGCGAGTCTGGGACCTCACGGATGGACTCGAACTCGAAGTGGCGAGGGTGGTGGAGGCGGAGGGTGTGGTGAGGGTGGGGCTCATCGGAGAGGGGAGGCATGGTGAGTGGTGAGGGAGTGGAGGAAGGGAGAGTTGGCGTTTTATATAGGACACGTACGGCAACGAGACAAAAGGGGTTTTGCATTGAAACCGGGCGGCGGAATTGTTATAGGGTTAATGCATGATCTTAATAAAATAGAACAAGACAAAGGGACTTATTAGCGGGGAAGTTTGTCAGTTCAAAGACAAATGGGACGTGTAAGAGTGAAGAAGGCAACGTTTGGGGGCTGGTAATGGTATAATTCCCAGCACTCTTCTGGACTTTACTGCTCCATTGGGTTTCAGTGGTCCAAGAAAGATGAGGAGTGCTTTGGCTTCCGGGAAACGAATTGTATATATATATATATATATTCGTTCTTTGGATGCGTCTGTCATCTATGCCTATCGGAGCTGTAAGTACGGAGGGATTTAAATAGGAAAAAATAATAAAAGATTAAAAAAAAGTGGGGGGGAAGATACTGCTGAACTCGTTTATATGCGTGATCTTACATTCGTATACGGGAGTCTCCTACACATCGTTTAACACTCTGGGGCTCAGATGTTAATTTGATCGAGGAAAAGGTTGCTGATATATATGTGGAGAGAGAGAGAGAACCATGATTAGTGGTGCTTGTAATTATCTTCAAACTTGTAGCAACAATGTCTCATTTTCTTATATGGGGAAGATGCTCATGCATCTCAGGCTTCCCTTCTGTTTTATTTTTGTTAGGGGACCCGCAGACCGAGATCAACATTGCCGATCAAAATACGATATCTCCATGATCACCTTTTCTGAGAAAGTAAGGAAGGGTGAAGAAGTTGTTTTACCAACTTACTCCATGAACCTAATAGTGGTGGGCAATAATTTCCCTATCAGTAGTACATCGAGTAAGTCTCTATGAGCTACTGCTCCATTAAATTCAAGTTAATTCGTTCCTGTCTTGACTCTTGGTGATCTCATGAATCGGACCCATGCACAGATGGCACTCCCTGTAAGTGCTGGCCCAGCAACAGTGAATGAAGTCCGACATTATTGCTTCCAGTCCACAACTACTTTGTCATTTCATCTCGGTCTATCTTATAAAGCAAGACAATGCTTGGATTCGACTTACGTTAATATGAATCGGTTTAGTTCAAGCCTAGCTGGAAATCAAGACGGTACGTGACCGATCCAGCCTAATCTAAGCTTGAACGCTCCAATAAATGGGTCGAGCTCACACAACCTTTGGCTCGCAGACGACAAGTCCCTCAGGTGAGAGCGTTACTGCTTTTGGTTGTGTAAAATTCTTAGACCAAAAATATTAGGTAGATATCAACCATCATCGAAAATGACAAGTTGTCTTCATGCGCATTGTTCATCGGTATAACCAAACATCACTCTAATTAATATTAGTATTTTTATAAAGAAACTAACAACACTCTCATTTGTGGTAGCTGTAGCAATTAGGGAGGGCATTCAGTGGCAGAAGTGTCCTCAAGTGCGGGGTGTTAGTGGATAGGATTGAAGGATGCAGACAAGGAATGAAACATGGTGAGTGCCGGACTGGATGAGGAAACAAAAGGAGGGATGACAAGGGAGAAAGAAGGAAAGAAAAAAATTTAAAAAAAAAAAAAAAAAGAGAGGGGAAAAATGGAACAACGAAAAGAGGAAAGAGACTGGTTCGCTTATCCCTGTCCTGTATCGCTGCCCTCCAAAAGAGGCCCCGTACCCCACCCTGGATAACACGGACAAACAGCCACTGGTCTTTTCCCTTGTCCATCTTCCTCTTGCTACTTTGGAAATAGTGAAACATTAGAATGTTAACGAGGCCCATGTTGGACTGCAGAGCTCTCCCGTGCAGGACGGTTGGGTCGGTTTGTCGTCTGCCGTGATGTAGAGGAAACTGGTCATCTTTTTTGGAGTATATCTTGTTATCTATGGGAAGAGGAGAATTTGTTTATTCCACATGAGATAATGGGTTCCCATCCTAGGTTTGTTTTATTCCAGCCATGCATAAGGCCACTGGCCACATATTTCTTTTAACGAACGATCTTAAAAACGTGCAACCGATACAGCTTGCCAGAAATCCCTGCAGCAAACTACAACTGCACCTTCATCCCACCCAGGATAACTTGCCCGGAATATATAGGTCAAACATTTTCGCAAAAGACCTACAGATTTGTAGTCATATAGCTACAAGCATTGCTGCAACCGATGATAACCAAAATTCCAGCAAGCAAAATATGGTTGATCTGGTATCAGTTGACCATGCCCTGTAGCAGTCCTCCAATTGAGTCTCTCGTTACTTTTTTTTTTTTTCCGTATGATCATTTGCATTAAAATGTTTAACACTCACGGGTGCCAGTTTTCCCTTCTTGCTCTCCGAGCATCGCCAAGGAGAGAGAGAGAGAGAGAGAGAGAAATCTTTTGACTGGATGCATGAGCATGCTATGGATGTTCAGAAAGAAGATAATTAAAGGAGGATGATAAGAGTAGTGTAGCTCCAGATATCTTGCCTTTCAAAGAAGATAAGATTGGGATAGGGTGTAGCCTAAATTACGAGCAACAAAATCTATGTTAACGCCGTTCCTACTAGTAAATGAAGTACAAGATAAAGTAAAATTAATGTAAAGATAACATAGGATTAATTGATGAGTCTAATATCCTTTTTCAAAATATAATTCCACTTGTCTATACTACAAAATGTAATAATTGGCCACTCTTACTAACAATTTACATCTAGCCTGCATCCGGCAGTTCCACATCAGTTATCCTCCCACCACCTACGTTCATCATAATGGCCGCACTCTACACCAATTGTTAGACCGATAATCATATCTTATCTATATCCTAAATTGCTCTTCTCCCCTTAATCAATCTATAGTATGGTCTTTTGCACTTACAAATATCTTTGGGATTGATTTGGTCAAACCCTTGTTTGGTACTCGTTCATTACAATCTATCAGATATTCCATACTAATTTTAGGTCTTAGCTCAAGGTTGGGATCTGATCCTACCTCAAAACCACCACATGTAAAGCGATCCTCATGTTCTATTATATGATATAGTCTACATTTTTGTTATATCAACCCGAACCAAATCCAATACCTCAATGAATCTGGTATGGAACAAAATTAGACCTAACATCTACATCTTGGTGGGGACAAAAAAAAAAAAAAAAAGGATTTTTTCCACCGTGTATTCTTTTTTTTCTAATTGTACAACAAATTTAGAAATTTAGGGATTTGGAAGCAAAACTTTTTATAGATATCTACCGATGGTTTGGATGCAAAGACCTGTCTGGTATATCTGCGTAGGTCCAGATCTGACTGGTAAAAGACCTGTCTCGCCTTCTCAATTTTTCTGCAGGAAACCAAGTGTAACCATTGAAAAAAAAAAAAGGGGGGGGGGGGGGGGGGGGGGGGGGGGGGGGGCAGAAAACCTTAGAAATACAAAGAACAACACGTATGCTGACCATATTTTTTTTTGCTATTTTTAAGGTGCATTATTATTAGTTCGAGAGATCAAAAAAAGCCATCTGGCTTGATAGGCAAATATAAAATGATACAAGCTCGTATGATGAAACCGGGGGAAACTATGATGATGTATATGATTTTTGGATGATATCCATTCTCTCCTCCAACATTGAGTTGATCAAAATAGCTTGAGACCAATGAGCTGAATTATTCCGAAAAAAATACCAACCAACTGCAAATCTAAATTTGAAATGCATCGATGATTAGAACGTTTAGCAGTTGCTACTGGACCATTCCATCCCTCACCAACTCTTCTAATCCTCTTCTCAGTCTCTCCGCAGCAACCTCACAGTCAGCCTCATTCAACCCCCCAAAAGATATCCGGATGTACCCAGGCCCACCACTGGCGGTTCCCGGAATCACCACCACCCCATGCCTGTTCACCAGCCACCTGACAACCTCACAGTCATCAGAAAATTTATCTGGAAGCTTCACCCAGAGGAAAAGGGCCCCCTCCCCACCCTTAACAGCATCTTTCCCTAGTGGAGCCAAAGCCGTCACAATCAACTCCCTGTTCTTCACAAGCATCTGCACCCCTTCTCTAATCCATTCGGGTCCTACTTCCAAGGAATGGTGAGCCAATGGCTAATATCAATCCGATATCTATATCTAGATACAAGCGTACATAAATGGTACAGGTGTACCCATCCAATATAACATACCGAACTAAACTTAAAGGTGAAATCATAGTCCCAACTAATGTTTCGCTATATATATGAAACAGTATCGAGGAACAAAACAAAAGCATGGTATTTAAAATTTTAAAGAGAACTCTTTTTATCAGGTCCAAGTAAATCACCAACATCTCAGGATTAAATTAGGTTAAGCGTGCAGACTACGGTGAAAAACATAGGTTCTCCATCCAAATGAAAATGCATCTAAAAGGTAATGCTCATCTAACATGAAATGGAGTTTAAAACTATGATTATTGCGTAGCCTGATAACAATTTAAACAACAAAAGTAATCAACCCAGAATGACTTACATATCCCACACGCCATCCCATCATTCCATATGCCTTACAAAAGGAGAAGAGGTTAACCATGTGGTTACCCTCTATACATGAATGCTTCAATCCATCATACATAAAAAACCTGCAAATGAAATACTGAAAATAACTAAGAGAAACAAGAAAGGACCAATCAGCAATACTGGACCTTAACGGACTTTCTTTAAAATATTAAACAAAAATCAATTGATATTGATGACCGTTCTCTAACAGGGTATTTATCCCTCTGGATGTCAAACCATTTTATATAGAAGCAAGCCAACGTAAAGCAAGGCTTTTGTTTCCAAAGGGCAAAATTCTTGAATTGGTACTTCTTAAGTGATGTTTCCAAATCTTGATACCTTCTATTAGTTCGTTCTCATCCTCAGTGAAGATCCAATTGTAGATATAATGTCAGCAGAGCTCTTCATCATGGAATGATTCAGTGTTAGTCCTCTGTTCGAGGATTTTGGCCAATACTGCAGCATGTTCCATCTTTTTAAAGCATAATAATTACTGAAATTTGTTTCAATTAACCGTACCTGTAGAACATGGAAAACACTTTCCATCTCTATGATCTTATATCCTAAAACAGCACAGCTATTGCTGGAAGAATTAAACATCCAATATCTAAAATTTTCTCTGTTTTTCGAATACTTCAACATTATGAAACAATATTGATGCCCTGACTCAACATGGTAACTGCTTCATCCATCCAAACCATGGTGCAAGCATACCTGATTCCTAAAACATTGCGAAAACACGGATTACCAGAAAACAAATAACAGCAACACAACTATCATGGTGTCAGGATGGCCTCTACTATCATGAGTAATGCCCAAGAAAATAAAAGGTCTAACTCACCAGTCCTAAATTTCACCTAAAATGATGCCCAGTACGCACCATTTAGCGAACACTATAACGTTGGCTGCTGCACTCTTCACATGGTACCATAGCAACTGATCCAGACTAAATATTCGTACGAGCATAATTTGTTACTTATATGTTGAGAATTCTTTTATTATTATTTTTTTTTCAATATTTAACAGTATGTGCCAGTTGCAATGCATATAGCAATAAATCTGTCCAAATTTTAGTACTTAGCTGGAATGGAGCAACAGATATAAGGCATATACTTTACGTACAACAAAAAATAGTATTAACTAGATGTGATCCTGTATTATCAAAACTGACGTGGAGGTTCAAAATATAAACTTACTCATAGGTATTGTCTACAACAAGCCATGCACCAGCACTTTTACAAAGATCTGAAATCCTCTGCAAAGAGCACAAAATATTAATAGATGGAAATGGTGGATGCATGCTTGAATGTGTGTGTTTGCGGGTGAGTGCTAGAGAGAGAGAGAGAGAGAGAGAGAGAGACCTTCAGTACCGGCTCTGGAATATATACCCCAGATAGATTTCCTGCATTTACAATGGTAACAAGCTTGGGTATTGGTTTGTTGCCCTCCCCTGCTAAAGTCTTCCCTAACCAGTCTGCATTAAACACATATTAATAGAAATACAGGATTACAGAGTAGAGAAAAGGCTTAAACAGAGAGCAAACTCTGCCATCATCACTTCAAAATCTAGTCAAAAAAATCAAATATAAAGGAATTTATTTTTTGATATGAAACAATGATTTTATCCATTAAATCTTTTGATAGGTAAATTCTACTTTTATCCGAAAAGAAAATCAAATAATGAACAATCGATAGTCAGAATGGAAGCAACCATACATCTATACCTAACCTTAAAATGCCTACATACTCCCACAAACACAGACTTGTATTTATGTACTTTAACAGAAGTCAAATACTTTCAGCAGATACTTTCAAGATTGCAGAAAATTCTTAACATGTTTTTCCTAAAGTCTTCTCCTTAAAAAAATAAGGGTCCCATGACCAACAAAATAGTAAAACTGGAAAAAAGAGAGGGGATAAGATGCCACTAGACAATAAGTGCTACAGATGGGAATATCTTTTCAGGATTAAAAACATATGACAATGAGATGGATTCTAAAAGGAAATGTCTAATGGCAGAGGCCAAAAAATAATAATAATAACAAAGCTATAGGTGTGAAGATTCAAGTCACTTTCAGATATAGTTGTGAAGATTCAAGTCACTTTCAGCTATATGCCAGATGATCATTAAAGAAAAGCCCAGATCAAGTTAAGATTCCTATCACAGAGAAACATTTCTATTTATAAACAACTTTAAAAAAAAAAAAGCTGCTATGCATGGGACCACAGACGTACAGGTTCCCAAATGGAGCCTCACAAATGCCACTTGGAAGTTTGCATATAATAGTAGATATCATCCATAGACCATTCAGATTTGTGGGCAATAACATTTGTATTAGAGATAAAGCTACGCATCTTGCCTATTTCTGGTAGAAGAGTCTTGGGATTGGTAGGACCAACCAGTATGTTAGTGATGCCCGTCATCTGGAAGGACATGTATGCATTGAAGTAATATGGTGCAAACGTAACAACCGAATCCCCAGGATCACATAGGGTAAGCACAATGTTTACAAATGCCTGTGAAGAACATAAACAACAGTTAAGATTTAAGTACCAGGACTACCAAAATAATTGGACGTATTGAACAAAAGGACTTCTTTTTTTTCTTTTTCTTTTTTTTTTTAAAGTATCTTGCAATTGCCCTCAAGCATATTCAAATTGATTTTAAAAAACATCCAAGACCATACTATAAACTAAATTAATTTTACAAAATTACAGAAGCTACTTTGACTAATCCCAACATAGCATATAACGGGGGAATATTTGCAAATTACAATTTTAAAATGAAAAAAAGATTAAACCATTAAAACTTCAGAAGAAGAATTAGATATGTTTTCAAAGTTTTGCTGGTAGTTTATACATCAAAGAAGAAATTATACACTTAATTCAAATGCAATAGTACTCGGTATTTTTCCTACTTCAAATGAAGGGAGGCAGAAAGCAAGAAAAGTCATACTCAAACAATAACAAATATGCTTGGATCTAATATGCAGCACATTTGATACTCTTATTACTAATAACAGCCTGATTTTTCTGCTCCGTAGCAAAAATAACAACGTAGTATTCCATAAATATTGTCTCTAACATGGTACCATTCACAAGACCGTCCATCATAAAAAGGTCGTTCTAAATGTTACATGACTTAAATTGAGTCCATGGTGATCCTATCATGGTTGAAGAATTTGAGAAAAATGCGGCAGAAGATAACTGTAGTATGGCACAAGTTAAGAGTACATAGGTTAATAAGAGAAATAACTTAATATAATACAACTAGAACACATTTATAAAATTGAAATTCGGATACCATAATGTCATCTTTCATATGTGGAAGATTAGTGAACAATATCAAAATTCTAACTATTAGAAAAAGGCTTAGGATTCCATTTGATCATTGAATTCTGTTTCAGATTTTGGTTATCATATTGTTTCCAGAAAAGAAAATTTATATTTTCAGTAATTTCATCCATGGAATAGAGGCCTCTGCAAGCAGATGCGATTTCTTAATCGAAGACTCAATAGATTTGAAAATAGGTTTAGGCTCGAGCATACAGACTAGGACTTGTATTCCAAATTTATACATCACTCGCTTGAGTATTACTGCATGTGGATGAACAATGGCTTCTAACTGTACCACAAAAGATTAACAGAAATGTGCATAAAATCGAGAAAGTAAGAGTGGTTAAAGTCATAGGAATCAATTTCAGGTCCAAAACAGAAGGAAACCAATACTTCTAATTCGACACTGAGAGAATAGAGGCATCAAAGAAAAGATCATAACATTTTTCTTATGGTCAGGAAATTAATTCTGAAAGCTGCACTTGCAAAAAATAATATATCACAAATTTTAATCACCTGATTTGCACCTGCTGTGACCATAACCGAAGATTTGCTCAATTTATTCTCCTGACGCAACTGCAATGCAAATACAAATGATCACCAATGTTTTCTCAAAAAAGGGGGAGGGATGTTTATAAATCCATATCTGACCAGTTATATAAGAAATATAAAAGAAAGAATAATATTGTGAGACAAATTTTAGCACCACATTTGAGATCTTCATATGGAGCCATGTTGTGAAAAAGTTCCTAAAGACTCAAAGATTTCCAACAAGATGGAAATAAGCTACAACAGGTAAATTACACCATACACTAATAAATGGCATCAATTTCTCAATTTCTAGCAAAAGTGACATGGCTCTAGAAGGCTCCTCCTGCAAATACCTTTTATTCACTCATCAAATAAGGATCTCTACTCTCTAGTAGACATATATTGAGCAATAAGGTGAATAATCTGTTATAGCTCCTTTAGCTTAAAGTTTATTCAAGATTAATAGCAGTCACCCTACTACCACCATACCCTCAATCTCTTCCCAGTTGCCCTGGAAGTAATCAAACCTAGAGTTCAATGAGCTTTCTCATCCCCACCCCCCAGCCCCCCACAAAAGAAGAAGAAGAAGAGTGAACACCCAATAAGCAATCTACCTCTTAATCTTATATGAACGTACTATAATTCATTTGCATGTTCCATTAAAAGAAATACCTTTCGTCACAGGAATTTATATTTAGGGTGGGACACCTGCTTCCGAATCTTCTTGGAAACTTGTTCCTGCACCTGATCTCTAAGTGTCTTCCTACTAATTTGTTATAAGGGACCCACTTCTGTGTACTTGCACATGCTTCCGGTAATTAAGGGAAGACAAGATACTAAAGACAACAACATACCACTGAAAAATGGATCATTCCACTAGTGTTTAAATTGATGGTGATGGACTTAAGACACTTAAATAAGATGAATAGCCAAAAAAAGAGAGAAGCAAAGAATTAATTACCTCAAGAGCAAATGATTTATTTTCTCACTACAAAAAAAGAAAACTGCTGTCTCATTCCTTTTTTGATTATTGCCTCTGATTGACTCAAGTGCTTCTCATATTTGTCAAATAGCCTAGTGTCATGGACATGCTGTTCCTCAAGCAACCATACAGCACTTGAAAGCTTTGCTTCCCCACAATCATCTCAAAGTTGACCTACCAATCTAACACAACAAGCTAGAATTCTAAGAGGGGAAGAGCATCCAAGAGAGTTTCGGATAATGGAGAGTAGTATTCCACTAGAGAACTCTTACAAGCTTCTTGTTTGGTAGTTTGGCCAAAGGAGGCCTCCCATTTTATAGGCTCTACCATATACAATGAATGGTTAGGATTGTGAACAAGAGTCACAACTCTAATAGGTAGAATCATTCTAGATCCCTCCTAGAACTTTCCCATCCTTTCCATGAAAACCTAGACACATTCTAGAGAATTCCATAAGCCTGCAGAAGTTTAGCTATTTATGATCCCTTTCATTTGCTCAAGAGAGGAAAAATGTTTACAAAGTGTTTGATGAAATGCTGAGTCTGTGATATTAGATGATCCTAAGCGAATAGACCTCCCATAGCCTAGGCAATAGCCTGAGCAATTAGGCAATTGCCCAAGTGATAAAATTTCTATAAGATTCATATAATAATTAATATCTTCATCCATTCCAATTATTGGTTAAAATCTGCATCACTCTTCATAAATTAAAATTATCCATATGACATAATCCAAAGATATACCGGTAACATCAATGCATGCATTAATTAAACATAATACATTCAAATCTATCACATTTGATCTAAATTTATAAAATACAAGCATATAACACCAATGCTGTCTTAGCTCAAATATCTCTATTGGACGTGGAGGTTGGTAAAAATCAAGGTTTGCCATCTCAATATTGGGCTCCATACTGATGCCAACCATTACTATGTTGGTACGGATCTGGTTTGGTATATCGGGTGTTGGTACACCCCCATACCACAATATCAATACCGAATTGATATGGTACAATACACCTTGTACAGCCCAATTTGGTATAGTACAGCAAATCTTGGTTAGAATCCTACAGACAACCATATAAGATCAACAATCAATAAATGTAAACTAAACATGCCAATACAATCAATTTAAGCAATATAAAGGAGACGCTTACAAATAAACCTAAAAGTAAGAACAACACAACATGGAAAAAAATAATATACGGAATAGAAGCTCTATCATGCAGCCACCATCGAGCAAAAGAGAGAGAGAGTGTGTGTGTATGTGATGAAGGAGAAACAGAGGAGGTATGAGGATGGATGGTGGTTGGTGGGGTCAATAGCCAGATGTAGGCTATGGAGAGTGGAGAAGTCGGACTACGAAAGAGTGGAGAGAGGGATTAGGAAAGGTATCCCAGTAAGGCATGTGGTTCTTGAATGGGGCAAAGAATCCTTATTGCCGGGAAAGGAGGAGAGTGGAGAACCGACAGCCATGGAGCAAGCCTCACCGGTCATCTCTAGGGTTTCACCGGTAGATCTTGAAACTTTTTCAGGATCAAACAGTGGAAGACTTAAATAAATCACATATTTATTTAAATAAACATGTAAACACTTAGATCTCAGATCTATTACATGATCAAGGCATGATATTAAATCAGAAATTAAAAACATAAAGGAGAAGGAAAGGTTGATCACATCAATCTAGATCTACACTACATCTAATGCAGGTATGAAATCAATAGATCAGATCTATTATCTGTGCAAGTTAGACGTTCTAACTTGCTGATCCGGACTTAAGGATAAAGTCACGAGTCGCACACGCGTCCGATCTCTAAGAGTCGTCCACACGAGCCTACGAACTGATCTGAAGTCCAATACAGGAAATCAGTACAACATGCTAGTACCGTGCTGCTTCTTCTTCGACGGTCGATCCGACGCTTCCTTCTTCAAAACTTGAACTCTCCAAAATATGAGAAGGAAGAGGAGAGTTTTCTAATCCGAGACTCTCTCAGAAAAAAACTCAAAAGGAGGAGAGATGAAGAATAAAACAGCCCTAGAAGAAGACTCTCTTCTTCTCTTTTCTCTCACCTAGACACCTAGTTTGATGCCTATGAAACCCCCACGCCCAAGGATCCTCTTCCTCTGATTTTTGCACACCCCAAACCTCTCCCAAAGCTCTGTATTTCACGAAAAAATCAGACCAAAATTCGTCCAAAATTTATAGAAAAAGAAGAGTCCTTGTCTAGGTCAAAAACTAGATAAGGCAGGACTAGATTTGGCAAGTGGTTGGGACGCCCCTCTGATTTTTTTTGTGAATCCAACAAGGGAGAACACATAAAATTCTCCTTTCTCACCATGGAAATAGTGGAGAAAAAATAAGAGAGGGGGTGGCACACAAGGGAGAGAAGATTTGGTCAACAAAGATTCTATCTCATAGAATCCTAAAGCAAAACTAACTCTCATTTTGACTTGATCTTCCAACAAATTGCCTTATGAGAAAAGGAGGGAGAGAGGGGCGTGCGTAACGATCAGGAAGAGGAGATCTTACACATAAAATAAAGAAAAATGGGCGTGGGGGCGTGGGCTAAGGTGGCGCAAGGTTAGGGAGTCCTAGTGTGACTAGGACTTCTATTTTGACTTGGTCAAATAAGATCTTTTAACCAAATAAAATCAAGAGTAAATCAACTCAATTAAATAAAGCCCTAACCCATTTAAAGGCTTAATTAAATCAGATTTAATTCTGATTTAATTTTCTAATCAAATTAGAAAATTAGGTTGACCCGAGTCCTAATTAGACTAAGACTAGTTCTTTCTTGCACTTAACTTATCCAATAAGTCAATTGGACTTGATCCAATCAAGCCCAAACCAAATCTAATTAAATCATATTTAATTAGACTTAATCTCAGCCCTCTGATTTAATCAAATTAAGCCAATTAGTAATCTAATTGCTAATCGATCCTCCTGCAACACTTGCACTAGGTTAAACACCAATCATATTGATTGTTTAACCCTAGAACGATTCTTAATCGTTGATCAACCATCCAATCAGATCGTGAGATCTAATATGTGTGACCTCATAGGTCCGAAACTAAGCCGGTAGCATAGGAACAGATTTCTGTATCAATCGAAGTGACCATCTAGCAATGGTATCCGACGGCCGGATAGATCGAATGTATAGAACAACATTCTTAGAATCCATGCGGATATAGTTTCCATATAATTCATCCCCTTGACCAAAATGCTCGTAGGACACCTCAGAGTTCAACTGTCAACTCTGATTAGGTTGTCCACATTGTATTTCAAAATATCAAATCCATCTAATGGATTATCCTGACTAAGATTTTGCTATATTGAAATACAGTGATACATTCTTCTCCAATTTTTAAAGTGGTCAATCCCATCTTGATCACACTCTGACTTCGCAAGTACTTGACTGTGCCCGGAAGCCTTCCGTTACTGAATTAGAAATTCAGTTAGTCCAGTACCAAAGCATAGTGAGTTGCTTGCAAATCACTGAGATGATTTCAGGTCAAAGGGACACTTATACCTATATCCCATCAGAGACATTCTCGACAGCAGAATGCTCTGGAGTTGGTCACATTCAATAACGATGTACCTATACATCTCACCTATATGCCATACTAGTATCTCCATACTTGATTAAGAGAACAACCAACCTATATGGCATACAGTGACCTATGCTCGATAGATGCTATCGTCCTTATTAACAGCCTATCATTTGGTTGTGAACAAATTTAAGGACTAATCGATAAATCCTCCTTTTATCGAAGCTAAATAGTCCTAAGGACTTCATCACAACAATAGAGTTCGTTAGAAGATGAATACTTGTGATGAAAAATGCCAAAAATATATTTTATTTATTAATAAATCAATTACAAATATAAAGTAGCTCAACCATCAACAGGCTGACGATTGACTTTGGGACACATTTTCCAACAACTCCCACTTGTCCTAAAGTCACTCGGCACGATATCTAATACCCATCTTCGATTTGTGGTTGTTGAACTCTTTTATTGATAGGGCTTTAGTAAAGGGATCGATTAGGTTCTCCTTTCTGTCGATCTTCTAAAGGTCGACGTCACCTCCATCCACGATCTCCCAGACTAAGTGAAAGCGGTGCAAAATGTGCTTCGTCCGCTGGTGTGCCTTCGGTTCTTTCGTCTGAGCAATAGCACCAATGCTATCGCAGTAGAGCAGGACTGAACCATCAAATAAGGATGCTACTCCGAGCTCGGTGATAAACTTCCTCAACCACACAGCTTTCTTTGCAGCATCTGATACTGCCACATACTCTACTTCGCAAACAGAGTCTGCCACAGTATGCTGCTTGGAACTCTTCCAGCAGATGGCTCCACCAATCAGAGTAAAGATATATTCCGACACGCTTCTGCCGTCATCATAGTCAGATTAAAAGCTGAAGTCTGTAAATTCCATAAGTTTCAAATCTAACTCGCCATAAACCAACCATTGGTCCTTAGTATTTCTTAAATACTTAAGTATGGCTTTAACCACTTTCCAGTAGTTTTCTTCAGGGTCAGACTGGTATCTACTCACTGCTCCTAGTGAGTATGCCACGTCTGGTCTCGTACATGTCATGGCGTACACGATAGATCCCACTGTCAAAGCATATGTGACTCTACTCATGTGCTCTCTCTTTAGGAGTTGTCGAACAATCCTTCTTAAAGAGAAAAATTCCATGACCTATCGGAAGATAGGCTTTTTTTGAAATTCTCCATGCTGAACCTCTTCAGCACAGTATCTATGTACGTGGACTGGAATAATCCAAGCATCCTTTTAGATCTATCCCTGTAGATCTTCATCCCTAGGATGTAGGATGTTTCACCCAAGTCCTTCATGGAGAACTGTGATGACAACCAGACTTTTATTCCCTGCAGTACGGGGATGTCATTTCCGATTAAGAGAATATCATCCACATACAAAATAAGAAATACCACTGCTAGACCATTTGCTCATTTATAAATACAGAGTTCTTTTCCGTTCTTAACGAAGCCATACGTTTTGATCACTTTATCAAAACGCATGTTCCAACTCCGAGATGGCTGCTTTAGTCCATAAATGGATCTCTGAAGCCTGCACATCTTGGACTCGTCTATGGATGTGAACCCCTCAGATTGTATCATATACACCTCTTTGGTCAACTCTCAATTCAGGAAAGTTGTCTTCACATCCATCTGCCAGATCTCATAATTCAGATGGACAGCAATTGCAAGCATAATCCGAATGGATTTGAGCATTGCCACAGGAGAGAACGTCTCGTCATAGTCAATATCATAACGTTGACGATACCTCTTGGCAACCAGACCGACTTTATAGGTCTCCACCTTTCCGTCTGCGCTCCTTTCTTTTGAAGACTCATTTACACCCAATGGATTTAACCTCTTTGGGTGGGTCAACCAATGTCCACATATCATTGACCTTCATGGACTCCATTTCGGATTTCATGGCCTCAAGCCATTTCTCGAAATTAGGTCTCTGCATGGCATCCATATAGGTGATCAGATCCTCATCATTTTCATCGAGTTCGATGGGATTACCATCTTGGACCAAGAAACCGTAATATCTGTCCGACTGATGCGGTATTCTACCGGAACGCCTTAATGCTGTAGGTACACTGGGCTCCGAATTGGATCTAATCGAATCTGGTTCTAGTTCAGCTACAGGTGTCAATTTTTCTACCTGTTGAACTTCATTAAGTTCAACCTTAGAGGCAACAGTTCCTTCACCAAGAAATTTTTTTTCCAAAAAGGTTGCCCTAACACTGACGAACACCTTTTGGTCATCAACATGGTAGAAATAGTATCCTTTTGTTTCTTTTGGGTACCTTATAAATGTGCACTTGTCAGACCTAGGTCCAAGTTTATCTGTAACTAACCATTTGATATAAGCCGGACACCCCTAAACCCTAAGATGTAAAAGTGCTGACTTACGTCCTATCCATATCTCATATGGAGTCTTAACTACAGACTTATTTGGAATCCTATTTAACAGATAACAAGCCGATTCGAGTGCATATCTCCTGAAGGATATCGGCAAGCTGACAAAACCCATCATGGATCGGACCATGTCTAACAGAGTCCGATTCCTCCTTTCAGACCCACCATTATGCTTTGATGTTCCTAGAGAAGTCCATTGGGAGAGAATCTCATTCTCCTAAATATGTGAGAAACTCACCGAAAAGGTATTCTCCTCCTCGGTCAGATCGAAGAGTTTTAATACTCTTTTTAGTTTGTTTTTCTACTTCACTTCGGAATCGTTTGAATATTTCAAAAGAATCCGACTTATGTTTCATCAGATAGACATATCCATATCTGGATAGATCATCTGTGAAAGTAATGAAGTAGACATATCCACCTTTGACACTTGTGCTCATTGATCCACATACATCAATATGTACTAGATCTAAGAGCTCAGTAGCTCTTTCACCTTTTTCAGTAAAAGATGACTTCGTAATTTTACTAAGAATACAGAATTCACGGATTGGAAGTGATTCACAATCACTGACTTCAAGGATTCTGAGCCCTCGCTATCGGATGAAGGCTCAGAGCTTCCGACTAAGCTTCGACTTTAAGATTCGTCAAATGCATATCTTAAAGAACGCGTGTGCGCATGGATCCATTTTGCCTTTTGAGAGCGTCCATCGGACGTGCTTCATTACGACAGGCGATGCACCATAGTGCCGTTGGACAGGTTTCTCTGCGACCGACGACGGGGAGGTCCCTGAGGTCGGCACGTGAACAGTAGTGTCTAGCGTATGCTAACTTTTGCGGTCGTTCCACAATAAATAACTAGCATATAATCTATCCCATGCCCAGGATATAATTTATATTTTTTTAATAGTTTTGAAAATCAATCATTTTTATATTATATTAATAAAATATACATGACATTATTTTTTTATTATTAATGATCTTAAAAAATAATTTAAAAATTTTTTATATTATTGTATTAGTTCTATAGTTTTAATGTACATTTGGTAATTATACTACTTTCTCAGAATTACTAATCTCTTTGATTAAGGATTGAATAACGTAGATATAATATTTTCCAACATAATCAAACCATACCACTTACTAATATCCTATTGAATTTCTATTCTTAATTGCTCAAACCCAGTCTTCATATGGTCCATAAGCTTCATTTTCTATAATTTTTAGAAAGTAAAAATGTAATGAAATTGAAGAAGTGGAGTTTTATTAAAATGATTGATGGGTAATCTCCCTTTCTTCTCATGATCCAAGGGAAACTAATTTAGGATCTCATAGTGATAAACAAAGGAATAGACTTTGGAGATTAAATCTGATGCAATGACAGTAAAAAAAAAAAATAATAATTCTCAAAAAAAAAAGCAAAAAAGAGATCTCATGGATCTTCTTATCATATATTGTAATTCATCATAGAATTCTTTATCCATTATGCTGTAATCAATATTTCTATCTAAGCAAAATAAATAGTATCTTAATCACCATTCCAATAAAATCAAAATAAAAGAAGATATTCATGTGACACAGTTGGAGAAAATAGATAATAGTCACCACATGCCTCCTTTTGGAGATAATAGATAATAGTCACCACATGCCTCCTTTCTCAAATATCTTATTTAGTCATCATACGTTAGGATACCAAAAGAAAAACTACCACGATAATCTTAAAAATTAAATATAAGGCATGTCATCACTGCAATCTATAAATTTTTTAATGAGAACATTTTCTCCATTTTAAGTGAGAGAGAGAGAGAAATGATGATTTAGGAGTATTATAAAGTAGTTGTAATGCATCACTTTTTTGGATAAGAGGTTGCAATATAGCATTAGGACATTAATTTTGCAAAATGGATTGCAAAGCACTTGCAGAATTAAATTTATGAGTAATTAACCTCTAAATGTGTTCTAAATAAGTATCTATAAAATGTTTATAGAATTAAATTTTTGAGTAATTAAATTCTAAATGGATTCCAAATAAATATCTATTTTATAAATATCTATATTTTAAAAAATAATTATCTGCACAGATGATAAAAATATAGTCCATACAAATGACAAAAAAAGAGTTTGCCAACATAGTCACTATTTTAATATATATACACAAGATCCGTGCTGTCGCCCGCAAGTTCTCCAACCAGTCTGTCCAGAACCCTGACCTTGGCATCTGGGCCATTCTCACTGCTATCTCCAATAACACCTACTAGCGCCCTCAGGTATCTATTCTCTATTTTCTTTTCACAAAGAACTCCTCGAATCTTGACCCTTCTACTAACCCTAGCCCTATTGTCTCTATGTCATATCCCAACTGTCTCTATGTCATATCCCAACACTCTACTGCATAGGTACGCATGCAATAGCCCTCATCGAGATCAGTCGCGAGATCCTCTCCCTGTACCCTGATACCAAGGTTGTCGCCCTCTAGAAGCTCACGTACCTCTCGTCCATCCATGGCCTCGATGCCTCCTGGGCTGCTTAATTTCTATGCCCTCGAGCTCCTCCCTTCCCCCTCCCCCCTCCACAAGCACCTCACCTACCTAGCTGCCTCCCTCTCCTTCAACCCCTCCACCACCAACATCCTCCACCTCTCCAACCACCAGCTCCATAAGGATCTCTCCCCCTCCTCTCCCTCCTCTCTTCCATCGCCCTCCACCTCTCTCCCTCTCTGCCTCCCTCAACCTCGCCTGGCATCTCACCTCCGATGGTCACCAACACCAAGAACAACGATAACAATTCTTCCCCTCTCCACCGATCAAACATACAAGAAAAAAAAATCCATCATTGCATGTTCAAAAGCTATAGGTAGAGTAGACATGTGGCGGATGATACTTGAGAAAAACTACACACATGACAAACGAAGACTGATGCATCCATTTTAATATATATATATATAATAAATATTAATAATTTAAAATTAATGATGGATTATGCAAATTCAACATCCATATCAAAAATATCTAAATCCAAAATTTGTGTCTTTCGATGATTACTAATCTAATCACCAAGTACATATCAAAAATGAACGATTAGCATGATACCATACTATAATCTCATAATCAAAAGTCAATAGATTTAAATCTAATTATATCTTAAAAATCTGTATATCATGATATACAAAGTAGATAATTTGTATATCCAATCATAAATTTTAGTATACTAATGCAATTAGGATTTAGATATAGGTTAAAGACTACAAAAAGAATAAATGAATTTTGATTTATAAAATTTTACGATTGAAATAGAGGTTAAAGAGTACAAAAAAGTATATAAATTTTTTTATACTATAGATCATCTATACAATACATGAAAGGGGAGTTCAGAGCTCCCCTAGTGTGCCATATGTCAAGCTCTGGACTCCCCATAAAAAAAATAATAAAAGAAGCCTAGCTCCCTAAAGGCGTCGTGTGTCGCATTTTTGGAGTACACATGTGGTGGCCTTAGGGTTTCATCGCATCCTAGCTTTAGAGAATACTGTGGATAAGTTTGGATGGAGGGAGGGATGCACCAAGGTCAAACATGAAGCTTGCAAGAGAGAAGAAGGTACATCCCATTTCATCATGGTGTTGAAAGATCCAGCAAGCAACAGATGACTGACCTATCATGAAGAACAAAAAAAAGGGAAGAGCACGTGGATTTGGAAGGGGCATAGCAGTGGCATGCCTGATTAGAAGATTCGGGTTTAAGTAAAGAGATCAAAGATTTTAATTGGAGGGAAAAGGTTTTTGGGCAAAGAAGACAGAACACATTAATGGGGGGTATGGATTGTCTCATCATCCATTTTTCCCGCATTAGGCTATATATATGTGAGAAGCTTCAAAGGGTTATTCAAACACGGAGAAGGATTGAATAGAGAATATGAGACTTTCTTTTTTTCCCTCTTTTTCTATGGGTTCTATTTTAATTGGTGGATGTTTGTTTTGCATCAAGCTTATTCACAATTGGAAGAATTGACGAGACTGACAGCAGATAAAAAGAGAAGAAAAGTGAGCTAGAGAAGGTGACTCCTTTTTTTGCTTGTTTTTCTTGAATTCTTTTGATTTTGGTTCCCTCATTAGTTTAGGTTGGAACTTTTTCATTGTAGAATCAGAAACAACATTATGTTTCTTATTAAAAATGTTGGAGGGTTACTGCATATATTTTGGTAGCTTTCTACTCCATTATCCAGAAATATCATATGAGGAAGAAGAGGGACAAAGGCTTGCTGCCATATTATAGCAGCTTTACTCAATATCTACATCAAAAAAGGAGGGTCACGACTGTTCCTGCAATTCTACAGCCTTTAAGTGAATTCCTGGTTGCTGCCATATTATGGCTGCATCCATCAATGTAAAGATTACAGTTGCTATGAAGTAACAGTAGCCTTCCAATGGATAGAGGAAGAAAAAAAGACCACGATTACTACTGAGTAGTAGCAGCCTTCTGATGGAAGGAGGAAAAAAATAGGCTAATGGATTTAGAAATAGATCAACTCTAGATCCGTAGTTACGGATTAATGGGCAGACAAAACGAAAAATGGATGATCAGTTTAGCGGCTTAGCGGATCCAAAATGTTTGGATTCGATTTATCGAGTTAGTAGGTGGGAGAATCAATTTTTAGATAGTTGGGCTAGCAGGTTTAAACATGGTTAGAGTTAGGGTTAGCATTATCGGTTGGGTTAAGGGTTAGGGCTAAGGGTTTGGTTAGGATTAGGGTTATATAAAGGTTTGGTTAGGGTTAGGGTTAGAGTTAGGGGGTATGGCTCAGGTTAGGGTTAGAGTTACGGTGGGGTTGCAGAGAGGGTTCGATCGGAGAAGAGAATGCCAAGAAAAAAACATTGAGAATAGAAAGAGACTAATAGGGTTTTGATTGGAATGAAGAGGAAAAAAGAGCAAGGAACAAGGAAAGAAAGCACCTGAGGGAGATTAGAGAGAGCTGACTGACGGGAGGTGGCAGGTGAAAGGAATATGCCTTTAAGCCAATCGAAATATGTATTTTGATGGATTATTCTTTTATCTTTCAGATTCATGTAATTATATTTTTAAATTAATAAAAATATTTATTTTATCATATGCTATATCTTATTATTTATTTAAGATTATGATGAACCCCATGAATTAGAGTTATGATTTTAGGATTATGATGAGATCATACCAGTGAAATCTAAAATCTTAAAATCCTAATCAAAAATATTCCTGATCGATGAAACATTAAGTTAGGGATCAATACTTCTGGAAAGACTAGCACATCCTATGTATGCTTGATGGAGAGGGTGATTGATCTCATAATCACTAATACAAGGATGTGGATGCTTATTAGAGAATAAGTTCACTGAACTGATCCAACTTGAGAACATCTAATGGAGTTTTTATCTACTTGTCAATAGATGGTTCTTGTGGTAGGAGTTATGCATGTAATCCTTGACCTGAGATTGCCATAGAACCTTGTATGCATGAATCCATGTTTTGGTTCATATTCATTCATGACTTAGTCATGTACGAGGTGTTCTAAATATGATGGATTGCATATGGAGGTTGTGAGTAGGTCAATATGAAATCGATCACTCCTAGTAAAAGGAGATCGCATCCTACTTGCTTCAATCGAATGATGATTCAAAAAGACTTTGATCAAAGCATGATGAAAATTAGAAATGATTTCTAATTTTCATTAATCGAATCATCATCATATGATTAAGAGAAATATGAATATAAAATTGGATTTGACATGATTTCATATCCATAATCATATTCGAGATGCAGGATGATCGTAGGATCAAGTTGCATGGTAACTTTCTGCTAAAGGATATTTTTATTGAAATTTTATATCTTCTAGGTAGATATGATATATTGCTAGACATCAATCATGTTTTATGGGTTCGATCGAATTAAAGAATTTAATTTGATCATTAATTAGAAAATATTTTAATTTATCAAATCGGGGCAGCTCAATTTGACCTAAATCGATTTGGTTGAGTTCTAACCAAATTAGATCAAATTGCATCCGGACTCACTACTGGCTAGATGTAGAACCCAATGGATTACACATAAAAAAAATTGATTAAGAATTTAATTAGATTAAATCATGTTTGCAAGTTGAACATGCTAACACGTTGCAAATCCTAGCACCAAGATTCGAATTGGATTCGAATCGAGTTCCAATTTGGACTAATTAGATCTAATTTAGGTCAAATCAGATTTGGTTCTCAATTGGGTTGACCCATGGCTATTTGAGCCATGAGATAAGGCACCTCTTTTCTAAATCCCATGTGCCAGAGAGTCTCTCTCTTGGCGCATGGGGATTGCCTTGTGCGCTAAGAGTCCATGGCGCATAGGAGTGGTTGGCGCCGCATTCTTTCCTCCTTATCTAATTAATTTTTTATATAACTTATGTTACGTAGTTTCAGATCTGAAAAAAGGCGCCTAAGAGTCCGTCTGCTCATAAAATACTTCAGTGTTTTATCTAAAAATTAGATAAGAAGAGAGTCCTTGCTGCCCCAACCATCTTGATGCCCCTTGGACCAAGTCAAAGGCCTTTTGGCCTTTTGACTTTTCCATGCTTTATCTCCACGCCCCCTGGTGTTTGGTGCACCAATTCATGGCCATTAGATGGCCATGTCGTCTGATCTCATCTCTTGATTAATGGCACCACATAAATAACCTTCGCAACTCTTGGAAAAACTACGTAAAATTTTATTCCAAAGAGTCCTACTTAAAACAACTCTTAGAATTAATTCTACGTAGACCCACGTGTCCTGAGAATATTAATAGGTGTGAGATATTATCAAGGGATGCGAGAAATCAGATCTGGTGGAGCATGAGAAATTTAGGTGGCATCCTTACGTACATTATAAATAGGGGTGCGCATCGAGAGTCCAAGTTATTCTGAATTCCTCCTTCTTACTTACAAGAGTTCTTTTTATCTAATTTTCTTTCTTCCCTTCTCTTGTCTAGATAAGGTCTAATGATAAGAAGTCTTCCTTAAGATAAAGAGATTAGGAAGAAAAATTAAGAAGACAAGAAGAAAAGAAAGTAAGGCAAGGAAAGGCTAGGAGAAGGAAAGCGAGGCTATAAAGAGGTTCTGCCCAAATTAAATTTTTGCATTAAGAATTTAATCAAGAAATCAATTTTTATAGGTGTTAGTAGCTTGATCAAGTCTTTGGAGGGTGAACACATGGGCATCTGATGGAACCTTGCCGGACCGCTACCAGATTTCAGACTCGAGTTAGGATTTAGCAATCAAGGTATGTTCCTATATCCTATATTTATATTATAAATACATGTTATATGATTTAAATTCTAATAAGGTGGTCCTTGGGTTAGGATATGATTTTATGATTTCATATTAATTACTTTGAAATCCATGCTTCCACCCTGATCACCAAACCTATCAACGAGGAGAGTGGGGAGGAGATGGGCTTCTACGATGGCTCAAGGAGGTCGAGGTCTCCTTAACAATAGAAGAGATTGGCGGGAGGTGGCAGAGACCGATGGGAGGTGTTAGAGAAGAGAGCGGGATGGGGAGGAGGTGGCAGGGACCGATGAGGAAAGTGGGGAAGAGATGGGCTTCTAGGACGACTCAAGAAGGTTAGCATCTCCTCGACAATGATGGAGATCTACGGGAGGTGGTGGAGACTAGTGGGAGGTGTTGGGGGAGAGAGTGAGGTAGGGAGGAGGTCGCCATAGGGCCGGCTTCAGGTCACCATACTTCCCTCCATCCTCTTCCAAGAAAGTCGATGAGCATGGATTGTGATGGGGGAGCAAAGACTTGGGAATGGAAGGGAGGGGTTTGGGAATGATAGAGGAGAGATTTGGGAATAAAGAGGAGGGGTTTGGGAGCGGCGATGGTAGTGAGTGGGTGGGAAGGAGTTAGGGTTTAAAGGAAAAAAAAGAGATGGTCCCATACAAATAATCATAGGCACATAAAAAAAAGCTTAACTTATGAGGGTATCCTCACAAAAAGTGTATGAAAAAGTGGGTCGCATAAAGGTTTTATGGGGTAGCTGGTATAAAGAGCTTTTTTTAAATGATTCTTTGTACATGCTCCCGTAAATTTTTTATGGGTAAACTAAGTTTTTCCCTTCTAAATAAATTTTTAATCTTTATCCATTTTTTTTTTAAAAAAAAGACATATATAGTCCCATTTCTTGCATGTGTATGGTCCAACCATCATTGTCCTTTTTTTGCTTAAACAATATTTTCTCCTTTTTTTAATTAGGTTTTTCATATGAGTGGTTAAATTTCTATTTCTTTTGTTTAGATTTTTTTCTCCTATTATATATTAATTTATGATAATAATTGTGAATTATTTTTTTTAATCTTTTTTTATGAAAGATAGGATAGAAGGTCATGGCTGTGGTGAATGTTACAGCATTGCTTATATGTTTCAAAATCACTGGAGTTATCTTAGATATCTTCAACCACTGCTATAAATCTGAGAATCCAATCCCACTCAACGCCAACAAAGTCAACCCTTTCCACAACCCTAGATGAGCCATAGCTCTCTTTTCTTCTCTTTTCTTTGTCTATCTACAACCATAAAAGTCTCAAATCTCTTATGTATATGTAATGCTGTAATTATTTGCTAATCATAAAAATTGAATATTCAATAAATGGAGAATGAGTATAGTGATAATTCTTATTTATATGCTATCTGGATTTTGACATAGCATTTACTATTTATGAATATGATTTAATGAAATAATGTGCTTTAATAACTCAAAAATATTGTATTCTTATTGCTACCTTTTAAGTGGCATCATGAAATGTGTCATTTTTAATGAAGTAATTAAGTAACTTCTTGTGAGTGATTTTTCTGATTACTCCATCAATTAGAAATAAGATTCAGATTTAGGTTAAGATTCCAGTTTGGATTGGGTTTGGATTAGATTGGATTGAGATTTAGGTTAGGGTTTGGGTTCGAATTGTGTTTGTGTTAGGTTTGGGTTAGAAATAGATTCCAAATTTAAGTTAAGGTTTAGGCTTGGGTTTGGTCTGAGTTGGGTTTGGGTTAAGATTAGGGTTTATGTTTGGGTTAGGTTGGGGTTTACATTATTAACATTGAAAATTGACTTAAAGTTAGGGTTGTTAGAGTAAATATTTATATTAAAGTTTAGATTATTCATGCTAGGATTTTGATTAAGTTTGAAAATTATATTCAAAAATTGATTAGGGTTAGAATTAAGTTGGGGATTAAAGTTAGGGTTTCCAAATAGGGTTAGGATTGTGGAATAGAATGTAAGGAGGAAGAAGGTAAAAAAATTTTAAAAAAAATAGAGAGAGAGAGAGAGGGAGAAAAAAGAATCAGTAGTGTTATGAGATGAGAAACCAGCAGTGGGATGGAGCAAGAGAGAAGAGAGATAGAGAGGGATGGATCAGGAAAGAAGAGAATCCAAAAAGAGAGAAAGAAAAGGAAATGGTAGAAGATCCGATGGAGAAGAAAAATAAGGAGAAAAAAATCTAAAAAAAATAATAAGTGATATCTTTTAGAAAAAGAAAGATACTTAGATCGGAGAAGAAAATAGTGAGAACATACTTTTAAAAAGGAAGAAGATATAAGAAACTTCAACATCTTCCTGAGTATCACGGACTATGGAGGTATTGTGGTGACAGTGTAGAGAGATAAAAGAAGAGATTTGGTATGGAGATGAAAAAAAAGAACACAAATGGAAAGATCTTCCACCATAACATGTGGAAAAGAGGAAGGAGGCTGGAGGCAATGAAACAGAGCTTGGCAAGGTGGAGAAAGGTGATAGGGTGGGGGAAGGAGTCGACGGTGGGGTGGGATGAGGGAAAAAAAGAGATGAAATGTAGGGATCGATTAGGTTTTCGATTAACTTTAGTCGTATATAAAAAGTATAGATTGGGCTTCCATAAATGATATGTATTGTGATGTATCATAGGAAAATATGAATAAGCTTTTTATGCGCCAGTCAATCCTGTGAAAAAAATTATGGAAATTGTATGCACAAAAATTGATAAACTAGATTTTTTATGATGGTGTACGCTTACTTTTTTCACAAAAATTATCTAAAAGGAAAAGAGACAATTATAAAGTCTTTTAAAAATTATTTTTTGATTTTTTTAAAAAATAAAAAAATGAGTAATTTTAGATGTGCTTTGTTTTTTGTTTTAGAAAAAAGGATCTAAATGGTTAAGAAAATTCAGAAATTAATAATTTTTTATATGTTTAGTTGCTTATTATTTTTTTATTTCTATGGAATGATTGTAATAATTTAACTTTTTTCTTCATAGAAAAATTACAAAGGCTATTGCAATGTCTTTTAAAATTTGATTTTAATTTTTTAAAATAAATTTAAAATTATGGATTAAATTTGTTGATTGATTTTAAGATATATATTCATTTAAATTTAAGATTTTATCATTCGAATTAGGTTTAATTTGAAAGGATGGTTAAATTTTCAATCTGGAAAGGTATAGAGTTGCATGAATTTAAACCTTGACACTCAGGTGAATCAGCATACAAACAAAACTATATTCATTTAAATTACAGATTTTGCCATTCAAATCAGATTTACTATTGGCTATTTTAGATTTTTTTTTAATTACCATAATATGTGTTGATGATTTAAATCTATAGAAGATTTTAGAGAGTGAAAATACTTAAAAGAGGAAGATAAGATATAAAGAAATTTGACGTACCCAAGGTATTTTATTCGATCAGGTTTCACATGAAATGAGTAGAATAATTGAGTTTTCTTTTAGATGTTCTATGGTATATCTTCTTTAAATTGACTATTGACATTATTCTCATACACAACTAAGTATTTTGTTATCAGTTAAGGACATCAATATCAATCATGATCCAAAGTAAGTCTTTTCCAAAGATATTGCATATTTTACAACGGAAAGCCATATACATTTCTTTATTTCTTTTTGTTTCGAAGATGAGCTATCTCAACATGTTACTATTCATTTAGTTATTTTTTTCTAAATATTATTAAATCTTGATTGAATGTTTTACTATGAGATTATTTCAAAATAATATGGCAAATGTTGCCTCTAAATTAATTTACTCCTATTTTTTTATTCATAGTTCTTGGAAGAAGATTTTGATGATGTCTGCCATCCATTTGTTAAAAAAATCTCAAGAAATGGTGAATCCTCCTTTATCTTTTAATGTCAGTAGACATGATTTTTTTGATATTAATTTGTTCATTTTTTTTACATTGAGAGAATTTTGTTCACACTTCTTTCTTCTTATGGTAAATATTTTTTATTAGCTTACAAAGAATATTTTTTGTTATACAAGTATGGCTTTTCTTTGTATGTTGGATAAGTTCTTTGATCGGGTTGCTATATGTTTGTTTGCTTTATTTTGAATGATTATTTGGTATTGATAATGATGGGATTTCATGATCTACATTATAAGTTTGATTTATAAAGATCAAATTTGTTCATTATAGATGCTTTAGCTTGGATTTCTTCTATGAGCAGTAGCTTATTTTAGAGGGTTTTAGAGAATATCCTGTGTTTGATGGAGAACGAATGAAAAAAATGAAGAGACCACTCGTTAGAATTCATTTTTGAGAAGGAATTGCACCTTTAGGATTTCATTGTTTGGATTAAAATTTTTTTGGTGGGACATGCTTCTTTTGACAGAAATTCGTTGTAGTCCCTAATTTTACTGCTGCTGCTAATGGCAAAAAAAAAAATTTACTTCATCTAAAATTTTTCTGTCTTAAAGAAATTTTATACTTTTCAACTCCTCAATATTTAATGACTACAATGATTCAAATTGGCAAACTTTTTGTGCTCCTTGAAACAGAAAAAAAGTGATGCAATTCTGTAATTATTTGCTGACCATATAGATTGAGTATTCAATAAATGAAGAACACATATAGTACTAATTTTTATTTATACATCATCTAGATTTTGATATAACATCTAATGTTTCATATAACTCTTGCTTTAAAACTATGTTCTAACTATTTTTTCTTGATGAATTAATTGAATCCCATTGTATAGCATGGGTTATTTGCTAGTGTTCTATAATTTGAATCTTCAATTTAAATTATGTATCGTTGATTTTAAAATTTTTAGCTCATTTTCAAAAAGTTAACCTAAAGTATTTAGTCCAATTCTTTGTGAAAACATATATTTACATCTATCAATTTAGAGCTACTAAAGATTTTGAATGTACATTATCCTTGATTTATAATTTGTTATAATATGAAATAATTCATATGTGCTCATGCATCATCTGTTATACGCTTGCTCTGCCTGAAGACTGTGCACCCATGCTGGAATAGATCAGCATACATAAGCGAAAGGGACACCGCAACTCTTCTTTTTATTTAAGATCCGATATAACGATGCATAGACTGCGGTACATGTAAAGTGATGATAAAGGGCAAAACCATGTAGGTCGCTTATGAAGAGCATGAAATAACAAGACCATAAAGAAGACAGACAGCAAGGGAGTAGCCGTTTAAGCGACGCTAACCAAGCACATCACACCTAAACCTTGCCACCCGAAAAATTGCATTAGAACTTCAGGGCTCTGGTAACCCTCCAAACTTGGAACAAATATGGCCATTGAGAATGAAGCCAGGCTACTCCAATTAAATTGCAGTAATTAAAGCATTTTTTGAACACATGTAGGGAATGCAAACAAGTAGAGAAGCTCGATTAGCTAAGTTATAGCTGAGCGCCAATTGCTATAGGCAAATAACAGCTCCCTTGATATACTTGACTGGCAGCTGTATTATCCACACACAGCTGCTAGATCTCACTGTTTATTGAGCAGCCAGCATCGGCTGGTCGGTCTGGTTCAGAGACTCCCAAGATGAAAGCAGTACCTTCCCCAGTATTGATCAACTATGCAATCTATGTTAACAAAAAGGATATAATATGCTGACTGACAGGTCTCTAATACGTGCTTGAATGAATGAATTATCACTCTTTAAGTTCTTTGGCACTAGACGCCACCTACCAGGGTGCCTAAACTCTTCAGGATGTTGGGGAGATGTGGCTTGAACAACAGATGCTCTACCAGCCAAAAAGAATAGTTTCCTAAAAACGTTTTGGCTGACTGTTCTAGCGCACAAACAAGAATTAGCAAAGATCTCAACAAAAATAACTGTGGAGATCCTCCACATTAATAATGTCAAGTCACCTGAAAAGTATCATAACAACTTGGAATCCCTTCTGGAGAGGATAGTTACAGACTAGCTCATTGATTCCTAGTTTTCTTCCAAGCATCAGATTGTGAACTTTTAATCATGCAAGTTCTCGGACTGCTTGAACTGCTAATAGAATTTAAAATCTGATGCTTGTGATATACTTCTGATGCAAAGAACTGGAGGTTCCCAAAGAAGTCTTGGAAGAAATCATTCTCGCCAAATCAAAGTAGAAAAGTAACCTAGAAATCAAGATGTTTTTGATATAAACCTGATGCAAATAATTGGAGACTCCCAGAAAAGGGGAAAAGGAGGAGGAAATGGGGGGGCATGAATAAATCACATTCGCTAAATCATCCGTTGGAAAGTGAGCTACAAATGAGATGCTTCTAGCATAATTCTGGTGCAGAAAAGGACATTTCATAAAGATATTTCAAAAAGTCACTAATTTCAAGTGAAAATCTAAAAAAAAATCAGCTAGAGTTGAGCATATAAGAAGCAAATACCTGCATAAGACCATCATAACAACAACAAGAAACTGGTTCTCTTGTTAATAGGTGATTGTTTTGGGAACATGTGACTGGTTCAGATACATAAAAACAAGTCCACATTTAGAATTACAGAGAAGTAACTAGAGTAGGAATTACCTAATTTTTCTTGGAGCAATGATGATGGTTGAGTCAGCATTTTGTTATAATGACTTGGAACCCTGCTTTATGTTGATATGTTCAGTTAGACCGCTCTGTGTTTGATTGATATATGGCAAGTCCAATTAGCTTGGTCACAGTAAAAGCCCAAGAGAGATCAACCAAGCCTAAAGTTCAGAATTAAAACAGAAAGCATCAAATAAAGAAGGAAGAGGAATATGTGAAACAGAAAAATAGACAATTTCTAGGGGCCAAAGCAGAAATATATACGGGCAGTCGACAACATCATCACCAGCTAACCAGGACAGTGATTTCAACAGGACCCGAACCCTGTTAACACATTAGTTTAAATTTCTCCATGTCTGGGTTATAAATAAGTTAGAAGACCTAATTTAAATGTTGCTTTTCTTTGTCATCAAGTTGTGAAACTATTTTGAAAACTCCAAAGGATAAATACTTAAATAATTCAAGTTTGCCTGCACATTCAAAGAAGTGACTGATTTAGCATTTCCTACAAACTAGTGGAGACAGCTGCTGCTTGATTTACAGAAAATGTGTGTCAATCCTCCAAATCAACAAAAAGCAGACGCTATGAAAAGAGAAGGGTGGTCATTTTATGTTGCGCAACATCTACTTGTAACAAGGATGAATAATTAAGTAAATTATACATCTATAAGCCTTAGATAAGCAAAAATGTCTTGCAATATCAGGAGAAAAACACATGCCATGCATGCCAGATGATTTTTAAAGGGTCAAAAGAAGATACCATTATAGAACTTAAACAGGTATAACATGAATCTACAACTATGCTTCGCATGTTGCCTTGTTATGGCCGGCTTCTTTGCACCTACTACAGTGGAGTGGCCTAATACTTGTCTTATGAGGATTCATTCACTCTCTTTCTCCTTCCTGGTGGGTGCCGAGCATGAGGAGGATATGAATTTGAAACAGAACTAATGCTCTCAACATCTGGTACTGGGTTAATTGATTGTGAATAGGTCAAGTGATAGCTTTCACATCTGAAAAATCTCGAGCAATAGCCATAAGAAGATTTACCAACACGATTAAAAACTGCAATAGCATGCATGCAAGGTAATCCCGTAACCTGCCACCTCTGGCATGTGCATTCCCAACTAGCAACATTAACAACGTTTATTGTACTACCACGAACCTCAAACACAGAATCAGAAGAACATGCAACAAGAAGTGAGCGGGCCTTGGGGATCTCTTTCTGTAATTTTTGCTCCATTGATGGCGTCAGTGTTCCAGCCCATGTGCTGGAAGTTCGCCTACGAGAATCCATAACATCCTCTATCTTAACATGCAATGCATCAATCAACTGCACTATCGTCGACTCATCTTTCACCACAATCCATTTGCTTAATGATTCTACAATGTTCGATGAGAGATGATCATACCGTGAACCTTCAAAAAGGGCATTTGACCAATGTTCAGGCTTAGTGGATATTACCCATTCAGCAACATCTCTTGAAATATTCTTTATTCTACCAATGCATGTATTGAAGTCATCGACTACATAAGATTGGGCAGAACTTATGAAATCATCAACGATTGCATCCTTAACTTGATCTGAATAAGAACCCTTCTTCAATTCTGCTTTCAATTCTTCAATTAGATGAAACAGAGAATAGGCATGGTAACCATCCTCAAAAACTCTAGGAACAGACTCATCTAGGCCCTTCTGTCTACTGGACACAATCGTTATATTACAACATGTTGATAATGCATGTTTTAACTGTACTATAAACCAATGCCAGCTATTAAGCAAATACACGGTGAACCTTTGAATCAACTGATGCAGCTAATGTGGTTATGCTGCCAGGATTAGCCTCCATTATTTTTTTACATAACTGAGGCAACAGATTGCATACCTCTTCATGCAAAAAATGAAGCTCTTTCTGGGCAGCCTCTCTTGCATGCCAAGCTTGAGTGTAGTTCAAATTAATTCCATAATCTCGATAAATATCTCTTGCAATCTCTTTGGGCTTTGACTGTGGATTGTCAAGTAACTTTTCCTTAATAATTCTCACTAGCCAATGTCTCCTTGCTCGCTGGTGTCCATCATCACCAGTTCCTGCTCCACGTGTGTATATTGTTGAATTTCTTGATCATAAATTTCTGCTTACGAGCTGACCCTGATGCATGTATCCGCCATGGACAAGTCACTACAGTGCATTTAACAGTCACACGAACATTGTCATTCTTTATATATTTGAATGTGAAACCTTTGACAAAAGCATATTTACACAGTTCATCACGAAAGGCTTTCACATTATCAAATTCTTGCCCAACTTCAGTAATAACACAATCCCAAGGAGCAGACTGTGGTCCAACATTCTCAGCAGGGTCAGCTAGAGATCTCCTAGTTGCCCTACAAAAGCATGCATTCCTTGTTTGAATCAAGAAAATAAGCTGAGTAGATCTTATGGCATACCTGTCTTCAGTCTTGTCAGCAGAGACCAATCTCTGCTGTCTAACAATGTCCATAGTCGGGGCAGAGGCAGCAGGTGTAGCTGAATCAGCTGCAACCATCCTAGTTGCAATGTAAGAATTAAAAACTAACCTTGCAAGGAAATAACCTAAAGATTAGCAAACTTGGGAGTAGTTAAAGACAACAGACAAATAGTGAAGCAGGGGAAGAAAAGCATTTGACAAATCTAGAGCAAGCACTCATTTTTTCCCAATTTCAGGTCTGATCCTAAAACTTCTCAAACCGTTTTGCTTGCTGAAGGACAAAATGACAGGAAGGATAGAACCTAGAAAAATTCAGCAGTGGCCATGTATCTGTAGCTGAAATAATTATGAAGTGAAACACTACATGACAGATCCAAAAACCATTCTACAAAGTAAAAGGTAAAGATAAATTCAAATGTTTTTGGCATACAGTTCTTCAAAAACCCCAGTCCCTTAGAACTCAACAAGAGCATATGTTTCATGTCAATGCAGAATATATGAATCAGACGTATAAAGCATAGTGTTTTAAATATACCTCCCATTACTTTTTCCAGTGGTGTTTGCTTTCGCCTGTCTAATATTTTCAGTCGTGGAACCAGTCGCAACTTTAGGGGTATTTGCAACTGCCACAGAAATCCTACCCCTAGGCACCCTAAAAGAGCACAAGGTTTATTTATTAAACACTGTACATATATAGCAAAAACTTAGAAAGTAACAGCTGTAGTGTATATACCTTTTGCTACTTCTGCTGATAGCTGTAAGCCTCTGTGATCTGACATTACGGAGAGCACCAACTTTGTCGACTATAGAGGTACCTGAGTCAACAGCAATATTCCTGCATGCCCTAGGAAGCATACAGTCCTTGTAAACTCACAAGAAAAAGAAAATAACAAGTGCAACTCATGCAAATAAATGAAAAAAAAAAAAAAAAGAATTGTATTTGGAAACTCATTTATCTTTTGGAGGGTGATGAAAACAGGGTAACTTGTCAACCATGCTTGAGACATATAGATCTGTTGTTATAGAACTCATATTAAAATCAACCATGCACCTTAGATCTTTGTCACTAGATATTGCAATAAGAGTTCATTGGTTGCCTGGAAGAAAGTACTTGATAGACAAGTAAGAACTGTCAATGTCAGACATACTTGCTAATTCTGACTTGAGATCATCAAAGTTCATGTCACGGCTGATATCTATCGCATGAGCTTCTCCACCACAGTAACATATAGTTCCATAATCATTTGAGACAAATTCACCACCAAATTGGCAAACAGCTATAATGGTCCCCTCTACCATAGTTTGTCGTCAACTGCATGTGTTCAAAATATCAGATAGCAACTACATGACAAATCAATAAACAAATAATGCACCAAAGAAGGTGTACCTGTAAATAGTATCTTATTACTCAATTCATATATGTACATACTTGAGAGAATTGCATGTACTTCCTGATCAGTGTAGATTTATGATATCCTAACCACAAGATTCTTTGCAGTTTAAGGCATCTTCAAAGTTCTGACTGCAAGAAGTAATGGGCAAATCACAAATAGCTAACTACTAATTTTTTGCTAGAATAAGGCAGAAGTGATAAATTAACTTCATATAGATAGGACAAGGCTTGTTGGTTGAAGGTATGGTAGGATAAGCTAACATGTCTCTCAGGTGGAGTAGCTTGTTCATGAATGCTGGTCCATTATAGGACAGGCTATTCAAATTTCTCAATTATGCGAGCCCTTTCACTAAAAACCTGAACCATTGAGAAGCAGCGATGAATTGTGAAGTTCTAATTACCAAAAAAAGAAAGATGCAAACATTTACAAATGATTTATGCCTTGGGTTCCACATTAGAATCCACATAAGTCATACATAGAACATGAGAATGCATGAATAAATTGCCCCGCTTTTCAAGTCCACATTCAAGGTGGATTTTACACCAGGATTCTGCCATGGAGAGATATATCATAAGTCTGGTAAGGGGAAAGGCAAGAATAAGGCAGTGAAGACTTGTGATTAATGGCATACCATATTGATAAGGAATGATTGTGACCAGTGACATGTGAGCAAGGTCAGCTATGAATCAATGGGCATGCTCATGAATTCGCAAATACCGCCTTAGTTGAATTTTATCCTTAAAACAGTCAAGACATGGAATTTTCAAGTTTCTTGTTGATTTCAGATGCTTTAACTGACAGCTACTGAATCCACGACCTTTTCTCCAGAGCTTACAAAACGCTGATATTTAGCTCATATTTCTCTCATGACTATATGCAGGGAAAATGTAAGGGTGTATGCTTAACTAAATCTAAAATATGAGTAGAAATCCTCATGACAATCATCAAAAGTGGGCTTTCTTCTATGATGGAACAATTCTGCTCCATTGATGGCTAACAAAATTGAGTGCTTGTTTGCTTGGAGCCACTAGTGATCTTGCAGAGTAAGATCTTCTAATCTATAGGTACCATACTTCAAGTGTAACACTCTAAGAATATGTCCTGGCTTGTTATTTTGTTAAACAACTGGATTAAGCTCCTTCTCCCAGACCTTTCATTGAATCATGGTTTTGTTAGATATGTATGCCCTAGAAGCCAGAATTGGCTAACACTTAATACACTTCTAAGGGCAAAATTGTAATTTTGTCTATAAATAATAAAAATAGATTATTTTCTATCACATAAGTGTGTTTAGTGTTTGTGATACATCCCTTGAGTTAATGGTAATGATAATTCATATTTTGAAAATTTAAGACACGAATTATCATTTATTAACCCATAAAATGCTCCTGACCATAGGATCATCATGAGGATGATGATTGATCCGGAAGGTTAGTGTACAATCGCTTCTTTGTAATAGATGAGTCTTGAGTCTATGGTGTAGAGATACCAGGACGAGAGTACAGATACTCGTTAGAGAACGAGGGCACTGAGCGTGACCACCTCGAGTAGTCATAAGGAAGTCTACCTTCTCATCGATGACTAACTCGATGCTGCAGTGGTGTGTCTGGTTCTTTGACCTGAGGTGCATTGGCAGTTCACCTTGAGGGTGTTATAGTTTGACTACACCATGACTCGGTCTCCTAGCCATTCGGAACCCTGAGGTGTATATTGGCTATAGCATGTTCATTGTAGGAATTGGATTGCACCAAGATGGAATCTATCTACCTCGGTAGAAGAGGGGCAGCCCTATGATGATCATGAGAATCAAGTCCATAAGCCCATGGCCATGGCAGAGTGTGAAATAATAGAAAAAGTTTCTATTAAGGTTTTCACATCGGACTTGAATCAAATGATTAAATCATATAATAGGAATTAGGGTTTGACGAGTTCACCTTAACCCTAATCTGATCAGGGCTCAAGATAGAAGAACTTAATCACACAAGTAGCTGCACCGAGAGGTTCATTTTTAGTTTTAATGGGTTGCCACCATATACTGCTAGGTGTCACTGGTGGATTTTGGGAACAACTAGAATGATTTTGATGACCGATCATTCTAGTTGTCTGAATCAGAAGAGTTCTGATTCATCGAAAGAAGTTTCGATGATGTCGATGATGGAGATCATGACATGTCCCATTACTATATAGAACTGAATCTAACTGGATCACACAAACAAGAATTTGGATCTGGATATCATTAATTGGACTAACACAGTTCAGTTGATTTGAATTAGATTCAATTAAGTTCAATAAAATCGTGCTAGCACACGATTGAGCCTAATGTTATCCTTTTTCTTATCATAAAAGTTGTCTCGACTGAGCCAAATGAGTTTGTGCTCATTCAGGTACCTTTACCTGATCTGACTGGAGCTTGTCCAAGTCAGAAAAGGGTTGTCTTAATTTATGAGATAAATTTGAGACAACACCTGCTATTTTTCATCACCTGCTAATTCTTTTACTTTAACTTGGTCAAACGTTGACCTTTGACCCTTGGACATCTGCCCATGTGTCACGCACTTATTGGAGAGCAGATAGGGGCTTGTCCTCTCTCTAAAAATTGGAAAGAAAAGGGGCGCACGCCTAGGATGGCGTGCGCCCATGGATAGGGACACTGGAGTCCCATACGGATGGGACTCTAGATTGCTTGTTGGATTCAAACAAGGTGATCCTCACCTATAGACTTTGACCAGTCTTAGGCGCCACCTTAGGATGAATCCGTGGGTCTCTCATCCCACCAATCAGATTTAGATCTGATCGAACGAAGCAACGTGATTGGCCGGGGTGATGCAGCACTGCATGGCACAGCAGAGTCTATAAATAGACCCTATCTGCACCCATTTTTTAAGGACTTCTCTCCTAGCCACGCCCCAAGGCTACCCCCCTCCCTTCTCCACGCCAACATCTGGCCCTCTCTCCTCCCCACACCCAAGAAAGTTGGGTCCTTCAAATTAGTGCGAGTCAGGCAAGAAAAAGCTGACGAAAAAGGAAGAAAGCAGCACTGCTGCAGAGACGATGGGTAATTTTCAGAAGAAGTTTTGAAGATCCTCCAAATCAAATCCACATCTGATTTTTGGAGAAAAGAAAGAGAAGAAGATCTCCAGATCCAGCACGAGTGGATACCGGTAGAGGCCAGGCGCTTGCATGGCTAAATCCAGAACCTCAGAGCTTCCGCGGGATCATCAACGGGTAATCAGATTACCTACGATCAAGATAAAATTAATTTAGAATTAATTTAATTTTATTTCTTAATTATCAGATCATAAATCAGATCTGAAGAGTATCAGATCTGATCTGGATCTGAGAGAAGAATTTTTGAAATATGCCTCTCGATCCAATCAGATCTGAACGAACCTGACCCAAGAAATTCAAAAATTTTCTTCAACTGGTATCAGAGCCAGATTCTTATTAAATTTATTTAGATCTGATTTAATCTGATTAATTAGTGATTTCAGATATCACATGAGATGTGATTAGATCTAAAATCAGAAAATAAAAAATTAAAATTAATTGATCTAGATCTAATATGTATGAGATACATAACTAGACTAGGAATAGAATTGTTCTATGTGTAGTCTAGTATAATCATATTTTTTATTTGATTAAATATAATTTTTGAATCTATTTATTTTCTATTTTTTAATATTATAAATGTTATAAAGATCTGAAAATAGAAAATAAAATAAAATTAATTTATTCATATGAGATATGATAGTTGCATGTTTAGACTAGTTGTAGAATAGTTCTGCAAATAGGTCTAGATTAAATTTTATTTGATAAGATTAAATTTAAATTTAATTTTTCAGATGATTATGAGATAATTTAGATCTGAAAAACATGCATGCATGATATATGTGATATATACAAAACATGTTTTAATTAGATCTTTTATATGAGATATATACTTAGATCTAATTTATTTTTTGTAGATTAGTTGTATTTCTGATTAAGACGTTCCCCTTAGCCGTCCGATCATAAAAACAAAGTAGGACTTAAAGACCCTCTCCTCCCATTCGATGGGATGTTCTTATGATGTGTAGGGGTGCTGCGCGTTCGTCCTTAATCAGAAATTAAAAACTTACTTTCTGCAAAATCCTAGATCCTGAAATCCTAGGATCTTATTTACATATTTTGTTTAAGAACCCTGACTTAATTAAGAATTAAGCTTATGAAATATCAATTAGATCTAAAATTGAGAATTTCATATCTAAGATATATTCATAAATCTGAGTTTGAACTTGGATAGCTCAATTAGGTCTAGCGGTTGATCAAACCGAATCAAGAGTCGGTTAGATGGGATCAACAATGCTTAAATTGACCAGCCTAATAGGATTAAGTCTGGGTCAAGATCGAGTCACGTGAGTGATCGATCAAGCTAAGACCTAATTAGGCTCAGTGGTTAGAGTCTGGATTGTAGGCTAACTCGATTGGTTCTGTCTCAACAATTTGGTGTCTAAGGTAAGTCTGGCAGATACGACCGACTGATTTTTAATTAGGAGCTACTCGACTCGAATGCGTTCTTGTCGAGTTAATGGCATATCCCTTCCACCAGTCTCACTTACCTGGCCATGTTTGTTGACTCAGTTCTGATCTGAGGTGGTCAATAATCCGAGCTAACCCATGCCACTAGGTTAGTCATAATAGTTATGACTATGTCAAGTCTAGTTTAATGAGATCTAAATCAAATCTTCCTAAGAAAAGATTAAGTCTAAGGATCTTCCACCATTGTAGATGTGCGAGCCCTTCCCGGGGTTGATTATTCTCGGACTGGATTACAGTGGCTCAGTTGCATCGGAAAGATGCAACCATGTCTATTAGGCATTGGATGCTATAGGCTGGAGGATGGATTGGGCTTAATATTTCGAATACGGTGAGAGACTCAATTAGGAATCCAATCTGTGCAAATGGTGGGTCTGACTTAACTAAGGAGTGGATCAATATTCCGGATACGTTGAAATTCATGAATTAGAGACCATGTTTGGGTACATCATGATTAGAGAATCATTAAACAAAAGTTGTTCACTCATTGGCTAATCCATCATCAATAACTGTTAGGTGAGCTGATGAGTCAGTTGGTGGGACCGCACCACCTACTTGAAATCAATAATCGTGGAGATTTTCGCATCTCTACAGAGGGAGTGTAGAGATCCGAGAAAATAATGTGAGCTAATTTATTTTAAAATAAAATTCCTAAACAAATTGGTTAAGTCTTAATTATAAATATCTAACTAGAAATTTTGACTCTCTACAAGAAGATGTCTGCATCCAACCCACTAGCACGAATTCTGGACACCCATAGATTGACCGGACCAAATTACAAGGATTAGCTCCTGAACTTTAAAATCATTTTGGGTTCTGAGAAGTTAACCCATGTATTGAACCAGAACCCTCCCACCTTACCAACACGTCCATCTGCTGAACAGAGAGCGTCTCTAGATAAGTGGACTGACGAAGATAATAAGACCAGATACTACATATTGGGCTCGATGTCCGATGAGCTTCAGTGCCAACATAAAGATATCAGGACTGCTCGCCAAATGTTGGCTCACCTACAGAAGATGTTTGGTGAACAGAGTCGCACAGCCAAGTATCAAGTCACTAAACGACTGTTCAAGGCTAAGATGCGCGATAGGCAGTCAGTCAAGATCATTGTCTGATGATGATCAAGGACTTGGAAGAGCTTGAGAAGCTCGGAGTGAGGTTAGACTTGGATCTACAGAATGATATAATTCTGCAATCCTTGACTGATGCGTATGGGCAATTCATCATGAACTACCATATGCATAAACTTCAAAATTTCTTGGCCGAACTTATGAACATGCTGGTTACCGCTGAGCTTTCCATGAAAGATTCTAAAGGCTTAGTACTTGCTATGGAACGGACTTCTTCCAAGAGAAAGTTTTTTGGAAAGAAGAAGCCTGTGAAAAAGCAAAAGATGGAAGGAGGAAAGAAGAAAAAGACAAAGCTAAAAAAGAAGGCCGCTGACAAAGGAAAGTGTTTCCATTACAATAATGACGACCACTGGAAGCGGAACTATCCTACATACCTAGCCATCCTAAAGAATAAGGAGGCTAGTCCTTCTGGAGGTATGCTCGTTATTGAGTCTAACCTTACGGTTTCTTCTGCATCCAGTTGGATGCTTGACTATGGTTCTAGTGCTCACTTGTGCACTTCTATGCAGGATCTTAAGGATAGCAGGAGACTGAGGGATGGTGAGATGATCCTGCGCATCGAAAATGAAGCAAGGATTGCTGCCGTGGCCGTAGAAACATACCATATTCGACTACCATTTGGTTTAGACTTAGTATTAAAGGACTGTTATTATGTACCTGCAGCAAGCAGGAATTTGATTTCTCTTTCTTGCCTTGCAGTAGAAGGCTATGTAATTAGTTTTCTTAAGGATCATTGTAATATTCTTTATGAAAGAAATAAAATTGTAGGTGGTTTCTTATTAACGGTCTTTATCAGTTAATGTTGATGTATCTATTTTTAATTTTGAGCAAAATGTGAATGACATAAAATCAAAACGTCCTAAGGATAGTCCTAATGATAGGTATCTATGGCACCTAAGATTAGGTCATATCGTAGAAAACAGGGTTAACAAATTGGAGAAAACCCGGCTATTGAGTCCGTTGACTTTTGAATTATATCCAATTTGTGAATTCTGTCTTCATGGCAAAATGACTAAACTCCCTTTTGTAGGACATGGGAAAAGGGCCACGGATCCTTTTGCCCTAGTACATACAGATGTGTGCGGCCCATTTGATGTGCCGGCTAGAGGCAACTTTGTCTACTTCATAACCTTTACCGATGATTCATCTAGGTATGGGTATGTGTATCTTATGAGACACAAGTCTGAAGCTTTTGAAAAGTTCAAAGAATTCAGACATGAAGTAGAAAAGCAAACTGAAAAACTCATTAAGGTTCTTCGATCAGATCGAGGAGGTGAATACCTTAGTCGGAAATTCCTGAACTATCTCAAGAAAAATGGCATAGTCTCTCAATGGACTCCACTAGGAACACCTCAACTCAATGGGATTTCAGAATGGAGAAACCGGATCCTATTAGATATGGTTCGATCCATGATGAGCTTCACAGACCTTCCCTGATTTTTTTTGGGAATACTGTTTGTTAACTGCAATATACTTACTGAATAGGGTTCCTTCTAAAACCGTTCCTACCACACCGTATGAGATATGGCATGGTAAGAAACCAAGTCTGAGTCATCTCAGAATTTGGGATTGTCCGGCTCATGTCAAAAGACAACAAGCGGACAAGTTAGACTTTAGGTCCTTTAGAGCTCGATTCATAGGATATCCTAAAGAGTCATTAGGATATTATTTCTACATTCCAGAAGATCACAATGTGATTGTGAGTCGACATGCCATCTTTCTTGAAAAATAGTTTATTCAAGATAGCGGCATTGGAAAAGCAGATCAAGCTCGATGAGAAAGTCTCACAAGAGCAACGAGCTAAGGACCAAATGGAACCAAATCAGGTTAAGCCAATCCATACACTACCTCCTCCACCTCGTAGATCGAAAAGAATTTTCCGTCCCTCTGAGAGGTACTTAGGTACTATTTCAGAGGATGTAGAGAAAATGTTCCTCGTAGGTAATGGGGTTCATGGTGATGATCCCAAAACCTATAACGAGGCGATATCAGATATCGACTCCGAGAAATGGTTAGAGGCAATGAAGTCAGAAATTGACTCGATGCACTCAAACCAAGTCTGGACCTTGGTAGATCCACCAGAAGGTATAGTACCTATTGGGATGTAAATGGATCTTACAAGAGAAAGATTGGTGCAGATGGAAAATGTGGAGACATTCAAGGCTAGATTAGTGGCAAAAGGTTATAGTCAACGCGAAGGCATTGACTATCAGGATACCTTTTCTCCAGTAGCTATGCTAAAATCCATTCGCACATTGCTTGCTGTTGCAGCCTATTTCGATTATGAAATATGGCAAATGGACGTGAAAACGGCATTCTTAAATGGATATCTTGAGGAAGATATCTATATGGAACAGCCGCTAGGTTTCACATCCAGTGATGACTGATCACAAGGTTTGCAAGCTGCAAAGGTCCATATATGGACTTAAGCAAGCATCTCGGAGCTGGAATACTCATTTTAATGATGTGATCAAAATATTTGGTTTCATCAAAAATGAAGGAGGAACCATGTGTCTTCAAAAAGGTCAGTGGGAGCGCTGTTGTCTTTCCTCGTATTGTACGTGGATGACATCCTCCTTATTGGGAATGATATTCCCATGTTGACCACAGTTAAAATATGGTTATCTAAAGAATTCTCCATGAAAGACCTAGGAGAAGCATCCTTTATTCTAGGAATTAAGGTCTATAGAGATAGACCGAATAGGATGCTAGGACTTTCACAGAAGATGTACATAGAGGAAGTACTAAAGAGGTTTAGTATGGAAAACTCTAAGAGGGGTTTAAGTACCCTTCAGACATGGCATTCATCTTTCCAAGAAGATGTGCCCCAGCACACCTGAGGAAATAGAACGCATGAGCAAGATCCCTTATGCTTTCTGCAATAGGGAGCCTCATGTATGCCATGCTATGTACACGACCTGATATATAGCCCATGCTGTGAGTGTCACAAGCAGATATATCAGTCAAATCCAGGTGAAGAACACTGGACTTCTGTGAAATGTATCCTTAAGTACTTGAGAAGAACTAAGGATATGTTGTTGGTCTTTGGTAATGGAGAACTCCAAGTCCAGGGGTATACAGACTCGGATTTTATGTCCGATATAGATGATCGAAAGTCGACATCTGAAAGTCTGTTTTTGTGCAATGGTGGAGCTGTCAGTTGGAAAAGTTTCCAAGCAAAGATAGCAGATTCCACCATGGAAGCAGAATATATCGCTGCATCAGAAGCTGCAAAGAAGGCATTCTGGTACAAGAAGTTTGCCACAGAGATCGGAGTGATGCCATCAGATGCCATTCCTCTATACTGCGACAACAATGGCGCCATAGCCCTTGCTAAAGAGCCAAGGTCTCACCAGAAATCCAAGCACATTCGAGCGGCGATACCACCTCATCCGCGATTACCTCGAGAAGGGTTACGTCGAGGTCAAGAGAGTCGACTCCGCAGACAATGCGGCGGATCCACTTACAAAGCCATTGGGCCAGCAGAAGATCGAAGCCCACCTTGAGAAGATGGGACTTAGATTTGTAGCCAATTGGCTTTAGGTCAAGTGGGAGTTTGTTAGATATGTGTGCCCTAGAAGCCAGAATTGGCTGACACTTGTAATACACTTCTAAGGGCAAAATTATAATTTTGACTATAAATAATAAAATAAATTATTTTCTATCACATAATGTGTATTTAGTGTCTGTGATACATCCCTTGAGTTAATGGTAATGATAATTCATATTTTCAAGAGTTGAAAATTTAAGACATGAATAATCATTATTAACTCATAAAATGCTCCTGACCATAGGATCATCATGAGGATGGTGATTGATCCGGAAGGTTGGTGTACAATCGCTTCTCTTTAGTAGATGAGTCTTGAGTCTATGGTGTGGAGACACCAGGAGCGAGAGTACAGGTACTCGTTAGAGAACGAGGGCACTGAGCGTGACCACCTCGAGTAGTCATTAAGGAAAGTCTACCTTCTCATCAATGACTGACTCGATGCTGCAGTGGTGTGTCTGGTTCTTTGACCTGAGGTGCATCGGCAGTTCACCTTGAGGGTGTTATAGTTTGACTACACCATGACTCGATCTCCTAGCCATTCGGAAATCCTGAGGTGTATGTTGGCTATAGCATGTTCATTGTAGGAATTGGATTGCATCAAGATGGAATCTATCTACCTCGGTGGTAGAGGAGCAGCCCTATGATGATCATGAGAATCAAGTCCATAAGCCCATGGCCATGGCAGAGTGAAATAATAGAAAGAGTTTCTATTTAAGATTTTCACATCGACTTGAATCGAATGATTAAATCATATGATAGAAATTAGGGTTTGACGAGTTCACCTTAACCCTAATCTGATCAGGACTCAAGATAGAAGAACTTAATCACATAAGTAGCTGCACCGAAAGGATCATTTTCAGTTTTGATGGGTTGCCACCATATAATGCTAGATGTCACTGATGGATTTTGAGAACAACTAGAATGATTTTGATGATCGATCATTCTAGTTGTCTGAATCAGAAGAGTTCTGATTCATCGAAAGGAGTTTCGATGATGGAGATCATGACATGTCTCATTACCATACAGAACTGAACCTAACTGGATCACACAAACAAGGGTTTGGATCTGGATATCATCAATTGAACTAACACAGTTCAGTTGATTTGAATTAGATTCAATTAAGTTCAAGAAAATCGTGCTAGCACACGATTGAGCCTAATGTTCTCCTTTTTCTTATCATAAAAGTTGTCTCGACTAAGCCAAATAAGTTTGTGCTCATTTAGGTACCTTTACATGATCTGACTGGAGCTTGTCCAAATCAGAAAAGGATTGTCTTAATTTATGAGATAAATTTGAGACAACACTTGCCATTTTCCGTCATCTGCTAATTCTTATACTTTGACTTGGTCAAACGTTGACCTTTGATCCTTGGACATCTGCCCATGTATCACGCACTTATTGGAGAGCAGATAGGGGCTTGTCCCCTCTCTAAAAATTGGAAAGAAAAGGGGTGCACGCCTAGGATGGCGTGTGCCCATGAATAGGGATGCTAAGTCCCATACGGATGGGACTCTAGATTGCTTGTTGGATTCAAACTAGGTGACCCTCACCTATAGACTTTGATCAGTCTTAAGCGCCACCTTAGGATGAATCCGTGGGTCTCTCATCCCACCAATCATATTTAGATCTGATCGAACGAAGCAACGTAATTGGCCGGGGTGATGCAGCACTGCATGGCGCAGCAGAGTCTATAAATAGACCCTATCTGCGCCCACTTTTTAAGGACTTCTCTCCTAGCCACGCCCCAAGGCTACCCCTCTCCCTTCTCCACGCCAACATCTGGCCCTCTCTCTCCTCTCCACGCCCAAGAAAGTTGGGTCCTTCAGATTAGTGCGAGTCAGACAAGAAAAAGCTAACGAAAAAGGAAGAAGGCAGCACTGCTGCAGAGACAACGGGTAATCTTCAGAAGAAGTTTTGAAGATCCTCCAAATAAGATCCAGATCTGATTTTTGGAGAAAAGAAAGAGAAGGAGAAGATCTCCAGATCCAGCCCGAGTGGATACCGGTAGAGGTCAGACGCTTGCGTGGCTAGATCCAGAACCTCAGAGCTTCCGCAGGATCATCAACGGGTAATCAGATTACCCACAATCAAGATAAAATTAATTCAAAATTAATTTAATTTTATTTTCTTAATTATCAGATCATAAATCAAATCTGAAAAGTGTCAGATCTGATCTGGATCTGAGAGGAGAATTTTTGAAATATACCTCTCGATCTAATCAGATCTGAACGAGCCTGATCCAAAAAATTCAGGATTTTCCTTCAGGTTTATACATCATAACATTTTTATCATAGTCATGCCTACATCACTAATAATATTATAGATAAATCCTCTTCGATCAAAACTTGTAACGAAACAAAGTCAAACATGTTTTACCCTTTTCCTAAATTTTGATAGGATATGCAATATCAAGTTATGTATCAGAGTCCATGCCTATATGGCCTTTACAAAAATAGTGCAAACCTTCTCCACACAATAAATATGTGCAGAAACAAGAAAACAAGGTACAAGTCACGAAATTTCAATATCTCAAGCAAAAGAAGCATCCTTGTACCTTGTATGAACTGGACAGTTTTCATGGATGATCAGAGGACTCACAACCCTGTGAAGGATGATCAAGCTGTGGAACCTGTACCCATACTTCGTATTTCTATCATACAGATTGTCCCGCATCAGTTTCCCAGGTTCAAAAAGAGGCCTGATCATGATTAAGTCTACAGTTATTTCTCAAGATAATCTATGGTAAAATAGTACATCAACATCAGAAATATCTGAAAACCTGATCTGCTTCAACATATTCAAAACCTGGAATGAACCATTAGCAGATATCTCAACTTGATATAACTCCATGGTTCATAGCTTTCTCATAAATCAATTCATGCAAAACCCTCCTTAAACTTTGCTTGCCTTCTATGTTTGTTTGCTGGTGCTTTGCACTTAAGAGTTGTTCTATTGCAGCACCCTAAAAGATTCTTTGATGTCCTCCACAATGACATTTGCACTAATTCATAATAGCAGTAGGTTCAATGCAATTTCTGGATTCTTTTTATGAAACACTTTAAATAGGACTGCTTTAGATGAATTCTTGTTGGATTTATGGATACAAACTTCAATTTGGTACACCAGAATTTACTTTCTATTACTGTACCAAGCTGTAATTCTAAGCAGACACTAAAGTTCTGTTGAACAGCTTCAATTTGGCCTTCTTTCTGTAAATGATGGGAATTGCTATGGGTTTTTTAGGTTGCATGTAATCCACCACCTCCAAGCCAAGTTACTGATTTTTTTTTTTTTTTGTTTGAAAAACAAAATGCACACATAGTTTGAGCTCCCAAAAAAATCCTAAATATAGCATACGAGGGCTATACTCAAATTTAAGTAAAGTTGTTGCCAGTAGAGTTGATGTAATTCCACACATAACAATATTAGCCCATAGGAACTTGGTCTGGGCAACCTCTCAGCCCTTTTAAAGCATCCAAAAAATGATTCTATTGTGGCAATCCTACAACATATAAATTAAGCACAGAGTAAGTGCTAATTTCAAGTTATCAACCTAGAAGTGTTCAAAGAAAATTTAATCAAATCCCTGGTGTTTGGAAGTTCCAATTTAAGCATCATCTATAAATCTAGTCATGCCAACAGACTTTCACTACATCAATCCTGGTTTGAGATTTTGCAATCAGCTCCAAATTCGTGTTCTGATGACAAAGGCTAGTGTTGATTTTTCTCGTAATTGGGTCACTGATTTGGCTACTTCAGCATCTCTTGATCCTTGATCATGAAGCAATCCATCCACCATCAGATAACATTGTCCCTACAATCCAACATATCACAATCAAATAGGGATTAGTTGTACTTTCTGAAGGGCATTATTTCTTAAATCAACAATCGGATCCTGCATGGTGCTGCTATTATGGTTCTTCAATAGCTGGATCCTTTATGCTTTTTCTGTTTCTTCCATGTTAAAATCTTCCACAATCAAACTGCCATCCATTAGGTCAATATAGCAATGGTATTGTCTTCCCTCAAATGGGAGGTGACAAAGTTATACATACTTGAACCCTCAATTGTCCAAACCTTTTCTAGTACTTGGTATAATCTATTTCATCTTCACTGCAACTGTAATACTGCAAAAATCTAAGCACATCTTCTCCTTGTCATCAATATAGTCGAGCAAGTTGTGGTTTTCCTGCATAATCTTAAAGTTTCAAATAGCCTCCATGTTGTTGAATCAATTTGCTCTAATATCACATAATGCAGTTCTAACTCAGAAAATCAAACTTATAAAGATATAATTATGATTTTGGGTCAAAATATAACAGAGATATGAATATGCTGTTCATTCGATTTCATGATTAAAAAAAAGGTAGGTGGGGCTTGTGGTCTACATGCCTACTTTGCACATTCTCATTCTATGGGTGAAGAATGGAGGTAAAATCAGATAAATTGAATTCAAACAATTTTGAACAGAAGGGAAATACCGCCCACGGTGATTGGCTTACGTGCAGGGCCGCAGCGTAGTGTAGGAGGAAAAAAAAAATTTTCTTCTGGCCCCGCGCGTGAGCCAATCACCATGGGCAGTGCGCACGGTTGCACACCGCTTGCAGTGCGCAAAGAATTTCCCTTGAACAGAATAGATATGACCAGCTGAGTAAACTAACATCTTTTTATGAGACAACATTTATGTCAATGATAACACTGCCCCACATTTCGACAATGACAATTTGGTGTGTGCAAACATGTTATGCGCTTCTAGAACCTTCCAAAGATGCTCCATATATCCCAGAATAATACATCTTACCCTTACAGAAAAGTATCAATGGATGCCCTAGTGGGATCCTATATTGTTGTTGCCCTTCTTAATTCACCAATGACTTGTTTCCTCTGCATTGGGAATCTAACCATGATAATAAGTTTTTTTAGTATCAAATATATTCCCACAATTTGTCCCATAAAAACTCTCATAGTTTCTCCATCTCAATCGCGGCTTTGTCTGGCATCACACTAATTCCTCCTTTCTCAACATATGCGCAGTTTAGATTTGTTTTAATGATGCATGAATGGCGCAATCATTATGATTAATGCTTTAAGACATTGGGTAGCGACTAGTATTAGGAACACAGGGTTTTGCAAAAAAATTGGGAAGTCCAATAACTTCTTTGAGTTTCCAATCAGATATTGACATGTTATTGGGTAAAGCAAACATTATTCTTAACAGTTGCACCAGGAACATACATTAACAGGACCCCAAAAAATAGAACTGCTAATGTTGTTAAATCTAAAATTAGAAGAAATTTGGTAATAATTAAAACCTGAGAACTGAGTTTCCTACTTCGCAACCACTCATAAAATGCAGCCCCAAATTAGTCTATGTTTTGGAGGACAGGCAGAGGAAGAGGAGAATTACCCCCTTTTTTCTTTTTAATTTTATTTTATTACAAGAACCTAAACTTCGGCCATAAAAATCTAGAAATTAAAGCCCTAATATTTCCCACCCGTAACTTTCCCCCGCATAACTAATAGAGCAAACCCTGCTCCTCATATTTTCTCCAGCCATTTCTTCTCTCTCTAGTTAGTGGCTTGGAATCCATAAATACATCGATCCGAAAGAGCACTAATAACCAACGGTGTGATCTCACGAGCATTTCGGGGTACAAACAGTCGTTCGTAGACATACTGACGAGAGATGAAACGCACCAAGCTGCGAACTTTACATCAGAAAAGGATTTAATGAAAGAGAACGAGAAGAAAACTAAACGGGGCTACTTGATTGAAATCAAAGACTTCAACGAAAGGGAATCGCAAAGGAAAGAAGAAATTGTTCCAGACTAGACACAAAAATTAGGGCGCATATCATCGAACAAGAATCAGGAATCAGTAGTCATCGGTCTTGCACACAAGATAGAAGAATCCTTGAATCTTAGATCACTGGTCAGATGTTATTAGGGCATTACCGATCGGATATCCCCAAAAACATTAATCAAATCAGAGAAAAGGAAATCTAGGTTTCCCCAGAAAAGGATTTCTGTTTCTTGATATAAAACAGAGTACAGGAAGGAGATGCTTACCGCGTTGCCTTTTTTTTTTTCCCCCTCGTTCCGCGGCTCCCTCTCTCGCCCTTTCACTCTCTAGACCGAGCAATAAAGGGTTTCGGGTTTGGGCTGGCCGTTGTTGACGTGGATGCAAAACCGAGGCGACAAACGTGGGTCGGACCTTCGGGGTCCAGTCAAAACCGTACCGTTTCGGTGTACCGTCCGAAACGTTTTTTTTTTTTTTTTTTTTTTGCGCGCGGCGGTTGGGTGGGGGCGTGGCGGCGGCCCGGGGTGGGGGGGCGTTGAGTGCGTAAGAAAGGCAGTTGAAGATTATGTTAGAGTAAGACCCAGCCTTAAAACAATAATAACAATAATGTAGCCCAAAAAAAGAGAGAAAGAAAGTATAGCTCATACAGCAACGGTAGAACAGACACACACAAAGCCTCAAACACTTAACCATTTGATAAATGGCAGTGCAAAGCTAAGAATCTTGTTTTGAAAAATTGAACATTTAGCTCAAGCAATTCTATGACGGTTCATTCGTGATGACTTGGACATGAGGTTTGAAAAAGATATCTGATTTACTAGCTTATGGTGGAACTAAGATGACGTGCTTATTCATTGAATTTGTCCATATGATGAGAAGAGTTCCTCTTGTTAAAATTTGGTCTTCAAATCAAATATTCTTCAATAAATTTTGGGGCTTTATGATTACATTCAGAGGAATAGACCGAATCCCTCCTCTCTCCCACCCCCAAAATCCTTTTTGCTTACCCAAAAAAAAAAAAAAACCTTAGCCTAGGCATGCATGAGAGGCAATAAGGCTTGAATAGTTGGAGCGAATCACTTGCTTAAACCATATTATATTATTATCATGACCGTATTGATAAACTTAGACTTGATGGTACCTGAGGAAAATGCTTTGGAAGCCGCTGAGCATATGAAAAGTTTGTCAGCCCAAAAATGGCTGATTTAGCAACTCCAAGGTTAACCAACCATGCATGTTGATAAAACCTTACAGGTTAGAAACATCTTTGCTCAATGCTTATGGTTTAAAATAGATGATGGCAGTCAAGTTGCTTTTTGGCGTGATGTATAAGTTGCACAAACATTACTTAAAGATTTTTTTCAGAACCTACTCTTCCTAATATTGAATACATTCATCTTAGTACAAGACTTCTTTGCAATACAAGAGAAGACACATTTATTCCGTATGCCACTTAATACAAGAGAAAAAGATTCTGTACATGTTTAATCTAATAAGTGAAGTGAGCTTAATGCCAAAAATTGACTCTTTGGTTTTAAAATGGATGGATAAGCAGACATTCACAATCAAAAGCTTCTACCGATTCCTCTATCACGGGGGCATGATATCAATATTTATAAAAATTAATTGGAGGCTTCCAAAACAAGTTAAAATCAACTGCCTAGTTTAAAAAAATAGAATTTAGAAAGCGAGCAACTTACGTAGAAGAAATATTCAAGTCTTCACTTTTAGTTCCTCCAGCAATTCAAAAAAGGAGATAGGTGATCACCTCTTTCTGACCTGCTCATATTCAAAATAGATTTGGCAACCAATTACCTCATTGCTTAGCATGCCTCAAATGCCATCAGTAGAGAATCTATGGACAATATGGAGGAAGATGTTGCCGCAACAAATAACAAAGCAATCCTAGGATTGTCTAGAATGAAATAGTCGCAGATTTCACTTCAAAGCCAATGCTTAATCTAGACTATTGAATCTCGATATCGAGTTGGAAACTTGAAATTCTGTAAATCTAAGAAACAGACAGTTATGAGAACAATTCATATGAAGGATTAAATTAGGAATCTCAATACATAGTGCATCAAATGGGCAAGAAGTTTCTAGTGTGAATCGAAGGTAGCAACAAGTTTTCACACAACCCCACTGAGAGGAAAAGGTGATAAATCAAAGCCAACGCAAGTATTTAAGTAGGTTCTTTTTTTTTTTAGAACGTTGCGAGAGCAATGTAGGCTCCTTGCTATAATTTATTAGATGACATCTAAGCACCGCTGGGAACTTGGGATCACATCTCAAGTGGCCCATAGAAAAGATATTATAGATTCACCCATCTCTTGTACTAAATTATTGGGTGGACTTTACCTTCTATCATCATTAAAAATGATAAAACCTTACGGGTGATGATTTTCTCTTGCCACAAGAGAATTGTTCATGTACGCATTAATGAGACCCTCGTAACATTACTTTAGCGATGATGGTTACGGCGCGAACGACGTAAAATTGAAACACTCCTTATATACCTTTAAGATTTTTGATGCGTGGGCCCGATGCAAAAATTGCCGACCCGCAAGATAGATTTTCGATAGGTAGGCCTGTCAAGAATTTTGCACGAATCAACCAGGACAAGGATGCATACGGACCAAAAATTTGGATCACCAATAAAGTCGCTTTAAGATTTATGCAGATGGAGTGCTTGAAGATCTGTGCAATGGATGATCTAATGGTGGGTTTATGCAAAAGAAAGATGGATCCTTTTCGAAGATACAAGCCCTTCACAGTGAAGCAAGCCCTCCAACGGACTTAAACAGCATGATCCTCTCCACTGGCAATTTGATGACGGAGTAGCACAACGGGTTGACATCCTAGCTGGCAGGTAGGCTTCACCACAAAACCAATGGAGCACTCAATCGCCAATAGGAACTCTAGATGCTCTGGCCAATGCTTGGAGATGCTCCTGAAGCTTTGCGGATGGGGATTTAGACGCAATCCGCCTCCATTCTCCAATGGTGGAAGAAAAGGTTGGCAATGCAACCGTTGGCTTAACCCAGATCACCTTGAATCTAATCTAAGGGGAGCTAAGTATGCTGGTGGTTGAATTCAAGAAACATTTGCCAGTGCATGGGTTGTGAGGTTGAAGACTGTTGGGGATAAACCCCACTCCTACCGAACTTCAGTCTGATGCTCAGGTTGGTGCAACCGATAGTCACGGAAGAGCTTCAACGGACGAGCCTTAGCCGAACTCCTTCAGCCGACCGAACTCTTTAGAGGTCGAGCTCATTCGGCCAAATTTCTCAGCGATCGTGCCTCGACCGAACTCCTCAGCAGCCGAACTCCTCAACAGCCGAACTTCAGTCGGACGCCTCCCAGACATCCCCTCGGTCGGACTTCCTCAAGAGCCGGACTCCTACCAGACATCCCCTCGGCCGGACTTCTTCAAGAGCCAGACTCCTCCTAGACACCTCCATTGGTCGGATTCTTAGATCCCTCCTTCAGACGGATGCCTATGGAAGTCGAACTCCTTTCGGGCTCCTTCAGCTATTATTCCTCCCGGATGATCCTCTTCAACCATATTCCCTTCGAAAGTTCGAACTCCTCCGAAATGGATACATGTCAAAACTCTTCAACCCTCCATTCGACCCCGAGTGGCTTAGTATCGGATAGTTGCGACCGTCACCATCAATCCACTGCAGGCGACAGCGATCCGCTACCAGACGGCGATGGCTGTCACCATCAATCTGTTGCAGACGGCACTGCAGACGGTGCCATCCTCCGAAACTGACTCCGCCGAATCTTGAGTGATCCGCTATCTGACAGCTACAGTCATTATCATCATCAACCCGCTACGAGCTCCGCCTATAAAAAGGACCCTCTAGATACGTCTGCTCCAGGCTTTAAGCTCTCCTCTCCTTCTCGAAACTCTGTCGAACTCATTCCAGAATACTCCATTTCTGTTGGCCAGAGCTGACTTGATCATCGGAGGGTCCTGCCAGAGCCATCCCCCCACCGACTTCGGATGGGACTTTATTTTGCAGATCCCCGATGGTGACCTCATCCACCTCTACTCCAGCTGGATTCGACGATAATCAGATTCTGCGTCAACAAATTGGTGCTAGAGGAAGGGCCTTCTGCCTCCGAGGTTTCCTTATTCTTAAAGGAGTGCTCATTGACAACCTCTCTCTTCCCTCTCTAGAGATCTTCCTTCTTCCTCTTTAGAATTCTTTTCTGAGAAAAAATGCCCCCCAAGAGAGCTTCGATCCGATGATCGATGGCCTCCGTGGCTCGATCCCGTTCAGATCCGTCCGCTCCCGCTCTAGCCCCGGCAACCCAGGTTTCATCTGTAGCTGCGGTGGATGCGGAGCAGTTCAACCTGCTCGTCCAGAAGGTTCGTGGTCTCATAGAGATGGTGTAGACCATGCACCGACAGGCCCTGACACCAGCTCAATCAACGTGGGATTCTCCAGAGCTATGTGGTCCAATCCAGGAATGATCGACTTGGGCCATCCGACCTTCGATCCCCGAAAGGGGGAGGCAAAAGAGAGAGAGCCTCTGCTCAGACCATGGCTCGATCCAGGGGGAAGCTTTACACCCATTCTATCAGAAAATCTTAGAGATCAGAGACCGTAAAGATCTCTTGGATCAAAGGCTCTTAGAAATGAGCCGACGAATCGAAGAATTTCGTCACACTCCCTCCTCACGTGGTAATAACATTTGTACTGACCCTCCTTTTTCGCAGAAAATTATGCAGAAATCGATCCCGCCGAGCTTCAAGCTTCCGTAGTTCGAGAGTTACGATGGAACCACCAATTCGGTCGACCATCTGAAAGTCTTTCGGATAATGATGTTGCTCCATGATGCGCCAGACGCTATCTTGTATCGGGCTTTCCCCTCTATCCTTAAGGGAGCGGCCAAGAACTGATACTCAGCGTTCAAGCCGAGTACCATCTTATCGTTTGACCAGATGAGCCAACAGTTCGTAGCCCACTTCGTTAGTAGTCGACGTCCGCACCGAGGTTCGAATTTTTTGATGGCCATTAGGCAGAAGGAGGGAAAACCCATCCGGGCTTATGTCACCTAGTTTAATGCTGCCTCATTGGAGGTCCAGAACTTGGATCAGTCAGTCGTCATGGCCGCCCTCAAGGGCGGCCTTCAGAAGAATGACTTGCTGTTCTCCATGAAAAAGAAGTATCCTAAGAATTTTTCTGACATGCTAGCTCGGGCTGAAGGGTATGCCCGGGCAGAGGAGGCCTTCAAGGCCAAGGATGACGAAGTCAGCGGCAAGTAGCGAATCGGTGGGCTAGGTAGGCCCGTCGAAGAAGGGAAGCGGAGTGAAGCTCGGCCACGTTCCCGAACTCTTTTAGGTTGCAGGCGAGCCCGAACTCCCCCTTGGACCCTAAGGCGGGGAAGCTCCGACGGAAGGGCACGCCGAGGTTCTCCCCAGTGCTGAAGTTCTCTCCGACGAAGATTTCACAACTACGCCTCTCTTAACGCTCCGAAGATCCAAGTGCTGATGAAAATTAGGAAACAACTTTCGAGGTCGGAGAGGATGCATTTTCGTCCCAGCAAGCGTGATCCCAATAAGTTCTGTCTTTATCATCGTGATCACGATCATGACATTGAGGAGTACATCCAACTTCAGGATGAGATCGAAAAGCTCGTCAGGCGAGGTAGACTCAGCCGATTCCTACGAAGACGGTCTGAAGAGCGGGAGGGTCGGCTGAGGGCGTTACCACCAAATGGGGAGAACCAACAAGAAGATCGGCCGCCTCTCGGCGTCATCAATACTATCTTGAGAGAACTTCAACAAGGAGAAATCAGCGGATCCGAGGGACCAATGAAGAGGCGGAGGACCGTGGAACCCATGGCCTTTACCGAAGCGGACGGTCAGGAGATCCAATTTTCGCACAATGATGCGGTTGTAATTTCTTTGAACATTGCTAACTATGATGTACGCCGTATTTTGGTGGATAATGGAAGCTCGACCAACATATTATTTTACGATGCCTTCTTGAAAATGTCCTTACCCAATGACCACTTGAGGCCTATGAATTTTTCGCTGGTAGGATTCACTAGTAATGCCGTACCAGTCGAAGACATAATAACTTTGGCTGTGACGGTGGGGCAACACCCAAAACTGACCAAAGCGCAGGTCGATTTTTTAGTCGTGAGGACTTCGTCCGTCTATAATGCCATTCTATGCCGATCTGATCTAAATGCACTTCGAGCGGTGGTGTCAACCTATTATTTGAAGATGAAGTTCCCGACGAGTCATGGGGTCGGAGAGGTCAGAGGAGATCAGGCTCTGACGAGGCACTGCTACTCAATCGCCCTACATAAGAGAGAATGATTCGACCCTTATCTTGTTGACGGACTGAATGTCCACGATGATCTCACCGAGGAGCGGGGCGAGCCTATGGAGGACCTCGTCTCTGTGCCCTTAAATGATGAAAATTTGGAGCACACGGTGCAGATCGGCTCCAACTTGGCAGACAAGGTTCGGGAGCAACTCATTATCTTCCTAAGGAGAAATGCGAACGTCTTTGCCTGGACCCAGAAAATATGCTGAGGATTGACGCCGAGGTCATGGAACATCGACTGGCCGTCGATCCGAGGCATCGACCGATAAAAGAAAAGATGTGCCACCACGTTCCGAAAAGACAGAAAGCAATCGCTGAAGAAGTAGATAAGCTCCTCAAAATCGGACTCATTCGGAAGATTAATTATCCGACCTAGGTCTCGAACGTGGTCCTCATAAAAAAGGCGAACAATAAATGAAGAATGTGCATTGACTTCAAAAAGCTGAACAAGATCTGTCCGAAAGACAGCTACCCTTTACCCAGGATCGATCAACTGGTGGACGCAACCTCGGGCCATAAGCTCCTCACCTTCATGAACGTCTTTTCTGATTATAACTAGATATGGATGGTGCCCGAGGATGAAGAGAACACCACTTTCATTACTGACCATGGTCTTTATTGTTATAGGGTCATGCCCTTTGGACTCAAAAATGCAGGGGCAACGTACCAGCATTTGATCAATAAGATCTTCAAGGAGTAGATCTGCCGCAACATAGAGGTGTACGTGGATGATATGCTCATCAAAAGTCGAGCTTCAACAGACCATCTCGTCGACCTTAAAGAGACCTTCGGTGCACTCAGGAAGCATAAGATGAAACTAAATCCAATCAAGTACGTCTTTGGCGTGATCTCCAAAAAAATTTTGAGGTTCATAGTGTCGAGATGCAGAATCGAAGCAAATCTTGAGAAAATTTGAGCCATTCAGAAGATGACTACTTCGAAGACGATAAAGAAAGTTCAGCATCTGATCGAAAAGATGGCGTCCCTAAATCGCTTTATCTCAAGATCAATCGAACGATGTGTGCCCTTCTTCCAAGTTCTCAGGCAACCTAAGAACTTCTGCTGGATGTCAAACTGCCAACAGGCATTTGAGGAGCTTAAAAACTACCTCGGCTCACCCCTACTGCTGGCAAAATCCAAACTCGGAAAAGAATTATTCTTGTATCTAGCTATCTCTTCGATGACCCTGGCGGCAGTCCTGATCAAGGAAGAAGCAAAGATGCAGCGATCGATCTACTATGTGAGCTGAGTCCTGAGGAATGTGGAGATCAGGTATTCTAGGTTAGAAAAACTAACTTACTCTTTTCTAATTGCTCTTAGGAGGCTCCGACCTTATTTTCAGGAGCACATCATAATGGTCCTCATGGACCAACCAATAAAAGCAGTCCTTCACCGAGCGGATGCTTTCGAAAGAATCGTAAAATGGGCAATCGAGCTCACAGAGTTCGACATCAACTATCGGTTTCGGCCATCGATCAAAGCCCAGATACTGATAGATTTTGTATTAGAATGCACTATTTCAATCGAAGTCGAGCCTAAACAAAACGAGATTGGCGCCCTGCTATCGCAGTCGAACCTCTCCGAGGAAATCGTCGACCTTTCTGAAGGCTCCTAGGCTCTGCACATGGATGGTTCGTCCAACTCCGCTGGAGCTGGTGTGGAGCTGGTCTTGGTCAATCCTGAGAGAGTCATCGTCGAGTATGCACCATGCTTCGAGTTCCCCACGACCAACAATGGGGCCAAATATGAAGCGCTGATCGTCGGATTAAAAATAACAAAAAAATTAAGAGTGGATCGGCTTCAAGTCTACAGTGATTTTTAGTTGGTGGTTGGCCAAGTTAACGACAGCTATGAAGCGCGGGAGGAAAGCATGGTGAGATACCTTGGAAAAGTGAGGGATTTGACTCCGACCTTCGATAGTTTCGGCATTCAACAAATTTTGAGGGTGGAAAATGCAAGAGTCGATCTTCTCTCCAAGTTGGCCACTTCAACCCCGACTGAACTATCCAAAGAAGTATTTTTGGAGACTCTGAAGTGCCCAACCCCAGAGGAATCTCAGGTCGTCCTGCAGATAGAATTTGAGCCAAGCTGGATCAACCCGTTGGTCGCTTACCTTAAGGAGGGGGTCCTTCCTCGCGATCTGAAAAAAGCTTGAAAGCTCAGGAATCAGGCCTTCCGCTACGTTTTACATGAAGGCAGGTTGTATAAGAAGTCATACTCCCTTCCGCTGCTGAGATGTCTCCGACCTTCAGAGGCCGATCTCGTACTATGGAAGGTGCACGAAGGACTCTATGAAAGTTACATAGGAGCCAGGTCCCTATCGCAAAGACTATTTCGGTAAGGATACTACTGGCCGATCTTGTTTTACGATTCCATAGAGTATGTGAAGAAGTGCGATCGCTGTCAGAAGAACGCCAGTGTACAAAGGCAGCCAACATTCAAGCTTGCTCCACTGAGTGCATCTTGTCCATTTGCACAGTGGAGAATGAATATACTTGGCCTCTTTCCAACGGCGTCCGGACAGCGGAAGTTTCTCTTGGTCGCGATCGACTATTTCACCAAGTGGATCGAAGTCGAACCACTAGCGAAGATTACCGAGGCCAAGGTGCAGGACTTCGTCTGAAAGTCACTAGTCTGTCGGTTCGGTCTGCCTCAAATCATTATAACCGACAATGGACAATAGTTTGATAGGATGAGGTTCGCCGAGTTCTATGAAAGACTAAACATCTTCCACCGCTTCACATCGATGGCTTACCCACAGGCCAATGTGGAAGCTGAGGTGACCAATTGGATACTGCTACAAGGCATCAAAATAAGGCTCGATAGAGCAAAGGAGATTTGGATGGACGAACTCTACCACGTCCTCTGGACATATCAAACTACACAAAGAATGCCAACAGAAGAAACACCCTTCGTCTTAGCCTTCGACATAGAGGCAGTTATTTCGATCGAGCTTAAGCTCTCGTCCGTATAAGTCGTGGGCTTCAACGAGCAGCACAACCCTCAGAATCTCAAAGTCAACCTCGACCTGTTGAAAGAAAAAAGGGAGGAAGCCCGCATCCGGATGGCAGCCTAGAAAAAAGGAAGGAAGCCCGCATTCAGATGGCAATCTACAGATGGAAGGTGGCTCGGTACTACAACTCCAAAGTTAGAAACAAGATGTTCAGAGTGGAAAACTTAGTGCTCTGGCGAGTCGCTGTTTCTCAGTCTCAAAGTCAGAAAAAGCTCATCCCTAATTGGAAGGGCCCGTATGAAGTGGTGGAGGTCATCTGACCTTATATTTATCTCCTGAAGGAGCTCGAAGGGATGATGCTTCCATGACCTTGGAACTTAAAAAAATTGAGGATGTATTACCAGTAATCTTCCTTCAATAAAGCTGCTTCATTTCCGCATTATTATTTCTTGGTGCAAAAACTATGTGGTGACAGGGAGGAAGCAATCGATGGTGGCCGTGTTAGGAACGAAACGAGAACCTCGTCCTAACATGAGCCGATCAAAGTCCTTCAACCTCGATTGCAGAAGATAAGATCTCCTCCGAGGCAACCTCGACGGTAGGAGATAAGATCTCCCCTGAGCGTCCGCATCAACCTCGACTGTAGGAGATAAGATCTCCCCCGAGGCAACCTCGGCTGCAAAAGATAAGATCTTCCCCGAGTGCCCGCATCAACCTCGACTGCAGAAGATAAGATCTCCCCCGAGGCAACCTCGGCTGCAGGAGATAAGATCTCTCTTGAGCGCCCGCATCAACCTCAGCTGCAGGAGATAAGATTTTCTCCGAGCGTCTGCATCAACCTTGGCTGCAGGAGATAAGATCTCCTCCGAAACAACCTCGACTGTAGGAGATAAGATCTCTTCTGAGGCAACCTCGACTACAGAAGATAAGATCTCCTCCGGGGCAACCTCGGCTGTAGGAGATAAGATCTCTTCCTAGTGTCCGGACCAATCTCGACTGTAGAAGATAAGATCTCCTCCGAGGCAACCTCGACGATAGGAGATAAGATCTCTCTTGAAGTAACCTCGGCTACAGGAGATAAGATCTCGCCCAAGCGCCCGTCGAACTCCAGTCTGATGCTCGGACTGGTGCAATCGATAGTCACGGAAGGGCTTCAGTGGACGAGCCTTAGCCGAATTTCTTCAGTCGATCGAATTCTTTAGAGGTCGAGCTCATTCGACCGAATTTCTCAGCGGTCGTGCCTCGGTCGAACTCCAGTCGGATGCCTCCCAAACATCCCTTCAGTCGAACTTCCTCAAAAGCCGAACTCCTCTCAGACATCTCCTCGATCGGACTTCTTCAAGAGTCGGACTCCCCCCAGACACCTTCTTCGATCAGATTTCTGGATCCCTCCTTCAGACGGACGCCTACGGAAGCCGAACTCCTTCCGAGCTCCTTCAGCTATTATTCCTTCCGGGCGATCCTCTCCAACCATATTTTCTTCGAAAGTTCGAACTCCTCCGAAATAGATACACGTCAAAGCTCTTCAACCCTCCATTCGATCTTGAGTGGCTTAGTATCGGATGACTGCGACCGTCACCATCAGTCCATTGTAGGCGACAGCGATCCGCTATCAGATGGCGATGGCTGTCATCATCAATCTATTGCTGGCGGTGCTGCAGACGGCACCTTTTCTCGAGACTGACTCTGCTGGACCTCGAGCGATTCACTATCTAACAGCTGCAGCCATCATTGTCATCAACCCGCTACGAGCTCCGCCTATAAAAAGAACCCTCTAGATACGTCTGCTCCAGGCTTTAAGCTCTCATCTCCTTCTCGAAATTCTGCCGAACTCATTTTAGAGCACTCTATTTCTATTGGCCAAAGCTGACTTGATCGTCTGAGGATCCTACCGGAGCCACCCTCCACTGACTCCGGACGAAACTTTATTTTGTAGATCTTCGACGGCAATCTTGTTCACCTTTATTCCAACTGGATCCGACGATAACCAAATTCTGCATTAACAAAGATATTGGAGGATCCATCATTGAACATGATAAAGAGGGGCAACTCTCAATTGGAGCCCAAGAGGCAGAGATCGTCGATGGGAAGGGCGTAAAATGTTGAACATGGTCTGGTTGCAGAAGAAGTCAGGCATGGTTGGGCACGCGGAGTGATAAGAATGAAGGAGGGCTCAAGAGTTAAATGGAGCCATGCATTGAATTCTAGCCTGTGTTGTAGGAGAAAAATAGCAGGGACTTTGAGAACGATCTATTGATGGTTGTATCCTTCTGGTAAAAGAAGGATATGCCTATTAATTTCTGATTAGCTTGATTGTATGAAAGATTTGAATGATCCATCTTATCAAAAAAAAAAAAAAAAAAAGATATGTCTTTCTTTGCACTCTATGATTGTTGGATCATCCACTATTAGTTAAGATTGGACTTGGATTGTATCTTTTGTATGAAAAAATAATTCATCAATCTTTGTATGAATCTACTATAAATGGAGTTTGGAGCACTTTTAAGATCCATGTAGTGGATGATTCAACGATGAATTGAATCCCTCTTTTGTGGGAAAGATATAATTTATTCTTTTTAGCTATACAAATATATATAATATCTTTAAATTAGACTATTAACTTTAAAAAAAACCAATAATTTTAAATTTAACAATAATATATTCAAGTTGAAAATCAATATCATTAAATATAATCTATATTGTAAAATTGGTCTAAAAAGCAAAATTTATATGTTTTCATAGCTTCTAATATATGCATTAAGTCGATACAAAAATTAACAATACTAATTATACCGGTGAGATAAAATATATAATAAGATGACTAGATCAAACATCTATCATATGAAAAAAATTTAAAATGAATGTATTTAAATTCACTGAATTTTGATTGTTAAATTATAGTAAAATATAGTATCATGCTATTGAAACTATTTGTTTTGAGATTTAGATTATTTTAGAAAACATCAAAATATAAATTATGATTGTTAAATATTTTTGTAATATATATCAAATTCAAGAATTTAGATCTTGAAATTAAATTACTTATTATTATCATCAAATTATTAATTTTTTAAAAATATAAATATAAATTTATATTATTTATTTATAAAAAATTAATCAAGATATGATAATGAATATCGAAATAGAACGGGATGCTAAATCTAAATCAATGGCATATAGTTTGCCATCTTCATACCTTATGTATTTTACATTCAAAAAAATTATTAGTTAAAATAGTTATTATCTTACACCATTCAATAATAAATTAGTATATTATTTATTATTAAAAAATATTGTTATTAAAATTTGATTAAAAATTTTAAATAAAAAGTTACTATTAACTATAATAATCAGATGATTAAAAATTTTAAATAAAAAAGTTACTATTAACCATAATAATCAGATGATAATTTTACTATTTTAAATAAAAAATTAATTTTTTAAATAATATATTAATTTATTGTTGGATGATGTAAGCTGCACGTGATAGAACTGTTCAATTCAATACTTTCTCCATCATTCATCTATGCCTCCGCTGGTTTGCCGTCTCCCCGAATCTCTTTGGAGTTGAGAGCCGGTCCGTGGAGAAACCGAGAAAGAGGCAAGGGCCGAAAGGAGATGGAGAGGAGCATCGACGCCGCTGTGGAGCGTCTTTTAGAAGCCCTAACGTCGAGGGGATGGCGTTTCGGAGACCTCGACAGGGAGATGCGAGCTCTCATCCGGAGCTACGAGGCTTCCTCGTCTTCCTCCTCTTCCTCGTCGGCCGTGGAAATGATCGAATCGGAGCTCTTGAACATGGACCTGCGATCGTTCGGAGGGAAATCGATCCCCGACGCCTCCTCTTTAAAGAAATCCTCCCATCTCCGAGGTCCCATAGTCTTGCAGGTATCAAGAAAAAAATCCCGTTTGCTTTTGCTTTCGATCCCTCTCTATCTTTTCCCTCAAGATTCGGTCGTTTTCATTTTACTTTCTCAGGATCATTCATTTTCTTAGTGTATATTAGTGTTTGATCTGCATGTGACGAGGGATCGTGGTAGTGATAAAAAAAACTAGGGTCTTTCGCGGAGTATTTCAGGAAGGAGAGGGTTATTCGTAAGCCACTGGGTCTTGGATCGTTTCTCCTTGAGCTAAGGTCTTCTCTTTTGAAGAATGGATGATTTTTCTCACTTCTAAGGGCTACAGTAGGAAACGGGATCTCTTTGTGAGCCCCCAAGTTGAAGAATCTTTCCTTTTAATGGAAGAAACCATCTTCGTTGCTGTTGTTCTCTTCTTTATTACTCCTTTTTTTTTATCATTAAAAAAAAAAATTAACATGGGTCGAGTTGTTTTAGATACTGTTAATGTTACAAAGTGGGTTATGTATGTTATATTTCATCCATTTTTTTTATTCGACTTCTATATAACTGCGTTTTTAATGGAGAAATTTGTTATCGTGGAATTTTCTACATCTCGATTCATGCTGGTGGTGGAATTAATTAGGTATCTATATTAACTGCCTTTTCAGTAATGTTAAAATTACTTCCAGCATTTTTTTTTCTTTTTTTGCGAATTTTCGTCTATTGTATATTTGTATTTAGGATCGCGGATTTAGGAAGGGGATCAGGAAAACTTTTCTTTTCGTCTAGTTTAGTGTCAAACTTCACATAATTGTAGCCCATTTTATGGCATAATTTGTTTTGTCATACATAGCGTTGTCTTCTGTGCAGGTAGTTTCTTCACGGGATATATACCTAAGCAGCATTGATGCTTCCTTCAAAAACTCACAGCATCATCATCGTCTCCTTCGATTTGGTCTTACTGATGGGCACTCTGAAGTAATTGCTGTGGAATATGCCCCAATTCCATCTATCACTGAAGAGATAATTCCTGGTACTAAGGTTTGTTAATCAAGTGTTATTTAGTTCTAGTAAAGAATTTTGGGGATGTTACTTCTAGTAAAGAATCTGTAGACTTATTGTAGTTATTTAGTTCCTTCTACAGCCATTTTAGTGTTCTACTGACATTTTTGTTTTTTAATTTTTTTTGTTTTCATGGGATCATGATATGATGTTACTGTTTATGGTATATATGATGTATGTATTGACTCATCTACCTTGTTTTCTTCCCTCTTCGTTGACAATTGGCATTAGATCCGCTTAGAGAACAAAATTCCAGTACATAATGGGATTTTGTGTCTGAATTCTGAAGTTGTGACTGTAATGGGAGGTACTGTACAATCTCTCCTTGAAGAGTGGCAAATGAGTCAGAAATATTCAGGCTTTTCTCGCTCATCCCTGAAGTTATCTCAGAATGATGATGGCGCTGGTCCTCCTCCATTTGAGAAGTTACATATTGGAGCACGTCCATATCGGGTGGACCAACTACATAGTTCTCATGGTATTCAACCTCTTTCGTAGACAATTTGTTGATTTTAGAGTCGCAGTTCTGCATCCGCATTAGCATTTCAGTTATGTAATATTGCTTTCCAAGGGTTTGGAAATTAAAAACATGTTGGTTCTCTTGTTTGGGAAAGTATTGGTATCAGGTGGCAGTTGATTGCTTGATAACCCAGTCCAGTCCATTCTAAAAGTCCAATATTTGGAACCCAAAAGAAGAATCCAGTATTTTGCTAGTGGGACAAGGACTCCTAGAATTTATCGGTTTCAGTTAGGATAGTGTACAAACACATAAAAACACAAAAACATACATACATATATGTGTATTTGCTGTTCATGTTGTGTGTATGTGTCCATATACATGTGTGTATGAATTTGCTGGGAGTTGACTTTATGTATTTGATTTGGATATCTGTTCTCACTATAAGCCTGACATATGCTTTTCCATATATGTTATCCTTTTTTCCTATTTTCAACACATTATTTCTCTTGTATTCTGTATGAAAGGTCTTCGGGACTTTCAAGGCACGCTTTTAGATTTTCAACAACTAATCACATGCTTGGTAGCAGGAATGTGACTACTGCTCCTTTTTATCATGTTAATGCCTCAGAATTGTGCTCTAGTACTAATAAGTCAGGCAACCACATTAAGAGGCTTTATATTGTTAAAGGTATCCATGCCCATACTGAACCGTACATATGCATATCATGATTTCTTACCAAACAATATGCATATCATAATATATTTTTGCTATAGTGCACGTAGATGGGCAAATCCTTGGACAAAGCAAAATCATGGGAGACTTTAGAAATCCAGTGTCCATTGAATATGGAAACTAAAAGCTTGTAATAGACACATACATGGTTTCACTGAATTCCATGACTAAAGTTTAGTATTATTTCGAAGATCATCTTTCATAAATCTGGAGTATAGTAGATTTGCCTGATTCAGCCTGGAAGTTTCTTCTCATAAAATTTCAGAAGCTGATGGTAGACAAGTAGGATGTAAAATCCATCAGGTGGTACACAAGGGACATCATTCTAATGATCCAGGGGCAGATAATATGGTCAATGATCCAAAAAAGGACTCTGTAACTGAAAGGGCTGAAGATAAACCTTGTAGTTCTGATGCCAGGCCAAAAGAAGGTATATCACTCTCCATTATCTTGAGCTTTATGAAATTATAGCCACGTTGCTTTGTTAAGCTGTTCTGATATTTCTGTTGCTGCATTGACAGTGAGTGAAGCTGCTCCTGTTCAAAACCAAGCTGCTGCACAGAAGCTTCTGCAGAAAATGAACCAGCCATCCCATGAAGACAAGCATCCTAGGGGTCACAAACACAGATATAAAGCCAGACAAGAGGAGACTCCAGTTTTCACTTTAGATGAATGGGAAAGGAGAAAAGGTACCAACTGGAAGCCCATAGTGACAGGGGAAGCCCAAGATGTTAGCCGTGATGAGGAGCTAGCTCGACAGCTTCAGAGCCAATTGGATTTAGAAGATATCCATGTTAGCATCTTTTTGGCACCTGTTCTATTTGAGTTTGTCATTTGAAACTATTGTTGTTATAGTACTGATACTGGTACTTTCAATGTCTTCAGGGAAAGTCTGGACAGGCAGAGGCAGAACAGATACGGTTGAGCATGTTCAACTTTAGTGGGGCAGAAGAGAGGAAGAATGATGGCAGAAGAGAATTCAGAGGAAGGGGAAGGGGGAGAAGAAGATTCAGATAATTTGTCTATTTCTATGGTCATTTCTTCTGCTGGTAGTTATGGTGCCTTTTGTTTTTGCTAAGTTTCCTTTTACTTAAGATACATTGGTACTGCTATGTATCTGTTTGTCATAAGGCTCGTTAAAATTGGGGTTGTCTCCTTTCAGTCATAGGTTACTTAACCTTGAATGGGGTATGTGGCTGCCTTGGATTTGCTTACCGGTCACTCAGGGTTGAGTGTAAGCCTGTAACTTACCCATTTTTATTTTTTTTAATCTTCCTCCTGGAGCACCAGTTTTGAACAAATACTTGAGCTGCCAGACAAGACATTACAAGATTTGCCAGAAGTTTCCCATTGTGACCGCTTATATGGTAATAATCACCGACCTCAAGTCAAGTGGTATAACAAGAAAAGGGCTGAAATATTAATAGAGGAGTGTTGAACTAGCATATGAGTATTCCAGCAAAAAAAGGAACTAGCATATGAGTAGGACAGAGAAGATTGTCTTTTACCATTTATGCTATATTTCAGGGAGCTTATACCTCTTTTTGAGGTGTGTCAGGCATTAGTGGCATTAAATTGTTTACAGCGGAATCAAATAATAGTGAAGGTGAATTGCTTTATGGGAAAGCTGACTTCTTCACTTTATTGACTCCTTTGAATTCTTTCATTCAGTTGTTATGATGCTAATGCTAGAGACAACAAAATTATACATAGTTTTTTGACACATATAAACATACCTGCCATGTCATTCCTGGGCTGTGATCTTGTTTCTGTGTCAATAAACATGTTAAGTTTCCATGATTCTGTAGCATTATTCTGTGTCCTAGAAAAAACAAAGATGACTTGGATTTTAACTATTATAGTTTCTGGAGTTTAATAAAGTTCAGTCTTTTAGTTGCAGGCTTGATGATATGGTTTTGTATGTCACAACTAATATGATTAGTTCCTTATTATTAATTTTATTAAAGAATTCTGTTATGGTTGTTCTGTTTGTTTGATATCTTCTTGAACAGATAGGATGTCTGGGAAATTGATGAAGCCAGCCAAAAGAATGTTCCTCGGGTGTTTTGGATGCAGGTGGTAACACCTATTGTTTTCTGTTAATGCCTGCAGAACTGCTTGTAGGCTACAAATTTGAATAACACCTTGTTAGTTTTCTATGACCAGAAGCAGTTTCATAACCTACGTCTGCAAGGACCATGAATATGGATTCAGCAGCATTAATGTTTTCATAGATATAAAATTACATCCAGAGGGAATAGGCCTTTTGAAGAAACAAGGATAAATAGATTCTATCAGCGCTCAGCTCAATGTCATAAATAAAAGTATCTCTTCTTCTCTCTGGTGTAAGTGTTGTCAACTTACAGTTTTTCTTCCACAGTGAAGTTATTGTATATATTTAATTTTGTCTTTAGATGTTAATGACTTTTACTGTCTAGAGGTGAAAAAGGAATGACCAACCTAATTTCAAGTTGGTCGTAAGAATTTTGACAGATGACATATCCACTGTAAATTTATTCATGCGTGTGGTTGCTTGTACAATGGATGGTTCCTTCAGTTCACAAGGCACTCTTGTTTGTGCCTAATCTGTTGCAAAGATTAGGTAGTGTTGCAGTAACATCCAGGAGAACAGGGAGCTTATGATTCATCCGCCACATTATCCCGAAAACCACTATTGTATTTCTGCAACCATATTTTGAATAATTTTCCTGCTCTATGTATTTTTCTTTTCTTTTCTTTTCTTTTTAAATAACTTGACCGCTTGATGAGTAAGACATGACAACTTTAGCGTTTGCATCCTTCTTTTTTTTAAAAAAATTAAAGTTAGCTTGTTGCTCCATTTGTAGGTCACCTTGAGTCACGTCCGCTTGGCAGGTGTTCAAGGATCTCAGGTCCTAAGGGCATGTGAATCGGGAAATAGGAGGTATCCAGGCCGCTGATGTGGCTACATAAAAAAATGCTGCACTGTAACTGTCACGGGCGTGGTTCAGTATTAAAGTTACGATGGAGCATTTTTTGGCGGAAATAACATCTGGAGCACATTGATTGAGCTATATAATCGGTGCCAGGTTGCATAAACTTGCCATCAATCAAATGGTATGATTGATATCTAATGTTAATATTTATCAAAATACAACTTAAATTACTAAGTTTTTATAATATCGGCATGTCAAATTATAGCCATCATGACGGTTGCTGTTTCAGTGAAGTAGTTGACTGATATAGATCTGTACTAGAACTGTTTCAAAACCTATTTTCTTAATTCATTATTCGGGCTTCAGGGATGTGCAGCTACCATTGCTAAGATTTTGTCGTCTGCTTGCAGCGACCAAAGTGGAACCATCCAGATGTATAGAAGTCGCCCACATCTTCCAGTAGCGTAGGAGCATAAGTTCGGAACTAGGAAGCTGTGTATTAATCTCTTTTTAATGTTCTCAAGGTTCTTCGAGATCAGTTTCCAGAGCATAGCTCGGTGGCAGCCAAGGAAAAAGAAGATAAAAGCCATGATATCGGAACAGACTAGGGATTGCTGTTGAATAAGCTGTTGACACCAATTGCCAAATATATGGCTAAGAAAATGGTCACCCCCTCTGGAACTATGGTCGGTCAGCTTCTATGATAGATCTCGATCATTTATTTGCGAGGGCCTCTGGAGCTGGCCTTTCTGTACATCTGAGCACTGCTCACTCAGTGATTGATGAAGACTAACGGGGTTGCAAAGCGACGAGGTGACCAAACTTTCGTCGTCCCCTCCTTTGCTCTTGTCATGTTCTCTTTCCAAGGCCTTCGGCTGCCGTTATCACCCCGTTGAGTTGGTCCTCGGCGGTGACATTGTCGTCGGCCGTCTAGGCCCTGAACAAACTGGCCGATGATATAGAGACGGGTGCATAGGGTCTTTGGTGGCGTTCGTGGCTACGGGGATGGAGGTGAAAGGGGCAACGTAAGGGAGGTATTGGGGTTGGTCGTGCTCAAGGGAGGCTCCACTTGCTCAACGGCGTAGCGACAGCGGCCGGAGGTGGGAGCTCTTTGGAGTTGAAGGAAAAGGATAGGCGATACCATAAGCTGCCGCTCTAGTGGCATGCTTAAGAATTACTTCCACATGAACGTAGGACTCGAATTTTTCCTTACGAAAAATGTTTTCATTTATAATATCTGGAAAATTATTTTTTGCATATTTGATTGAGTAATGCTAGATGGAATATCCGTTAAAAAAAAAAAAAAAAAACTGTATAAAATATATATAAAAAAAAAATTATCTCAAAACTATTCATAGCTTTATATATATATATTTGAAAAAATCTCAGTCTCAGTCAGAACAGTCAATTTGTGAGAAATCTCTGATTTGAACCGTAGGGATGATCCCCTCACTGCATTTTGCCCGAAGACAAAAAAAAAAAATGGAAAAAAAAAAGAAAAAAAAAGGAAAGAAAGAATAACATCATCAAGAAGAAGCAACACAAGCATATCCGCAGATTGGACAATCTGTGTCGTGAACCCAACATGACTAGGCCATTCAAAAAGGAAGAAAGTCATAAAACGAAGAGTGATCTATACAAAATTATACATTCGCTTTTGCGAGCACCACAAGCTCACATCTTAGCCACCCTCCGGGGCAATTTCTTGCCTTGTCACAGGCTCCAATCTGGATACGCACCGCAATACACAAGCACCCTCGGAATCTGGATTGAAAAAGAACGCACATTAAGATGGAATACGGTGATAGCACAGAAGCCTTGCAAAAGAAAAAGTAAATCAAAAGAAATCAATACTAACATGTGAGATAAAGGAAGCACGTATCTCAATAAATTCAAAGGCTCTTTGATCCCTTAAAATTAGAGAGAAGAAGTCAGTCAGCTATCAGGAAGGAATACGAAACCTAAGAAATCGTAACATAATTCACAAATAGGAGATTGTCATAGTGCAGCAACAAGAAAGAACCAGCACTGGGGGATTTAAAAGAGATAACATGGTCAGAACAAAGAAGCATTCCCCGAAATACAAGTGAGAAGGTTTGCTGTCATCCATACTTCATCTGTTACGTTCATCATAAGCTCACGAGTCCCCCTTATCGCCCGACATTCCAATCTACATGATAAGCTGGATTTTTTTTTTAAAGAGAATATCAAGGACATTCAACTAAGAGCATGAGCTTTCATATACACGGTACCACTCAATCAAACAGCTCAATAATGCTCGAGATATTTTTATTCTATCTTCTTGTTCATCACATGATATGACAACAATGGTGGAAAGAGATTTGCTTTGGTGATCTTGCCTATAAGCCAAGTCGCATCCTTCATTCCCCACCTATATTTCCACTAAACTTGCACTCACATGTACTCGAATCCAAAATATTCCCAAATTTAAGCCAAGAATCAGCAGCAAGTTGGAGGAAAGCCGGGCCTGCCTACTCGTGCTCGTGCATGTGGGTAAGCCTAGAATATTGACAAACATGTAATGCTTAAGCCTAAAATCTGTCTTGCGATTAGCCTAAAATCAAAATTTTAAAACTTAAGACGCCTACAACTATTTAGTTATATTGGCCTGTAAGCTGATTTTCACACCAAAGACTAAACCAGTCCTTAGCATCCACAGGACAGCTCAACTAATTTACACACCTAGTTTCAAGCTTATGCAACCAATCAGCAACCGTACAAGGTTCAGCTAGCTTTGACAAAGAAACAAATGCAAGTAGATATTACCACCCTCGTTTATTGTTTTATCTTTTCAAATTCCCACCATAATTCTAGTTGACATCTAACTGGCATTCTATCTGCTTACCCTTGTTTAAGGCATATAGAAGCCATGCCTGTATCCTATTTACGCTCCAGCTATTGCACTTATACGGGCGTCTTTACTACTGCAGCATGTACAAATTTGATATGCCTTCTCATAACCAACTAGATAAGCTCTTCAAATAAGCTCCCTTTTTTGAATAACAAGGTCATGGTCCTCACATCCTTAAATTTCAGATTATGCAACAGCATAAAACTAAAGGGTTTCTCTAACGAATATGGAGTATGGCAAGTTCCTACCGTAATTCTAGTTTAATGTCTTATATTTGGAAATCTGCACAATAACTTTTGTTATTCACCCTTTCCCCGGTCTCATTGACTAATACCTCATCATATTTAAGATAAAATGCACCAAAATGACCTCTATATTTATAATAGCAAAATAATTGGTCAGGTGCTCCTTACACTTGATAATTGCTCTTATTGCATGTCTTTGGCACCTAAAATTACCCATTCAACATGCCCTTCCTTTTCATTAATGTCTTATACTAGGAAATTCCTGTCATAATTGTAGTCCAATACTGATCATCTCCTTGTCTCATTAATCAACATTTTATCACATATAAGACAAAACACATGAAAACAACTTCTGCAAAATGATGGCAAAATATTTGGCTACATAATGTTGATTTTTGCACAAGTATTCGCTATTCTTGGTAGTTGCTCTTATGTTGATGTCTTTGGCACCTCAAATCACCCATTCAACATGCCTTTTCTTCTCACCACCCATGAAGTAAGCACTCCAAATACTATCACAAGCTTTTGCCGAAATTAATACATGATTCGCAAAATCTTCCACACTCTAAATTGCCATTAAATTGCGTATATAAGAAAGTTTCTCGAACAAAATATATTCTTTCCATCAAAACAATTTTTTTTCCCTAAACTCGTTATGCAATCTTTGTTCTCTAGTTATTATTGATTGGTAGTATTATGTTTTCTTCTATTCATTTGGTGCCCTTTGAACCTCTAGGCTATCATTAACAGATAGGTTAAGAAGCCAACCCCCTTTTCTTTTATATCAAATTCATATTTCAGTCAATATCCAGTTTGGGCCTCATCTTATCCTACTTGAACTCGGCATTCCATTTGGTTCTTGAGCCAAAATTCTTCTCTTACTAATTAGAACCTTAGTGGACCAAATTACAACACTCTCTGCTACGATTTCCCCTACGTGGGGATCCCCTTCAATACACTCCTAGCCATTACAATCATTCACTATTTGGACATACTATTCAAGATTAAAAAACAAAGAGAGAGTTTCTAAATTTATGCTATACAATAATGCTCCACCTACATCCTACAAGTGTCATCTGTACAGCTTTAGTTGCAATAGAGCTATTACTAATATTGCAGACATCTATAACATCAGAAGATCCACTACATGTTTAACTAAGGAACCTGTATGGCCCAATGCTCACTTCCTACAATCACATAGCAACCAACAGTAGAACCCTTAATGAAAAATTGAATGTAGGGTAAGGTTTCTGCAAGAATATATCTAATGATCCCAAGTTCAATACAATGACCGTAGGATCTCTTTCAAAATGGCATCACCTAGCAATCTCAATAAAAAATGGCATACATAAAATTAGTTCCGAAGTGTGGCTACATATTGATACAAATTTACCGACCTGCAATGTTTTTGTTTCACTCGCAAAACCATCCCGATGCATGAATATCTCTTTTGAGATGCAGCCTATATTATTCAGAAAGTCATGAAGTAGAGAGAACAATGCTGTTCAAAATCCTGCCTAGAGCAATGCTAAACCTATTGAGATCTGCAGATAATTGGAAAATGATGTAGTTGCCAGACAGGCACAGCACTAGTCCTAATGTTAAAGCAAATCAATGCATGCCTGCAACCATCTCATTCCATAAGCAATCAATATTACATCACACCATAGTCCTTCTAACATTTTCTATCAAAGAACATGCTTTGTTGCACAAAATATCAAAGAATAAGAAAACAGAGTGTCTCGCCATGGATTATTTCATACCTATGGCTGCCTTTGTGCAATTTAATTGCCCCAATTCTACCCAGCCCATGGGCCAGGAGGTGCCTCTTGCGTATGAGCGTGCTGCATAATAAGCACATCAACCACATAATCATGCAAGAGGAATACTCAATAAACATACACAAACAAGATTGGTGGAATAATCTGATACTAGCATAACAGAACAAAATAAGAGCTAAACAAGCATCTAAAATACAAACCTGAAACATTTGTTGAAAACTCCAGCGCATGCCTGACTGATTGTCAATTGCATGTGGGTGGTTCACTGGTACTCCAAAATGGCTACCAATCGATAAGTTAGTTGGGTTCACTTGTTCCTATGAAAATAAATGTATGGAGAATTGATTAAAGAATAGGCAGTTATGTAGGACAAAGAGGCATAATATAGTGAATATGAAACAGACCGTTAGACTGATGGTTTCTTGTGCCCAGATGGGAGTGTCAAACTGTGGCGTATCTGCGGCAATACGAAGCATGTCGCTTTGACCACCCACTGGTGGTTTTCTTTGAGAGACCTATTAATATAATATTGGAGATATTATCTATCGATGAAGACTAACGTTGACAATATATCTCTCGCTAAACTCTTACCTTTTTCTTGCTTGTCTTAACTATCTTTTCTGCAAGAGATTCTTTCCTTTTCTTCAGTGGCTGACCTTTCCGCCTCACTTGCACTTGATCATGGATCTCATCATTTTCATTGATCAAACTTCTTTTGCCATTCATGGTATAGGTCCTGAGTTCAGGATCACTAACTAAGCAATCACTTGCAATCAATTCCTCCATTCCCTCACTTAGAATTTTCATTACAACCTCATAATTATCATCAATAATTGCCCCTACCTCAGCAAATTTTAGGCAATACTTATATATATTATTGTAGCGCTCCATGGGACCATTAGCTAGTGAATCATTAGAAGAAGAAGGCAAGATATGAATGTGCTTATAGTCCTTTCGCCACCGTTCCAGAATAAATTGGGATGGGATTTCATACACCTCCAGAAAGTTAAGCACTGATAATGCATGCCTGCATAAAATACCTCTAAATTGGAAAGAACAACAAATACATCGCAGATCCTGTTCCTGTGAGTTATAACTAACTTCATAATTTCTGTTCTCCATCATATTACCATCTTTCGTTTGTATAGGTTCTTTCACTTCGAAGGTAGAGATGGGCCCATCTACCCTAACCAGTGAAGGTATGCAATACAATATTGCCTTTACTTCTTCTTGGAATTTTTTGAACATGTCAACTGTGTAAATCTTACGCAGCTGATCTTCCATGTAGAATTTCGATATCAATTGGGGGCTCTTGCTGAAAGAATCTACATCAGCTTGGATTTCCTTTTCATATTTGCTTTGTGTAGCTGTCTCATACTTGCAAAGAAATTGTTTTATAGAAGTCTTTGGGTAAATATATCCATCAAAAAAAGAAGTCATACTTTCCTTATGCTGTGTGGTAGACATCCCTGCCCAAAACATGTCTCTCACAAAAGCTGGGACCCAACAATATCTGTTTTCATACAATGACTTGAGCCATTCATGTTCTTTAAGCCCATGCTTCTCGATCATATTTTTCCAAACTTCTTCAAACTCATCAATTTCTAAAGAGTCATACACTGCCTTTTTCATGATTCCTTTGATCGCCTTATATTCAGCATGCCCTCCCAAATATTCTTGCATCCTTTTCATTACATGCCATAAACACAGACGATGGCGAGCACCAGGAAAAAACTCAACAACTGCTTCTTGTATGGCCTTACAATGGTCGGTGATTATGGCATTAGGAGGAATTCCAGACATGCATGACAACCATGCCTTAAATAACCACCTGTATGTGGCAGAACTTCTATTCGAAAGCAATGCACAGCCTAGCAACACTAAGTGACCATGATGATTCACTCCTACAAATGAAGCCAGAGGTGTTTCAAAATTGCCTGTTAAGTAGCTTGTATCAAATGCAATGACATCACCAAAATACTGATATGCGGCTCTAGACCTGCCATCAGCCCAGAACACATTTCTAACATGTCCTTCTGCATCCAAATCCATCAGATGGAAGAAGTTTGCATTTGTAGTCTGCATTTGAATCAAAAACTGCTGTAGGGCTTCGACATCTTCCCGTCCAAGGAAAGAAGAAGACCTTGCTTTTCCAGCAGAACATTCATCCTCGTTTTCACCAGATGCGAGCTCTCTGTGCCCCTTTGCGCGCATCATGGGTTGCCTTTTCATTCCATCATATATGTCTTTGTGGGACCGAAAATACTTTGACATCGCTGGGTTAACAGGATGGTTGTGCTCAAGAACAACTTCCGTCAAATGGAACAACCCGTCAGCATATCTCTTCTGCACTTTAATCTTTGCCTGACAATCTGTTCTGGCTGAAAGCCTCAGGCGATAAGAGCTGCAGCGCTCAGAGTTCTTGTACACTCTCTTGCCCTCCTTGCAACAGGTGAAAGTGACCTTGTTGCATTGCCCATCTTCGAGGCTGTACCAAGACCTCCTAATCTTAGTACCGAATCCGGTTCGACGAGCATATTGGTTATAGAAGTCATACACTTCTTCAAAGGTCTTGAAGACCATCCCCACAAGAGGGATTTCCTCATCTGCTCCAGTTGCCTTCTGATCGCCACCTGGCTCTGGCTCCGGCAGAGACTCCGGCTCGCCTGCTTGTTTCCCGGCATTTGGCTCCCCCACAGAGACTACTTCCACATCCTTCTCCAGAGGCACTTCTGTGGCATCTCCAGATTCATCCGCCATCCCCTGCAAAAAGAAACGAAGGGTGGCATCCAATTCTGCTCCGAAGCCGTTTCAATTCTATTCAAGAAAGCATTTTTATATAACTAAAATACGACTAGCGAAGGATAAATAAGGAGCCCTATAGAAAGATTACAACTTTTGGATGACCCAACCAAAAAAGGAGAATTCAAAGAAAAATTGAAACAAAAAACAATATTCTTATAGCACCGCGAAAGGATATATCAACCGTCCTGGATTCAACGTCTTTTTCCCATCAGGAGGCAAAGCGTTTAAACAATAACACATGCGGGAGATGGATTTCCGTCCAAACCCTAACCCTAGATCGAAACCCTAAAACCCTGACAACGAATGAGACCAAAGAAAGCCGATAACGGATTAAAGTGTACCTCAGATAGAGTTCCCCTTTTGGATTCTTCTGACCTAATTTCCTTCTAGTGAGAGAGAGAGAGAGAGAGAGAGAGAGAGAAGGGGGGTTCCACCGGCAAGAGGAGGGGAAGCAGGGAAAAGCTTGGAAGGAGAGCTAGTTGGGATTCCCTGCATCATAGGTCGAACCTTCCCTGTCCAACCCGATCGAACGTCCCTTGTCTGTTAAAAGTAATGCATCAAGAGACTTGACACGTGACAACCCTGGCGGCTTCTCGGCGGGGAGAATACGGAAGGAAGCAGGACGGTACAACGAAATGGTAGAACAGCTGACTTTCATGAATAACAACTCGACACGTAGCTGATGAAAGGCCTGCTTTAGGTGCCATTTGCCGTTCGACGAGGGAGAGATGTACGGATTGGGAGATAAGAGAGCTGACCGGACCATAATTCCATAACCATGCGACCATCGTTTGGATCGGGTCTGGTTGCATACGGATTTGGCGAATTTTTTTTTTTTTTAAAAAATGATGTCGCTATTTATATGGGCAACTCCATCCATATTGCTGAATAAGGGTATGCAAACAATAACAGGTGGTTCACACCATCACGAAAATCTCGAGATTTCTTTCCCTTAGTTTACCTCCTCTCAACCATCACAATTTATGACAATATCAACTAATGATAATTTACAGATATTATTGGTATAGAAATGGATCATCGTTGGATCAAGTTGGAGCGGAGATGGACGAGATCACCGTCGGAGATCTGCAAAATAAAGTTTCATTTGGAGCTGATGGGGATGATTTCGATAGGACCCTCCGACGATCAAGTCAGCTCTGATCAACAAAAATGGAGTGCTCGAAAATGAGTACCACAGAGCTTAGAGAAGGAGAGGAGAGCTTAGAACTTAGAGTTAGCGTATCTGGAGGATCCTTTTTATATACGGAGCTTGATTGATAGTGATGGCCATATCATTCCGCTGCGGACCGCTCGAAGTTCGGTACGAAGAGGAAGACATCGTCAGGCGAATAGTGACAGCTATACTGATGGGTCGTGGGTCGCACGGGACTGGCTACAGAGAGAGTGGTGTTGCCAGTGGTCATGTCGTTCGATCGCGTCGCCTGTGATAGACTGATGGCAACAGTTCATCCAGATTTAATAGCCATGGCTTTGAGAAAGTAGGCATTGATCGGTGGACTTCAGTATGTATCAATTTCAGAGGAGTTCGGACTTTCAGAGGAGTTCGGCCAAGGGGAAGCTCGGAAGGAGTTCGATCGGAGGAGTGCGGAGGGAGTTCGACTCTCGCAGGCGTCTGGCTGGAGGAGTGCGGCTAAGGCTCGATCACTGAGGAGTTCGGAAGGAGCTCGAATGCTGAGGAGTCCGACCAATTGAAGGAGACGTCTGGGAGGAGTCCGGCTCCTAAAGAAGTCTGGCTGAAGGGAAAGCATGGAGGAAGTTCGGCTCCTGCGGGGGTCTGGCTGGAAGAGCGCGAAAAGAGTTTGGCTCTCGTGGGAGTCTGATTGAAGCTCGGCCACTGAGGAGTTCGGCTGGATGAAGGAGTTCGGCTAAGATCCATCCGCTGAAGCTCTTCCGTGGCTACCGGTTGCATTAGGCTAGGCATCGAACTGGACTTCGATGGGAGCAGGGTTTATCCCCAATAATAGTCCCTCCACTTTCGAGTTCGAAACTCGAAGGAAGGGAGTGCAGAAAAGGCGACTGCCGAAGTCTTCTTTTGGGCTCCGTGCTGATTCAGTTAAAGCTTGGGGGGGAGATCTCATCTCCGGTCAAAGTTGATATTGGAGTTAAAGCCCGGGGGAGATCTCATCTTCAGTCGAGGTTGAAGTAGATCTCGTCTTCTGCGGTTGAGGTCGAAGGTTGAGCTCCTCGGGGGCAATATTGTCTCCAGCAGCCGAGGTTGTCTCGGGAGGATCTTATCACCTACAGCCGAGGTTAATACGAACACTCGGGAGAGATCTGATCTCAGGGCGAGGTTGTCTTCGATCTTATCTCTGGCCGAGGTTGGCTCGGACGCTCTGGCCGAGGTTGTCTCTGATTTTATCTCTGACCGAGGTTGTCTCGGTCGCTCGGAAGAGATCTTATCTCTGGCCGAGGTTGTTTCGGACGCTCTGGCTAAGATTATCTCGGATGCTCTGATTGAGATTATCTCGGTCACTCGGAAGAGATCTTATCTCTAGCCAAGGTTGTCTCGGATCTTATCTCTGATCGAGGTTGCCTCAGGGGAGATCTTATTTCCTGCGGCCGAGGTTGATGCGGACGCTCGGGGGAGATCTTATCTCCCACTGAGGTTGATGGAGCTGTAGACTTCGGAGCTCGGACTTGAATTTTGCTCGCATTAGGACAAGATCCTCCTCCTATTTCTAACGGGCTGTGGGGGCACATAAGGGCCACTATCAGGGCCTCTCCTTCCATCTCATCTAAAATGAACGAGGCCTTCGATTTTGCTCACGTTAGAATGAGGTTCTCCTCCTATTTCTAACGGACTATGGGGGCACATAAGGGCCGTTGTCAGGGTCTCTCTTTCCATCTCATCTAAAATGAATGAGGTCTTTTACTTTGCTCACGTTAGGATGAGGTCCTCCTTCTGTTCTTAACGGACTGTGGGGGCACATAAGGACCATTATCAGGGCCTCTCCTCCCATCTCGTCTAAAGTGAACGAGGTCTTCGACTTTGCTCACGTTAAGATGAGGTCCTCCTCCTATTTCTAACGGGCTGTGGGGGCACACAAGGGCCATTGTCAGGGCCCTCTCCCTCCATCTAGTCTAAAATAAATGAGGCCTTCGACTTTGCTCATGTTAGGACGAGGTTCTCCTCCTATTGCTAACGGACTGTGAGGGCACATAAAAGCCGTTGTCAGGATCTCTCTCCATCTCGTCTAAAATGAATGAGGCCTTCGACTTTGCTCACGTTAGGACGAAGTTCTCCTTCTGTTTCTAACGGGCTGTGGAGGCACATAAGGGCCGCTGTTTAGGGCCTCTTCCTCCATCTCGTCTAAAATAAATGAGGCCTTCGACTTTGCTCACGTTAGGATGGGGTTTTTCTCCTATTTCTAACGGGCTGTGGGGGCACATAAGGGCCGTTGTCAGGGCCTCTCCCTCTATCTCGTCTAAAATGAATAAATCCTTCGACTTTGCTCACGTTAGGATGAGGTTCTCCTCCTGTTCCTAATAGACTGTGGGGGCACATAAGGGCTGTTTGTTAGGGCCTCTCCCCCCATCTCATCTAAAATGAACGAGGCCTTCGACTTTGCTCACGTTAGGATGAGGTCCTCCTCCTGTTCCTAATGGACTATGGGGGCACATAAGGGCCGCTGTCAGGACCTCTCCCCCCATCTCGTCTAAAATGAACGAGGCCTTCGACTTTGCTCACGTTAGGATGAGGTTCTCATCCTATTTCTAACGGACTGTGGGGGCATATAAGGGCCGTTGTTAGGGCCTCTCCTCCCATCTCATCTAAAATGAACGAGGCCTTTGACTTTGCTCACGTTAGGACGAGGTCCTCCTCCTATTCCTAATGGGCTGTGGGAGCACATAAGGGCCATTGTCAGGACCTCTCTTCCATCTCGTCTAAAATGAACGAGGCCTTCGACTTTGCTTACGTTAGAACGAGATCCTCCTCCTATTTCTAACGAACTACAGGGGCACATAAGGGCCGTTGTCAGGGCCTCTCCTCCTATCTCGTCTAAAATGAATGAGGCCTTCGACTTTGCTCACGTTAGAACGAGGTCCTCCTCCTGTTCCTAACAGGCTATGGGGGCACATAAGGGCTGCTGTCAGGGCCTCTCCCCTCATCTCGTTTAAAATGAACGAGACCTTCAACTTTGCTCACGTTAGGATGAGGTTCTCCTCCTATTCCTAACGAGCTGTGGATGAGGTTCTTCGAAGCTCGGGAGAGATCTCATCTCTAGTCGAGGTTGGCTCGGTCGCTCGGAAGAGATCTTATGTCTAGCCGAAGTTGACGCGGTCGCTCGAAAGAGATCTTATCTCTGGCCGAGGTTGACTCGATCGCTCGAGAGAGATCTTATCTTTAGCCGAGGTTGTCGCGATCGCTCATTCTAGTCGAGGTTATTTCGGTCGCTCGGGAGAGATCTTATCTCTGGCCGAGGTTATCGCGATCACTCGGAAGAGATCTTATCTCTAGCTGAGGTTGACTCGGTCGCTCGGAAGAGATCTTATCTCTAGCCGAGATTGTGTCTCGATCGCTCAGAAGAAATCTTATCTCTGGTCGAGGTTGACTCGATCACTCGAAAGAGATCTTATGTCTGATCGAGGTTGACTCGGTCGCTCGAGAGAGATCTTATCTCTGGCAGAGGTTGACTCGGTCGCTCGAGAGAGATCTTATCTCTAGCTGAGGTTGATGTGGTCGCTCGGGAGAGATCTTATTTCTAGCCGAGGTTGATGCGGTCGCTCGGAAGAGATCTTATATCTGGCCGTGGTTGTCATGGTCACTCGGAAGAGATCTTATCTCTAGCCGAGGTTGACTCGGTCGCTCGAGAGAGATCTTATCTCTAGCCGAGGGTGAAGATCTATGACCTGTTCGTGTTAGGACGAGGTTCTCCTCTTGTTCCTAACACGATAACTATTGACTGCTTCTTCCCTGTCATCACATAGCTTTTGCACCCAGAAATAATATTATCGAAAGAGAAGAATTTTATTGAAAGGAAGTTACTGACAGCGCATCCCCAAATTCTTTATGTTTCAGGGTCGTGGGGGCATTGTTCCTCCGCATTTCTTCAGGCGATAAGCTCCAGGCCGGATGACCTCCTCTATCTCATGCTGGCCTCCTCAATTTGGAGCATGCTTCTCTTGGCTTTGACGCTGGGAGATGATGAATCGTCGATATACCAAGCTCCTCCTAGGGATAATGTTGATGACACCGTGAGGCAGCCGACCTTCTTTCATGCGGTCGGGCTCCTTATCGTTTCTGGTTACAGCGGCGCCTTTGGCCGATCTTCTCCTGCTTTAGGTTGGTATCGGAGGAATTTACCCAGCCGTCCCTTTCGTAATCCTTCTGATCTTGGTAGCTGATTCTTAACTTTCGTGAGGATTTGAGTTCAAGAAGCGTTGCGGGGGGCGTGGTCGCGGAACCATTCGGAAGGAGGACTTCTTCGCGTCCTTTTGTCAGGGCTTCCTTGGTGGCGAGCTCGAGGAGTTCGGGCCTTGCTTGCGCTGGGGAGGTCGTGAACGTGGTCGAACTTCATTCCGCCTTCTGTGAAATCTTCTGCGGGAGAACTTCATGCCCCTTTATCGGGGCTTTCTTGATGGCAAGCTCGAGGGGGAGTTCGGCGATCTTGCTTATGTCGAACTTCAATCTGCCCTCCTGTGAAATCTTCGTCGGAAGAACTTCTTGCCCCTTTGTCAAGACTTCCTTGATGACGAGCTTGAGGGGGAGTTCGGCGGCCTCACTCACATCGAACTTCATTCCGTCCTCCTGTTAAACCTTCATTGAAGCTTCCTTGATGACAAGCTCGAGGGAGAGTTTGGCCTCGCTTGCACTGGGGAGGTCGTGAGCGCGGTCGAACTTCATTCCGCCCTCCAGTGAAGCCTTCTAAGAGAGAACTTCTACTCTCTGTTTCTCCTTCCTAAGGACGATTGGTATGCTAGGCCAAATGCTCTTCCTTAAGGCTGATTCCTGGCATCCTCATGGCAGATTTGCTGGTAAAGTCTCCGTCGGAGGCTGTCGCACGGCCTGCATCATCTCGACGAGACCACGAGCCTGTTGGACCAGTAGGTTGAAGTGCTTCATATCTGCGGTGGCTTCAGATGGAACCTGGATTGCCGGAGCTGAAATGGGAGTAGATGGATATGGTATGGAGGCCGTCGATCACCGAGTCAAAGCTCTCCTAGGAGGCATTTTCTCTTTGGGAAAGAACTCTAGAGAGGAAGAAGAGAGATCTCCGAAGAGGGAAGAGAGAAATCATCGCCGAGCACTCCTTTAAGAACAAAGGAACCTCGAAGGTTCAAGCCCTTCCTCTAGCACCAATTCGTTGGTGCAGAAACTGGTCATCGCTGGATCAAGCTGGAGCGGAGGTGGATGAGGTCGCCGTCGAAAATCTGCAAAATAAAGTTCCGTTCGGAGTCGGTGGGGGGTGGCTTCGGCAGGACCCTCCGACGATCAAGTCAGCTCTGATCAACAGAAATGGAGTGCTCGAAAATGAGTACTGCAGAGCTTAGAGAAGGAGAGGAGAGCTTAGAGCCTAGAGTTAGCATATCTGGAGGGTCCTTTTTATAGGCGGAGCTTGATTGATGGTGATGACCATATCGTCCGACCGTAGGCCGCATGGAGTTTGGTATGGAGAGAAAGACATCATCAGGTGGATAGTGACAGCCATACTAATGGGTCGTGAGCCGCACGGGGCTGGCTATAGAGAGAGTGGTGTCGCCAGTGGCCATATCGTTCGATCGTATCGCCTGTGGCAGACTGATGGCGATAGTTCATCCAGATTTAATAGTCGTGGCTCTGAGAAAGTAGGTATTGATCGGTGGACTTCGGTATGTATCAATTCCAGAGGAGTTTAGACTTTTAGAAGAGTTCGATCAAGGAAAAGCTCGGAAGAAGTTCGGTCGGAGGAGTGCGGAGAGAGTTCGACTCTCGTAGGCATCTAGCTGGAGGAGTGCGACTAAGGCTCGGTCGTTGGAAAGTTTGGAAGGAGCTCGACCGCTGAGGAGTCCGACCGACCGAAGGGGATGTCTGGGAGGAGTCCGGCTCCTGAAGAAGTCCGACTGAAGGAGAAGCATGGAGGGAGTTCGGCTCCTACGGGCATCTGGCCGGAAGAGCGCGGAAAGAGTTTGGCTCTCGCAGGAGTTCGACTGAAGCTCGACCGCTGTGGAGTTCGGCCGGATGAAGAAGTTCGGCTAAGATCTGTCTGCTGAAGCTCTTCTGTGGCTACCGATTGCATTAGACTAGGCATCGAACTGGACTTCGATGGGAGCAAAATTTATTCCCAATAGATATAATAGTAGCAATTGCATACGAGAGTTATTGGTTAGACATGTCATATCTAATACTTCTTTTAGGTTTTTAAAAAATTTCTTTATATCATAGATGCCATTAAAGTTTTACAAAGTTGATCTTTAGTATAATTTAAAAATTATTTACCATCTGTTATTAATCCAAAATAATATTATATTATAAGATATGCTATTATTGAATGGTTGAATTTTTCATTGAAATCATTATTTACAACTCTCTTTTGATCATCACATTTTTTGGTGTGGTTAGTTATCTTTATTCATCATTTTATTCTATCAAATTGAACCTTACCACATTTTACTAGGTATCATATGAAAAATCATTATTTTAATATTATATATATATATCAGGAATTATATGAGCTTATTATTTATCTATAAGATAATTTTCGCCCTGGACCTAGCCCATCCAATTAACATTTTTTTTTATCCTCATAATTCAACAAATTTTAAAGCGTGCAAACTTGGTCGCTCCACTTGTAATATATTTTCTATTATAAATTAAAATTAATTCTATAAACCGCCACTCCGAATCTTTCCTAGCTAAAATTAATATAATTATTTAATATAAAAATATGTGATTTCAAATTGTTTATGTAAGTGGTGCTTCCAAGCTAAATTAGGTTGGATAATTGCTCATGTATGTAGGACTATAAGCGAGTCCCATAGGATTCAAGATCGACTTGATGTATACCTGAATTAACTTTAGATCTAAAATCTACATCGAAATTTGATCAACCAGTTGGCATGTCTACGTCAGAATCGATTAAATTTTACATTAAGTCGGGTAAAAGATCATCCTTTTAATTGAATCACATTTCTTAATTGACTTAACTGGAAGTCGGGTCTTCACACACAGGATCCATGCTTCCAGGAATTTAACTTTGGTGTCACTCATCGATTCTGATAAGCAGTGGACCCCAAATTGCTCATGGTCTTGTGCTCGTAGATATCTCCACAGCCCAAGCCTATACCGTTATTTTATCTCCCTAAGATCCTTGAATTAGTGATCCGACTCCAGAATCTAGTGTAATTGAACCCCCATAATGGTCCTATTCATGATATAATTCTCTCTTCCATGGCCACCAACTAGTGCTTTATGATAGGATTCTGGCATGCAAGACTCAATGTTCCCATGCCTTCTATAGAATACTTTTGTATGTGGGACTTTTGATGCACACAAATCAGTTATGCACTCTGAACCATGATATGTTTTACGAAATAGTTCTAATTGTATATGAAATCTCTAGAAGTTTTATATTCCACTCTACAAATTTTTAGTTTGACCTACACCTGCTACCGTATCTCTTTTTTCTGACGACTTTCGAAATATCTTAGTATGAAGTAGAGGCGAGTAACGTTCCATGGAATATCCCTGCCATGTTGAGATGAGAGAACAAATAAAGTGGAGTGGTAGAAAGCCCCAAAGTTTGATGATTTTCATTTTCCAAAAAGCCAAAGGCACATGGAGATGGTATGGCCAAGTTTTGCTACCTTTTTTATCATTTCTTCCTTTCTATTTGTAATTTTAATTTTTATTAAACAAATATTTTAGGTCATTTCAGATGTTTGCTAGGTGATGGATAGTCCATTGGTCTCCTATAAGATCCATGGATCACCGGGCTTCCCTTAAGCAGATGGCCTACTTTTGTGAGTGTGGAGGTGGAGCCGATGCACGTTTGTAAACTTTTTCAGTCGGAGGTGAGAGGATGGAACATCGGCCTTGTCTATCAGTTGTTCGGTGATGATCTAGCAGAGAGGGTGTTATCTATTATATTGCCCATACATGCTAACCCGGATGTGACAGTGTGGGGGTCGACTAGTGTGCCGAGAGTTGCGATCAGGAACTTGTATAAGGTATCAGTCTATTTCTTTAGAAGGTGATGTGGCACTGTCCTCCGACTAATATAATTTTGAGTGCTAGAGGCATGGATATTTTAGCGACATGCCTTAGTTGTGGCAAAGAGAAGGAAATAGTGGACCATGTACTCTTTGCCTACCTCAGAGCGTGATAGGTCTGGGAGACCGCTAGACTTTTCATGGTGGCCTCGATCTTCAAGAAGTCTGCTTAGCAATTCTTAGAGTTCCTTCGGAGAAGCAAGGAGTATGATTCATCTAGAGCCATGGGGATTCAAGTTGCTTATATTACTTATCATATTTGATTAGCTAGGAATAGGTGGTGTTTGACGCTATGTGGCAGACGGCGAGACTGATCCTAAAGAGAATGATGACTCAGGATATGGAGTTTATGGATTGTTTATCACATGATCCGACCTTGACGATCTGAAAATCTAAGGCCCCTTAGTTGCTTCGGCAGTGGGCTGGGTATATCATTTGGGAGTCCTCACCACTCGGATTCCTTAAGATCAATTTCGATGGTAACATTAAAGGCAATAGAGAGGGTGCAGACTTTGTGATTCGGAGACCAGATTTGAGGTTTGTGGCTGCCGATGGGCATCACCTCATTGGGAGCATGGTTCCATCGGTAGAGCTGCGGGGGGCCTAGGTTGGTATTATTTTTGCTAGAGTGAGATTTGGTGCTGATAGACTGATGATCGAAGAAGATTCAGCCACTGTGATTGCTTGATTTTGGGGGTATTTGCTTGGAGCTAGTGTTCATTTATTACTGCATGATATTCGGTGCATGACGAGGACTTGCACATTTATTGAGATGCGTCATATTTATCATGATGCTAATAATGCTGTTGACTGGATGGCCTTCTATATGATGAAGCATACTAGGAAAATTGTATGAATTGATATGGAAGATATTTTTTAGATTTTTTGGGAGACTGTCTTCTGATTTTTTGAATGCATCTATACTAAAATTGTATGGACATTCCATCTTATCAAAAAAAATTATATTATAAATTTGTATTTCAGAATAGGATTAGCAAAAAGTTGGATCTCTCTATGTTCATTTACATGTGAACCCTTACTAATTATTTTTAAAAAAAAGATAATATTTTTCTAAGTGTAAGCACAAAGCCATGAACCTTAGCCCATTTTCTCATCTAGTGTGACACAAAATTTAGAGCATATCTAGGAATACAAAAATTCAGGAGCCCTTAATTCGGTAATGTGAACGCATTACTTGCAAACCTTTTTTTTATCATCATTGTCATTATTAGAGTTAAACCCGCTTCTGGCAAAGTTCGACCTATTATCTGGTTCCAAGATAATCCCAAGATGGCCGACCTTCAACCTGCCTGCCGATCTTGTAGACTTCATAAGTAAACTTCAGAGCCCGCAAGGCATTGCAGGCCTCACTTAGATGAGCTTGAATAATAAAAATGGTTATTTCTTACTTGATGGTAAAACTTGGATATCAGAACCTAGTCACTTCGACTCTATTTAGTGACATGCTGTGAAGCTAGCCGAATTCCTCTATTATAAGCGGTTGGCTCCAATAGGACTCATTCTGGACGAACTTGAACAATGAAGGCGGTCACTCAAGCAATTGACTCAGCATTCAATCCTCAAGTAGCTCGGCTTAACCAATCTCTAAGCTGGCCGAATTCCTTCCTAATCAGATATCTTTCAAGCCAAATCATGCCATCACAGATTGAATCATGTGATAAGAATCACTTTCTGGCAGAGTTCCTCTTTAGGTGGACTTCTACACCTTATTAAAAGTTATAGACCTTGGCACTCTCATATCTAGAATTTCGAGTATGTACGCCAGAATTATTAGAAAGACTTCATCCAGATTCCTTATCAAAGGACCTGGCCACAATTCTGAGCCAGTGATTCCATCATTTTTATAAACCTACAATCCAAAGAAGCCCTTCCCAGTCAAACTCCTTTCAATTGTCCAGTAGAATTCCTTCCAGTCGCCAAGTAGAATTCTTTCCAATCCCCAACCAGGCTTTTTCCATCCAAATTTCTTCCAGTCGCTCAAAAGGCTCCCTCCGGTCGAACTTCCTCTTAATTGCCAAGAAGAGCTCATTCTGATCGAATTCTCTATGGTCATCTAGAAGGATCCTGTCGTCTACGCAAATTCAACCCCTAGCTCGGCACAAGTCAATCTACATGCAGACGACCTCGGAGAAGTATGAACTTCTCTAGACTTATTATGATGCAAAGCCCTTCACTACTGGTAGATATTCCATCCGAACTCCAGTCATTGATCTTTAATAGACTGGCACATCACGACAATGAATACTATCCTCCTTGTCAAACTCCACGTGGCCCTGAACGGCCTACTACTAGGTAGTTACAGCTGTTATCATCAATCTGTTATGAGCTCCGTCTATATAAGCGACTCTCTAGATACGTTTTCTCTCTAAGCTAAAAATTTTGCTAAAATTTTCTGAGCATTTCATTTCTGTGGATAGAGAACTGATTTGACCATCGGAGGATCCTACTAGAGCCACCCCACCTTCGATTTTGGACTTATTTTGCAAATTCCAGCAGCGACCCCATTTTCTTCAACTCCAGCTAATTCCGACGTCTGTAGTTTTCTACATCAATCATCATCATCATCATTATTATTGTTTTAATCTCAAAACTTTTTAGGCCCATTCTTTTGTTGATAAAATATTTATCTGAGAAATTATATTTTTCTAGATAAATATTTTTCAGATAATATTTAGATAGAAAAATAATTTATTTATATTTTTTTATGTATAGATAAGTTGTCCTAAAATTTATTATTCATGTTCTTTTATATTATTACTTTTCTGAGTAAATTATTAAAATTTATTTATATTTTTTATAATATCTCTGGTGTATTTTAGATTTCAAAAAAATGGATAGTTGAGTTATTGATTAAATGATGAGAATATTAAAAATGAGGATGAAATATTTTTGGTATAAAATTAGATACCTATTTTACTGGCTCATGAAAAATGATTTAGCCATCTTTTTAGATGGGTAAAATTTTTCTTTATTTAATAAATAAATATTATTTATAAAAAAATATTTTTTTTATTTTAAAAAATATAAAAATTTAAATAAATTGATCAATAAAAGAAAATGGCAAGGTGACCCAAACGATATAATAGGTGATTGCTCGCAGGAGCGTCCGTACTTTTTTTTTTTTTTTTTTTTGCACTTTAAAGTAATTTATTATTTTTTCCCATCCCCTTCAAAGTTTTTTTTTTTTTTTAAAGGAAAAGGCGAAGGGGAAGGTCTCCCTCCGGTTCGAAGTCCCTTCTGCTTCCTCTCCACGGAAAAGAGCCAAAGGAGATGGCAATGGAGCCTCCTCTCCGCTGAAAAAAACCCTAATTTCTCCCATCGAAACGCCTAATCGATCTCAGCTTCACGGGAGAAGATACTGAGGGATGGAGATGGATAGCATCCAGATTCGCTTCGCCGTTTCCCTGGTAACCTCTTTCTTGATTGCGGCCAGAGCCCTCAAGCGGAAGTCTGTCGATCTCTCCGGCGTTCTTGCCGGCATCCCGGTGATGGTGATCCACATGCTGGCTGGCTACAGGTTCGATTTTTTTGTTCCAGTTCTTCTCTCTATCTCCTCTCCTCTTTGTATCGGGATATGCTCCAATGCTCTGATCGTTCTCTGGGAATCCTTCCGAAGGTTTGCGGCTCTGCTTCTAGTCTTCTTCTTTACGTCTTCCAAATTGACGAGGCTTGGGGAGGAGAGGAAGAGGAACATTGATGCGGATTTCAAGGAAGGAGGGCAGCGGAATTGGTGAGGTTTGGCACTTTTCGTTATCCGTGATGGATTCCAGGACTTTCTTAAGCTTCTTTGAACTGTTTCGCTTCTTCATTTAAAGTCTTGCCTTTTATGACATATTTATTATAGTTAGCTCGAACTCTGCTTGTGTCTCTCTGATCACAAATAGAAAAAGGTCATCTTGAGCTGGCAAGGAGATTTAGACTTGTTTCAAAATTCTATGGTGACTCCAAATATGGACCTTGGTGACTCCAACGATGGACCTTAATTTGGTCTTTATCCTAAAGTCCGGCTTAGTTCAATATGGTTATACCCGTATACCGTTTACTGTATCACCAAGAACATCAGATAGGGTTCGAGTTTCATAGGACTTTTTCTTAATTATTTTTTGAAGCCTACCTATGATGTTTGGGTTGATTACATTGTTTTATCATGTTGTCGGAGGATCTTTACGCCTACAATCTATGCTCTGTTTGTTGTGTAATATTGTTATGCTTAACCTGTAAAGCCTATTCCATGTTAGCTTTAAAGCTTAGCTCAGTCTTTTTTTTTGAAAAATCTTCCTTTTTAACCAGGATGTCGAGGTATGACTTGTCAAATATTTGTTAATTTTTTTTTTCCTGTATCGTGTCGATGAACAGAATTGAATTGTTTCCTTTTTCTTTTTCTTTTTCTTTTTCTTTTTTTGATTGAAACAGCAATTTAATTGGAAACTGTAACTATTATACGAACAGAAAGAATTGATTTTTTTTTTTTTTGGAATTGAATATGTTTTCATTCGTTTTCATCATTTGAGCATTGACATTTAGTGAAGATATTAGCTTGTTCTCCTTGTTGGTATTTAAGTGATAATTAATTATAGGGGTGGTAATCACAAAGTTATCTAGCTTGTGACAGTATTATATAAAGTTTGATTGTTTTGTTTATGGCAGAATTATTTCAAAAGAAGTGTCTGAAAGCATATCAAAGTTATGTATAAGTAATGTATTTTGGTTTTACAAAAGTTAGGGTGAACATACCCATGGCCTTGCCAGAAAAACAATAACGCCTCTACCAAGCCTGAACATATTTTATCATAACATAGCTAAAACCTCAAGTGTTCTTTGTTATGTATAAAATGAGGTGGCAATAAGGCTTTTATTCAGTACTACTTAAGAAAATCATTTATTGTAATGGTTCTTGGAGTTTGAACAGGGCACTTGCAGACTTGGGTCTGTGCCCAAACACAAATAGCTGTGTCGAGTTCATATTAAAAGCATTGGAACTTCGCTTACTGTTATTGACCATCCATAAATCATTGCAGCACGTTGAAACAAAATACAATTTCAAACCAAATGTCCGACGACATCTTTTCTAAGGGAGGCGCGTCTGTCTTTGCAGGGTACAAGTTCTGGCAAATAGTGCGATTGCATCTATTTTGGCAATCATATTTGCAGTGAGAAATGGGGGGCAAGATATATGCTTGGACACAAAACAGTCAAGTCTCACAACTGGCCTTGTTGGTGGTATCATTGGTCATTATGCCTGTTGCAATGGTGATACTTGGTCTTCAGAATTAGGAATGCTTAGCAATTCACAACCACGACTAATTACAACATTTAAGGTAAAATCTTCATGTGCCTAGGGACATCATTCCATGTGCTGTGGATAACTAGTTTGACCTTACATTGATGTTCCTAAGATTTGGTTTAGCATAAGTAAGAATGGATGAAGAAACAACATATCCACTTTTATGGTTATGACTCTTCTTGTCAGTCTGATTAGTGCCTATTTGATGACACAGCCAATCATCTATTCTTTTATATAGTTCTGTGGTTCTGTTATTTATGAACTGGACAGTAATGAATTAGACAAACAGTTCTTCCTCTTTGACATCAATAAGAATTTGCATTCTTGCATGTTTTCATCGATACTTGAGCTTGATTAATGACCTAGAATGTATGTGGAATGTATCTGTCTTCTGCTGGTTAGACAGGCTAACCGTCTGGGACCTTAATATTTGTTCCTAAGTCATGATTTTAAATCCTTACTTGAAGTTAGAAGTAGTGATATTTTTATTCTCATCGAAATGGATAGAAATTCTACAAGATTTTAACTAATTTTTAGGATTCATGTATGCTGCACTCGTAATCTCAAGGTTGCAGCTAGTGCACTGTGCTTTTGGTGTATAATTAAATTGATCTAGCTAAAGTCTATGTTTATGTCCAAATCTGTATTTTTCTCATTTACTAAGCTACCCCTGAACCATCAATCCAGGAACAGGATAAATCCCATGACATTTCTTTAGCATGTGATCAGATTGGCTATTTTGTTACAACTGGTTGCATGTAATCCGTGTCAAGTAGGTATATATTCTACTGTGTTCTATGACTTTGATAATTAGAATTTATTGCATTGAGCTCATAGAAAGAAATCTTTTCTTTTCCTGCTTAAGATGCCACCAAAATGCTTGTGTTTTGAATCATGTAGGACAGTTATCTCTGTTTTCCCACGGAATGGGCGATGCCACCATCCCACTCCATCTCGACACTTGGGATTTTGATGTCCTAGGATATGCCGATCAAGATGTTGGGATGATGGTGTGACAATCCCATCCCAACATCTGGGAAGATACCCCATCCTGGCATCCTGTAAGGTGTCCCACCAGGATTTGAAACCATGCTTGTTACTAAATGTCTGGTTTTAATGATTGTATGACACCGGTAGCCGATACTTGGTTTTTAAGTACTCAAAAGAATACGAAGTTTTAGTGGTCATTTTTCAATTTCATTTCGATCAGACAGTCCGAAAAGGCACAAATGGTGGAGTCACCATGGATGGACTTTTAGCAGCTGCAGCAGCTGGCTGTGTTATCGGTCTGGCTTTTGTCCTTGTTGGGTTGCTTACGACAGAATGTGCTGGAGATGTGGCTTGGAGGCAGTTCCTGATAATACCTATAGCTTCAGCAGCAGGGCTTTGTGGAAGCATGATGGATTCATTACTGGGCGCCACACTTCAGTTCAGCGGATATTGCACATTGCGCAAGAAGGTAACATGATACTTTTCAAATCATTCTGTTTTTGTTCAGGCCAATGAACTTGTGCTGTCAAAGATGGCACATACTCCCTTAGCATGTATAATTTTTCGAATATCTTGGAATTATATTATTCTTGTGCAGGTGGTTGGAAAACAGGGACCAACCGTGATCAAGATCTCGGGAATGAACATTCTGGACAATAATGGGGTCAATGCAGTATCAGTGTTGTTAACTACACTAGTTACCTCCATTACCTGCTTGTACGTCTTCTAAGCACATGGCCAGATGCTCTCATACTTATTTATCACTCATTTGACAAGTGGTAGATCTCCCACATGGGAGGATTCGAATGTATGATTGTACCGTAAGAAGCAAGTAGTTAGCTACCATGCCTTAATTATTTTTTTGAGGATCGTGTCCTGTTTTTGTTTCAATTGTCGCATATTGGTTTGATGTACCAATGTCGGGCTGCTAATTTCCTAAGATCACACTTAGTGTGTATTGCAGTATCAATGCAGCAGTTTTGTGAAATTTCTCAAGGAACTTCCACTTCACTCTGCAATGCAATTTGCTCTAAAAACTTCTCAAACATCTTCATTTACCTGCTCCGATAGGGACGGTCTAACACCTTTTAGAGTAATGACTTCATCGCATGACCATAAAAATCATTCATCACCCATGAAACTAGATTCTGCGACATGATGAGGGCAAACAGTACGAAATTAATTCCGTCAATGCGGATTTTCTTCTTATGCTGGTGCTGGCATCCACCATAGCATTCTTTTCCTTTTCGTTTTTCTAAAGATGGCTGTATTTAACGTGCCCTGGTACGGTCCGAAACTAAAATGTCACCAGGATTGGTGAGCTTAGCATGGTCAAGAAGAATACGATAGACGGTGAGGCTCTTGGCACCAAAATGAAACAAAGATGGAAATGAGAGACCTGATATCCAGTACGTCAAGCATTCCCAAGCCCGGTTAATCCTTCAACTGCAAGATTTGTATTTAATCCTCGCCTATCAAACTTCATAGAGGTTTGAGTGAAATTACAAAGAAGGAGATCGATGCAGCAAAGAAATGCAAAATGCACGCTAATGTATTACGAGTTGTAGCATAAAACACAAAGGAACATTTTTCACAACATTCTTGGAGATATGCAAAACAGTGTAACCAAGTGATCCACATCAGAGCTACATATTTTATTTTAGACAGAATGCTTCAAACTCCAAACACCAAAAGAGATAGAGGGCATTTCGGTATTGTATCATTCCACGTTCTTTCTGCATGGTTAACTGCAGCAGCAGCAGAGGCAGTCTAGGCAGCACTCGCAGGTCTCATAGCAGCAGAAGCAGCAGCACAGTGCGAACAAGCTGCAAAGGAATTAGGCAGGTAGAATGATTAAATAAATGGGTGAAATATATGAAATTTGGAATGGAAAACCAGGTAGGATGATCATACAGCTGCCCAACCCAATAAAATATGACATATCTTATCTTGCTACGGTTATGGACGCTGTTATAATTTGACTCTATGCCTGCGTATTGTAGTGATACGGTTGAAGGCGAGTATATGTACCCCCCATGCTTGTTTTTGAAAATAGTTTGCATCTTATTAGATCAGTGTGGTGTTGTTTCCTTCTTTTCTTTCACCCTCACGAGCCACCTCTTCTTTTGTCCATATGATTATGCAATAAGTTGGATTATTTTTTACTTTTTGTTGGGAAAGATAACAAAATGAAAGCGATTCTTTTCCCTCTTCTCGTAATCAAGATGGATAATAGAAAATAAAAGTATAAGATAGAGTCGACAGAATTTTACGTGAAAAATCATTCGAAAAATATCGACAGAAAAAAATCACGAAGATCTCCACTATAATAATAGGATTACAACAATATGTCTTCACCAAGATTGGTAGATCACACTCACACAAATGTGGATATCTCTCTCTCTCTCGGAGGAATTCTCTATTCGGCACGTCTTACCGAATCTCTCTATTCGGTATATGTCTTATCGAATCACTCACTCTTTTTCTCTCTCGATGCGTAATGTGCACCGAAACTCTCTCACTTCTTGTGTTCGGCACATCTCTTCATCCTCTATTTATAGACGCCAATAGGAATGACTCTTCCATTCTCCGGAATCTTCATCATAAATGAGGTGGTTGTCAACCATGGAGCCACGAACCATGGAGACACGTGAATTCTCTTTCCCATGAGATTGTTACATGGGGATTACGAACACATTAATTCATTAATTCTCCCCAACTAATTAAGGGGAATTCCAACAAATCTCTCCCTTCGACTTAATTAGAGGGGTTAGTTACCACACCGGCACCTTTGCAATACTCGTCGAACTTCTTCAATGGAATAACCTTAGTCAACATGTCGGACCAGTTTTCATCAGTGTGAACCTTGTCGAGTAGTAAATGCTTTTCTTCTATGACATCCCGAATCCAATGATACCGAATATCGATATGTTTCGATCGAGAATGATAGGCTGAATTCTTCGATAAGTGTATGGTGCTTTGATTGTCACATCGCAGGGCATACTTTTCTTGCTTATGGCCCAACTCGAGCAAGAAATTCTTCATCCAAAGCATCTCTTTACATGCTTCCGTGGCTGCAATATATTCGGCTGACAAGGCAACACATTTTTGGAGCTTTGATTGCCAATACACGGCTCCCCCTGCAAAGATAGTCAAATATCCTGTCCTTGATTTTCTTGAATCGACATCACCAGCTAAATCGACATCCGTGTAACCTTCCAACACGGGTTCTTTTTTACCGAAGCACAAACATCTTTTTGATGTACCTCGAAGATATCGAAACATCCATTTAACAGCAGTCCAGTGCTCCTTTCCTGGATTCGATAAATATCGACTCACAACATCGACGGCATGAGCAATATCGGATCTGGTGCAAATCATTGCATACATGAGGCTGCCAACTGCCGATGAATATGACACATTCAACATTTCTTCTTTCTCTTTCTTAGTCGAAGGACTCTGTTTCTGACTGAATTTGAAATATCCAGCAAGAGGAGTACTTACCGACTTGGACTTATGCATACCGAATCTCTTGAGAATTTTCTCGATATATGTCTCTTGAGATAGCCATAATAGCTTCTTGGAACGATCTCGCATGATCTTCATTCCAAGGATCTGTTTTGCTGTGCCAAGATCTTTCATAGCGAAGGACTTGCTCAAGGCTTTCTTCAAGGCAGAAATTTTCTTCGAGTCTTGCCCGATTATCAACATATCATCGACATAAAGTAAAAGGATGATAAAGTCATCTTCGGCATACCTCTTAATAAACACACAGTGGTCGACATGAGTCTTCTTGAAGTCATGCTTCATCATGAATGAGTCGAACTTCTTGTACCATTGTCTTGGTGCCTGTTTCAAACCATAGAGACTCTTCTTGAGTAGACACACCAAGTGTTCTTTACCTGGAGCTTTGAATCCCTCTGGTTGCTCCATGTAAATTTTCTCCTCTAGGTCTCCATGAAGAAATGCAGTCTTCACGTCCAGTTGTTCGATCTCCAAGTCTAGAGTGGTGGCAATACCAAGAACAGCTCGGATGGATGACATCTTCACCACTAGTGAGAATATCTCATCGAAATTGATGCCCTTCTTCTGGTTGCATCCTTTGACAATAATTCGAGCTTTGTACCTTGGCCTCGAGCTACTTTCATCGGCTTTGAGTTTGTACACCCATTTGTTCTTCAATGCTCGCCTTTCTTTCGGCAATTCAACAAGTTCATAGGTGTGATTCTCATGCAAGGATTGCATTTCTTCTCGCATGGCTTTCTCCCATTCCTCTTTCTTATCACTGGTCATGGCCTCTTCATAATTTTGAGGCTCTCCTTCTTCTACAAGAACAGTATAATCATCAGCAGGATATTTGGTTGATAGACGCCTGATTCTAGTAGATCTTCTCAATTGAGATTGAACATCAGGCTCTGGTTGAACTTGTCCTTCCTTTGTTGTATCGGCAAGCTCCTCGGTTGGCGGTTCGGTATCTTCACCAACTTCTTCGTTGTCATTCTCTGTCGATTCTCCCCCTGAATCATCATGCTCCTTAGGAGGTAATGCAGGATCGAAATGGATAACAATTTTGGTCTTTGTCTTGTTTATGTCTTCGTGAGTCTGATCTTCAAAGAAGACAACATCACGGCTTCTCACGATCCTCCTTTTGATAGGATCCCATAATCGATAGCCAAATTCATCTTTTGGTGATCCAAGATAAATACATTCATTTGTCTTTGCATCGAGCTTAGATCGTTCGTCTTTTGGAACATGAACGAACGCTCGGCAACCGAACACTTTGAGATGACCATATAATGCCTTCTTTTTTGTCCAAACTGGGATATCGCCATCCAAAGGTCTTGATGGTGACAAGTTGATTATATCGACGCCTGTCTTCACGGCTTCACCCCAAAATGACTTGGGTAATTTGGCGTGAGATAACATGCATCGAACTCTCTCTTCGATGGTTCGATTCATTCTCTCAGCTACGCCGTTTAGCTGAGGCGTCTTTGGCGGTGTCTTCTCCAATTTGATACCATGTGACCTGCAATAAGCTTCGAAAGGACCACGATACTCACCACCATTATCGGCTCGCACGCACTTCAACTTCTTTCGAGTCTCCCGTTCAACCAAGGCATGAAACTCCTTGAACACTTGGAGAACTTGATCTTTCGTGTTTAACAAATACACCCATACTCTTCTAGAGTAATCATCGATAAATGTGATAAAATAAAATGCACCACCAAGAGATTTTTTAGTCATCGAACAGACATCGGTATGAATTAGGTCAAGGACATACCTTCTTCTTCTTGGTTGATCTGGTTTCTTGAATGACACTCGGCGTTGTTTGCCGACTAAGCAATGAGTGCAGGTCTCCAGCAATTGGCCTTCCACATTAGAGAGCAGCTTCTTCTTAGCGAGGATATGTAATCCCTTCTCGCTCATGTGACCAAGCCTCTTGTGCCATAACTCTAGGCTTGATTCGGCATGAGCAACGTTAACATCTTCGCTGCTTACTCTTCCTTGCATAACATACAAGAAGCCTTCTTTCTTTCCTCGTGCGATGATCATACTTTCTTTTGAGAGTTTCCATTTGCTCGAACCGAATTGATTTACCATCCCTGCATCATCTAGCTTTTCAGCTGAAATAAGATTGAGATGCATATCTGGAATATGTCTCACCTCTTTTAATATTAGCTTGTATCCTGAATTGGTCATCAATGTGACTTCACCAATTCCAACAATTTTGCTAGTGACGTGATTTCCCATTTTGACCGAATTGAAGTCGCCACTTCGGTAAGATGTGAAAAAACTACATGTGGAGTAACATAGAAGGACGCACCTGAATCAACAATCCATGAACTTTCATCATCGGCAACGTTGAGATAGTTGGCTTCTCCAATTAAGAAGACATCGACATCTTCATTTGCCGCCATGGCTGTAGTGCTCTTTTCTTCCTTCTTCTTTGGATCGACTTGGTCTGGTTTGACATTGCCGACCTTCTGATCTCTCTTGAGAATTCGGCACTCAGACTTCTTATGACCGAGCTTTCCACAATAAAAGCAAGTAAATTTGGAGCGGAATTTAGACCGCCCATGAAACTTCTCACGAGTTCTGCTTCGTCCACGAGTCTCACTTCTCCCATGGTTGTCGACGACATTGGCTTCATATTGGCCGGACATGCCACGCTCTTTCCGCCTAGCTTCTTCATTCATTAGGCTATCGGCAACACCATCCATGGAGAGCTTTCCATCTGGAGCTAAGTTACTTAGAGTAACTACCAAAGTGTCCCAACTTTTTGGTAAGGAACTGAGGAGTAGAAGTGCTTGTAACTCATCATCGATCTTCATGTCGATCTTCATCAATTGATTTACGAGCCCCTTAAAGGAGTTCAAGTGCTCGATCATGCTCCGGCCATCTTTATACTCCAGCTTCACCAATCGTCTCACCAGGTGTGCTTTATTGCGAGGCATCTTTTTTTGAATCATGGATTCTAGCTTTGTCCATAATTCGTGAGCATTTGTGTATGTCGACTGTTGGTGCAGAAATCCGTCGCCGCCGGAGGTCGCCGCAATCGAGGCCGCTGGGCGTCGCCGGGGACCTGCAAAACGAAGTCCCGCCCGGAATCGGTGGGGTGGTGGCTCCGGCAGGACCCTCCGACGGTCAAGTTAGTTTCCGACCAACAGTAATGGAGTGCCCGGAATGAGTTCCCGAGCTTAGAGATGTGGAGGAGAGCTTAGAGAGTCGAGAGTTCAGAGAGCTTAGCCTTAGTATGTCGGGAGGGGTCCTTTTATAGCGGAGCTCAGTTGATGGTGACGGCTGTGCCGTCTGGCAGAGAGTCGTCGGGCAGCATGGAGCTTGATGGTGACAACTGCAGCCGCGTGCTGGCGGACCGCTCGAGGTTCGGCGGAGTCAGTCCCACTGGTGCCGTGTGCGGCGGATTGAGGGTGACAGCCATCGCCGCCTGGCAGTGGGTCGCTATCGCCCGCGGCGGACTGACCGATGGTACGGCGGACTGACTGATAGTAATGGTTGCAGAGCTTGCCGAATGAAGGGTTGAAGGCCTTCGTCGTGTGCCCATTTCGGGGGAGTTCGGGCTCCCGAAGAGGAAGATGGGAGGGAGTTCGGCTCCCACAGGCGTCTGGCAAGAGGTATGCAGCTAAGGCTCGTCCGCAGAAGAGTTCGGCTGCTGAGGAGTTGAAGCTCGGCCGTGGGAAGTCCGAAGGAGTTCGGCTGCATGGGCCCGCCTGGAGTCGATCCGAAGGAGTTCGGCCGTGGGAAGTCCGAAGGAGTTCGGCTGCAGGGAAAACCCGGGAGGAGCTCGGATGGCCGAACGGGCGTCTGGGAGGAGTCCGTCTCCTGAAGAAGTCCAGCCGCTTGGAGTCCAAGGAGCTCGGCCGTCAGGAAGTTCGGCTGGCGGTGGGAGTTCGTCCTCTAAGCAGTTCGGCCGAGACCTTGGTGCAGGGGAGTTCGGCCTCTAAGCAGTTCGGCCGTCTTAGGGGCTCGGCCTGGCGCCTGGCGCTGAAGCTCTTCAGCAGCTACCTGGTTACATTGGGCTGAGCGTTGGGCCGGGCTTCGGCAGGAGCGGGATTTATCCCCAACAGTAGCCCCCCCACTCCCGAGTTCAAAAATTGAAGGAAGGGAGTACCAAAACAGGCGACTGCCGAAGTCTTCTTCCAGGCTCCGCATCTGAAGCTCGGGGAGGTCTCATCTCCAGCCAAGATTGACGCTGAAGTTGAGGCTGAGGCTTGGGGGAGACCTCATCTTCAGTCGATGTTTGGAGTTGGGATGGGACTCGTTTCCAGCCAAAATTGGTGAAGTCGACGTTGAGGCCGGAGTCAATGTCGCCCCCCGTGGTCAGGGTCGGAGTTGACATCGCCTTCATCAACCGAAGTCGGTTCGGGGGAGACCTCCTCTTTTGCAGTCAAGGTTATGATCGCTTGGGGGAGATCCCGTCTCCCGCTGATGCTGACACCGAAGTTGAAGCTGAGGTCCGAAGGAGACCTCGTCTTCTGTAGTGAAGCTTGCCGTAGACTCTGTGGCTAGGCCTTGAACCTTGCTCACGTTAGGACGAGGTTCTCCTCTTGTTCCTAACGGGCTGTGGGGGCACATCCGGACCGTCGTCCTCGCTTCTCCCCCCATCCCGTCCTTCGTGAACGGGGTCTTCGACTTTGCTCACGCTAGGACGAGGTTCTCCTCCTGTTCCTAGCCGGCTGTGGGGGCACATGAGGACCGTCGTCCTCGCTTCTCCCCCCATCCCGTCCTTTGTGGACGGGGCCTTCGACTTTGCTCACGCTAGGACGAGGTTCTCCTCCTGTTCCTAGCCGGCTGTGGGGGCACATGAGGACCGTCGTCCTCGCTTCTCCCCCCATCCCGTCCTTTGTGGACGGGGCCTTCGACTTTGCTCACGCTAGGACGAGGTTCTCCTCCTGTTCCTAGCCGGCTGTGGGGGCACATGAGGACCGTCGTCCTCGCTTCTCCCCCCATCCCGTCCTTTGTGGACGGGGCCTTCGACTTTGCTCACGCTAGGACGAGGTTCTCCTCCTGTTCCTAGCCGGCTGTGGGGGCACATGAGGACCGTCGTCCTCGCTTCTCCCCCCATCCCGTCCTTTGTGGACGGGGCCTTCGACTTTGCTCACGCTAGGACGAGGTTCTCCTCCTGTTCCTAACGCGGCCGACTGCTCCTTTCCTGTCATCGCATAGATTTCGCATCCAGAAATAATATTTGCAGAGGGGAGGATTTTACCGAAGGGAAGTCGTGGACAGCGCGCTCTCGTTTGAGGGGTCGACGGGGTGTTGTTCCTCGGAGCTCCCTCGAGCAGCAAGTCCCGTCCAGACGACCTCCTCTATCTCCTGCCGGCCTTCATAATTTGGACCATGCTTCTCTTGACTTTGTCGCTGGGGATGACAATCACCGATGTAGCTAGCTCCTAGCTCCTCCCCGGGGTGGCGTTGACGACGCCGCGGGACGGCCAACCTTCTTGATCTTTTCCAGTTACGGCAGTGCCTATAGCCGATCTTCTCCTTGATCGCACATGTTTGGAGAGGCCGTAGTCCTTCAGGTCTTGGCGGTTGGCTCTCGGCTTTGCCGAGAATTCGAGTTAGAGGAGCGGGTCGTAGTTGCGGAACCTTCCGGGAGGGGGGCTTCGTTCCGTCCTTGCCAGCGCCGAACTTTATTTTGGAGGTTGAGTTGAGGAGTTCGGCTTTCCACCGAGCTTCATTTTACCTCGATGCCGAGCTTTGGGGTGAGCCTGGCTTTTCTTCGAGCCGAACTTCATTCCCTCTTTCCCACGAGACCCGCCGTGGGAGAACTTTCTGCTGCTCTTGTTCGGACGAGCTCGAGGGGAGCTCGGCTTTTCTCGCCCGAACTTCGTTCCGCCTTCAGTGAACACTTTGTAGGCGGTTCCTTTGGGGGACATTCTGGAGCGTGAGTTCGGCCTTACTTGTGCCGAACCTCGTTCCACTTTCCCGCGGAAGCTTCCGCGGGAGGACTTCATACTTTTTTGTCGGAGCTTCCTCGCTGACGGGCTCATAGGTGGGTTCGGCCTTCCTCACGCCGAACTTCATTCCGCTTCAGCGGGGGAACTCCTGCTCTCCGTTTCTCTCTTAGGGGCGATTGGGCTCCTCCCTAAGGCTGATTCCTCCGCATTTCTTCGGCAATAAGTTCCGGGGTGGACGACCTCCTCATGCTGAACTCCTCAATTCGGTGCAAGCTCTTGTTGCTGGGAGACGGCGAATCGCTGATGCACCGAGATCTTTCCAGGGGCCATGTGAATGACGCCGTAAGGTGGCCGACCTTCTTGTAGTCTGGCTACGGCAGCGCCCTTAGCCGATCTTTTTCTGCTTCAGGCCGGTACCGGAGGAATTTACCCAGCCGACCCGTTCTGACGAGCTCCTCATCTTTCAATTTGAAGGCTTCCTCCGCACGGGCATATCTCTCGGCTCGAGCCAGCAGGTCGGCGAAGTCCCTGGGATACCTTTTTTCCAGAGAGAACAGCAAGCTATTTTTCTGAAGGCCGCCCTTAAGTGCGGCCATCGCGACAGACTGGTCCAGGTCCCGGACTTCCAATGCCGCGGCGTTGAATCGAGTGACGTAAGTCCGGATGGATTTCCCTTGCTTCTGCTTGACGCTCATCAGGGAATCTGAACCTCGGCTCGGTCGTCGGCTGCTGATGAAGTGGGCCGCGAACCGACTGCTCATCTGGTCGAAAGAGAAGATCGTGTTGGGCTTCAACGCCGAGTACCAGTTCCTCGCTGCTCCCTTTAAGGTAGACGGGAAGGCTCGGCACAGCACGGCATCTGAAGCACCGTGAAGCAGCATCATGGCCCGGAAGGCCCCCAGGTGATCAACCGGATCAGAAGTTCCATCGTAGCTTTCCAGTTGAGGGAGCTCGAAGGTCGGTGGAACAGGTTCTTGCATGATTTTCTGCGAGAAAGGAGGGTCTGCACAAACGTCGTCACCACGCGAGGGGGGACGAAGTTCTTCAATTCGCCGGTTCATTTCCGAGAGCCTTTGGCCCAGCAGGTCCTCCCGGTCTCTGATCTCCAAGGCTTTCTGGTGAGATGGGCGCGAGGCTTCACCCTTGGTCGATCTATGATCCGAACAAGGGCTCTCCCTCCTCCGCCTCTCCAACCCGGGTATCGGAGGTCGGGCTGCCCAGGCCGGTCGCTCTCGGACTGGATCATTCGACCTCGGAAAGCCCCGCGCCGGTCGGGCTGGCACTGGGACTTGTCGGTGCAGCACCGCCTGCACCGCCTCCGTGAGACCGCGAACGTGCTGGATGAGCTGGTTGAACTGCTCCGTATCCACTGCGGTTATTGACGGGGGCTGAGTCACCGGGGCCGGAGCAGGGACAGACGGACTCGGAGGGGATCGAGCCGCGGAAGCCGTCGAGCGCCGCGTCGAAGCCCTTCTGGGGGGCATTTCCTCTTTCCAGAGAAGGAGTTCTGAAGAGGGAGAAGAGAGATCCGGAGCAGGGGCGGAAAATCGTCGCCGAGCACTCCTTTAAGAACAAGGGAACCTTGAAGGTTCAGTCCCTCGTTCCCACAGACGGCGCCAATCTGTTGGTGCAGAAATCCGTCGCCGCCGGAGGTCGCCGCAATCGAGGCCGCTGGGCGTCGCCGGGGACCTGCAAAACGAAGTCCCGCCCGGAACCGGTGGGGTGGTGGCTCCGGCAGGACCCTCCGACGGTCAAGTTAGTTTCCGACCAACAGTAATGGAGTGCCCAAATGAGTTCCCGAGCTTAGAGATGTGGAGGAGAGCTTAGAGAGTCGAGAGTTCAGAGAGCTTAGCCTTAGTATGTCGGGAGGGGTCCTTTTATAGCGGAGCTCAGTTGATGGTGACGGCTGTGCCGTCTGGCAGAGAGTCGTCGGGCAGCATGGAGCTTGATGGTGACAACTGCAGCCGCGTGCTGGCGGACCGCTCGAGATTCGGCGGAGTCAGTCCCACTGGTGCCGTGTGCGGCGGATTGAGGGTGACAGCCATCGCCGCCTGGCAGTGGGTCGCTATCGCCCGCGGCAGACTGATCGATGGTACGGCGGACTGACTGATAGTAATGGTTGCAGAGCTTGCCGAATGAAGGGTTGAAGGCCTTCGTCGTGTGCCCATTTCGGGGGAGTTCGGGCTCCCGAAGAGGAAGATGGGAGGGAGTTCGGCTCCCACAGGCGTCTGGCAAGAGGTATGCAGCTAAGGCTCGTCCGCAGAAGAGTTCGGCTGCTGAGGAGTTGAAGCTCGGCCGTGGGAAGTCCGAAGGAGTTCGGCTGCATGGGCCCGCCTGGAGTCGATCCGAAGGAGTTCGGCTGCAGGGAAAACCCGGGAGGAGCTCGGATGGCCGAACGGGCGTCTGGGAGGAGTCCGTCTCCTGAAGAAGTCCAGCCGCTTGGAGTCCAAGGAGCTCGGCCGTCAGGAAGTTCGGCTGGCGGTGGGAGTTCGTCCTCTAAGCAGTTCGGCCGAGACCTTGGTGCAGGGGAGTTCGGCCTCTAAGCAGTTCGGCCGTCTTAGGGGCTCGGCCTGGCGCCTGGCGCTGAAGCTCTTCAGCAGCTACCGGTCACATTGGGCTGAGCGTTGGGCCGGGCTTCGGCAGGAGCGGGATTTATCCCCAACATCGACATATGCTCGAACAAACTCTTGTCGATGTACTTGCGAATCATGGCAACCGCCTTGCGATTCAAGAGCTCTCAATCTTTTTCGGTCTTTCCTTCAGGCATCTCCTCTTCTATGATTGGCTCATATAAATCCTTGCAATATTGGTGGTCTTCCATCATGGGCTTCCAATAGGAATAGTTCTCCGCGGTGAGTTTGAACATATCACCTTCATAGGTGACGGTAGCCTCCATCTTGAAACACATGATGCGTTTGAACCTGGCTCTGATACCAGTGTTGGAAAAGATAACAAAACGAAATTGATTCTTTTCCCTCTTCTCGTAATCAAGATGGGTAATAGAAAATAAAAGTATAAGATAGAGTCAACAAAATTTTATGTGGAAAATCCTTCGAAAAATATCGACAGGAAAAAATCACGAAGATCTCCACTATAATAGCAGGATTACAACAATATGTCTTCACCAAGATTGGTGGATCACACTCACACAAATGTGGATATCTCTCTCTCTCTCTCTCTCTCTCTCTCGAAGGAATTCTCTATTCGGCACCTCTTACCGAATCTCTCTATTCGGTATATGTCTTACCGAATGACTCACTCTTTTTCTCTCTCGATGCGTAATGTGCACCGAAACTCTCTCACTTCTTGTGTTCGGCACATCTCTTCATCCTCTATTTATAGACGCCAACAGGAATGACTCTTCCATTCTCCGGAGTCTTCATCATAAATGAGGTGGTTGTCAACCATGGAGCCACGCATTATGGAGCCACGAACTATGAAGACATGTGAATTCTCTTTCCCATGAGATTGTTACATGAGGATTATGAACACATTAATTCATTAATTCTCTCCAACTAATTATGGAGAATTCCAACACTTTTATAATTTATTTTTGTTCTAGATTCTGTTTGGTGATCTTTGCAAACTTCTCAAGAATTGTTGAATAAACTTTGAGAGAAATAATGGAGATTGCAGCAGAATATTGCTAATTTTGAGATAATCAATTTCTACGAGAGTTCCATGGTCTGCATGAATATTGATGATAGAGAATTTTTTAGATTTTCTTATATGATGGTGTTAAGATTTAACGTCTCGAATTCGATCTACAGCACAGAAAAACTTAGATGCGGAGAAGCCCAGCTCGAAAGGCACGTCTCAAGAAGCCTGAAGACATATTTTTAGTGAGGCATGCAGTATGCAATAAGTGGGGCCCACAGTGCGGCGGCCCAAGCATGCAAGCCAGTCATGCACGTGGGATGTCGACACAGGGATGGTTCGTAGTGCACAACCATGCACGGGCGCGCGGGATGCTGGGCCTAGGCATGGTCTGTAGCATATGGACACACGCGGGCATGCGCTCGCATGCAGCCCAAGCCTAGGCTGACTGCACGCTTGCACGTAGCCCAGGCCTAGAATGGGTGCATGCGCTACATAGCCCAGGCCCAGGCGGGCATCCGCAGGGGGGCGACCATGCAGGGGGAGCTCTCCACGCGATTTATGGCCGTTGTGCATTGACCAAGACCATTCACGAGGTTCACGGGACTTATTTGTGCAATCCAACGGCCACGGAGGGTTGCAGTCATAATCTGAAAGCTGGAAGATGCTTCAATCGCGATCATAGTCCTGTTGAACTTGTGTTAGGAGACAGAGTCCTGTTAGGACTTCCATGAATAGTCGACATGAGGATTCTCAGCCTATTTATGGGCTGACGATGCTGTGGAGCAGAAAGAGGCATGTAGAGAGACTCTGACAGCCGTCAAGAGAAATTTGGCAGAGCGTCGAGTACATGCAGCCCGTAGAGCAGACGTAGATAAAGCATCAAGATAGAGCAAAGCATCGTGCAGAGCGAGGTAACAACCGTGCAAGTGGTCATGAGGCATGATGCAGCGGCTTTCACAGAAAGCATCTAGGAACATTGAGGATCCTGGTACTGGCAGGCATATGAGAAGGTCTTCTTAGGAATTTTTTAAAGAGTTTTTATAAGGATAGCTTCTAATTGAGAGAGATTTGTGTCTAGCAAGTAGAGAGTGGGTATTTTCCTCATGTACTTATTTTTTTTTTTTTTATAGTGAAGCTTACATGTCCGTGGAACTAATACTTAGATTAATCTACGTATCTGATTGTGTTCTCAATTTTTTTCTTCCTACCATCAACAAAAGAATACCGAATCCTGAGGTGGTAGTGTCCTCTTTCCAAAAAAAAGCAAAGATCTTCTTTTGGTTTGCCTTATAAAATAAACTTCATACCATGAAAGTACTTGCTAGGAAAGGTTGGTAAGTAAGTTCAGGATGTATTTTTTGTGGTTCAAGGATGGAGTCCATCTCTCATTTGTTTGCCAAGTGCCCCTTCATATGTAGCTTATGGAACTCCCTTAAAACCCAATTGAACTTGTGAGGGTGGCCTTCAAATAAGCATAATTTTTGGTCCGATTAGAGGCATAAAAAATTTTAGCTACGATAAGAAAAGCAAGGGAATAACTATATGGCCTTATGCTAAAATATTTAGAGAGAAAGAAATACAAGAATCTTCACTAAGAAGACCTCCTCCGTTTATGCAACTTTTCAAAAGGCATTGTATATATTCTACAATTAGAGACATCCGTGTTCTAAAAAGATGGTAGCTGTGAGAAGTTATAAAATAGCCTCGTCTTTGGTGTATATATCATAATCCAAGATCTTTGGCTGATTTTATTTGGATTCCTTAAACTAATATACATATCTAAGATGTACTTGTTGTATAGCTGGTATGGGACTAAACACATGCATATGCATGTATGGGTCTTCATATACTCTTCCTATTTAGATCTTGATGTTTTCATTAGACTAAGAGTTCAAATCTATATAAATTAAATCATAAATATTACAATCAATCCTTGATCTGTGTTGCAGTATTCCTAATCCAAATGTCCTTGGACTGGATCTGCTATGATATTAACAATCTAGGATTATGTCTAAAAATATTAGTTAGAAGATATTATTTAAATTTTTTAATCCAATATAAATATCTATCGTAGAACTAAATACATACTCTCGTATGGATCCTTGCAGCATCATTTCTCTTGCTGAAATTTTGACATAGCTATTTGTGTTTTGCTTCTTTCCTCGCTCATGAGATTTGGGATCCGCGGCTAAAAGCGGATGTATATGGACGTCAAAATATGGTCATGAGGGATATTTCTTCGACAAGATTCCAGTTTATCTTAGACTTTTTCTGGGGATGTGGTAGATGATATTCCACTGGCCATATTCTATTTCTTCAAACAACTCGACTGCGTTAATGATTTAGGTGTAGGTGTTCTTTACATAAAGATAATTGGCTGCTCTTCCATCAGCCGCATGATTCTCCTAACTTGGATTTTAATTTTGATTCTATGATCACCAGACGACAAGTCGGACAGGTGACAGCGGCACCGAAATCACCACTACTCCTGGACCGTCCTGCTTCGATTTATGCCCGGAGAACCACAACGGTACCACTCCACGCAAACCCCGTTGCTAATATAATCAAATTTACCGTAAAGAGAGATATGCGTGCAGTTGCATGCAAAAGAAAACCTTGTTTTTTTGGACATTAGAAGGGGCTAATCTTTACCCTATTTTTTAAAAATCTATGGTTAGTTAAAAAGGAGTGAGAAATAATAAATAATATAAACCAATTAAAGCGTTTTTTTTTTTTTTTTGAAAACATAAAGACTTGATCAGGGAGTTAAGGATATCGTTTTTGCTTTAAATAATTATTAGATTTATCGAGATATTTCATATGCTTGAGATATTAATTGATATGATCGTAAAGGGTTTCATTACACCAGAGAACGAAGAGGGACGGGAATTGGCTTTTGTTAATTTATTATTATTATTTTTTTTCCTTGGCTATTTAAGATGCTCTCTATCATAATTCATAAAAGCAATCCCATCCCAACCCTTAACGGCAAATCTTCCCGTAATCATAAGAAGAAATACGCGACTGCCCGCCATGTCGAGGTGCCGAATTGATTCCCAGCAGTCGCGGAAAAATGGAGGAAAAAAGAAAGAAAGCAGGCATCAAAAATAAAAACTAGAAGAAAGAACGAGAGAGAGACCAGGCGTAGAGGCAGCCCTTCTCCTCGTTGCGCTTCTGGATATGCTCGTAGTACGACATCTCCTGCAAGCTCGGCGGGTCCATCGTCGCTCTTCTCTTCTCTTCTCTTCTCTTCTCTTCTTCTCTCTTTCACAAGATATATAATCTATATCCCCCCGTACACACAACGCAATCGAACGAAGAGAGAGAGGAATTTTCCTTCCGATGGAAGGTTGGTTCTTTTCTTTCTTTTCTTTTCTTTTTTTTAAATAATAAATAAAATGGTTCTCCCAGACTCGCTTTCCGTTCGCAGTCTCTTTCCTCCATCGGTCCGGTGGGTTCCTACCACCTGCCCAGCTAAACCCAAGCGAGCAGGTAGCCCGCCCCCGCTGAAATGAAGTGATTCTTTCCGAATCTGAAAAAGATTTATCACGTCAGGCAGCCGGCGGTCTTAACGGATGGAGATTGCTGCGGATTATTGATGCTCCTCACGAATTAAAAAGTATTGCCGCATGGCCCCAGCTGTTTACCACACCCAATGTTCTTGTCGACAATTAGGTTATTGGATGCCCATCCCGTCATATCCAATGGATAAATTGAGTGGATGATTGGTAGCACTAGTCTTTGCCATTTTTCTATTTAAGGGAAGTTGAGACAACTTTTAAGAATATCAAAATCCATCAAAAAATATATTTACTGACAAAGTAAGCCCAATGGAAATAGGGTTCAGGTTGTATCGAAAGGATGATTGATGAATCAATCTTTCGGATGAATGATACAATCAGAACCCATGGAACGGGCAATCATGTGTTTCGTAGAAGATGTATTTGATATGTCTCAAAAAATTGTTGCCGCTTCAACGTCCAGTGGATGATAAAGGAATCGAGAAATCGGGTGTTCCATAAAAGTTGTATTGGTTATTTCTCCAAAAAGAGTTGCCGCTGGGCCACCGGTTCCTTATGAAAATGGTGGGCACGGTCCTCGATCTACTTTTAGTTTGGCTAATGTTACTGACGGTTCGTTCCGATCAGCCTATCTAAGGGTAACAAAATGTTTCCCTCCATGAGTTGACTAATTTCTGCCACGAGACCCAAACAAATCACCAAAAAGTTTCCTACATGGTTGACGAATTATCTGTGGCAAGAGGATATTGGTGTAATTGTCAGCATTGGCGCGGTTAATCTTGGTTTCTCCATAGTTTTATACTGTTAAACAAAGAAAGTGATCAAGTAGCGAAATGGACCGCGCCCGCCCGCTAGAACTGACTACCGAGCATCGAAACTATAACACGCGACCGGCATGCCCATGCCGTTGGCAAAGGGAAACACAACCGCAATTTGGACAACAAGTGGATGCGATAAGAAACAAACTGACAAGATATTAACGGGCTTGGTAAAATCATCTTTACTCTTTAAAAAGAAGACATCACCGTAAGTGGTCTGGCCTGTTCAAAATAGTATGATGGGGAAAAAAATATACAAAAAATTGGAGACCAGGCTGACCAACAAACCCGATCCCGTCAAATCTGATGAAATCCGAAAGAAAATAATTGATTCTACTAGAACAAGTTGAAATATAGATATGTTGAACCACCTGCACACCCAAGATTCGGACTTGCCGATTAAAATATAAATAAGTCTATCTCAAGCTGAATCATGATCGAACCTTCTCATTTTGTAGCCGAATGTTGAATCTTGCTCACGAAATGCTTGACCCGGTTGATGGACCAAGCGCTTGTTGAAAGCAGCCTAACAAATAAAGAAGAGATGTCCGTCCACCGCAGGGTTGCTGTAGTCAAACAAAACCAGATACACCTTGGCAGGTCACTTTAGCGTTGCCGTCGTTTTTGACTAGTTTCTTAGCGAACATCCAGACACAAATTTTACCAATCTGGCCTGAAAATATTAGGTGAGCGTAGGAACGCTGGTTTATCTTCTTCATTATATGCTACCAATGTAAGACATAATCACTTTGTCCTGAAATCAACTCTTCCACATAATTTTAGGTACTTAACATTCGCCTTAGAATGCCGGCTTTAATTGTTGTGGAATTGTAGAACGCATCCGTATTACTTTATTAATAGACAACCTCATGATTTTGAGGTCAATTTGGATTGTATCTGCCTAAAAATCGAAGCAACCATTGCACGATCAAAATATATTCATGCAGAGGAAGATGAACCCACTTCGTGCATGAAAGATACAACCCGTCCTTCTGTCCTTCGGTATGATGCCACCTTGATGACTTCATTCTGCCACATGATAGATATGTACATTCACGGTTTTTTTTTTTCCTTTTATTTCAAAAAATAAGGCATACTCACAGTCGCGTCAATATTTACGTACCACACTTATTTATAACATGATAACATCCTTAACCGAAATTTGTTTACAGTCTACAGGGTTGAATCATGGCCACAATAAACTACATAAATCTGTATCCCCGCACGTGCCAACCACTTGCATTGATGAACTTACTAATAGTTGGATACAAATAACTCAAGTTCAATCCCTGCCCTCAACTCAATTTTGGCCAGGCTGTTTCCTTCGCTCCTAACAAGAAGAATGTGCCCCTGCTTGCTTCCGGTGATGCCAGCTAACGAGGAGAAACTGGATGAAATCATTTGACAAGCTCACTCTAGCAGCAGGAATAACCAACCATACATGAACCCATACCAGATTCCGTCAATCCACCTCATCTTCAAGAGGGGACAAGAAACAAGTTTGGCACTTGTAATATATTCTCGCAGAATAATACACATGATACAGATAATGGCCGTAAAAAATACTCTGAGAAAACACAGCTTCCCTGGCCTAACAACAGCAACAATTCAATAAAGGAAGCTTAACAAGGCAACCAAAGGCGATCAATAACACACTGGTGGAGCAAACCACACCTCTTACCAACCAAAATAGTGGTATTGAAGTGGAGTAAAACCCCAACCATGTGAGATTGGCGGCTTCCACGTCTCTCACCAAGCAAATTAGAGGTAACAAGGTGGAGATAACTCCCAATTATGTGAGGGTAGCAGCTACAAGAGGAACTGTAACAGGTGTTACCAAGACAGCCGTGTTTCCGATAATAGGTTGGAATGTAGCAGCAGTTTCAAGACGCTCCCATACAAGCCTTCGCCTCTCCTCCATTACCACACGCTTCTCTTCCTCCTCTTGGAACTTCCTTTGGCAAGCCAAAAACAGATCCCCATCCATTTCAGAGAACATCTTTCTTATGTTCATGGTTACATTCAGAACAGACTGGTTCCAGTGACATCGAGCATTCCTTTCTAAAGCTGGGAAAATAAGGGGCAGAATTACTTGCCGATTCTGGGCAATTAGATTCATCAAGTGATCATTGTTCCACAAGAACAGGGCACGCTCGGCAACCTGAAACATTTTTATTTTTTCCAAACAGCAATAAGCAAAAGGCACTGCGTACCTCTTTCTTTAGATACAGATGGATAGCCGTATTCAGGAGCACAGACTTGTCAAGTACAAGATTAAAATGATAACATCACAATATGGCATATACAAAAAATTGCTAGGAGATAGATGCTGCAGGAACAGTGATGACTCATGGCAGAGTTAAGGCGATAAGGCATCTAACAGCATGGCCATATAACAGGTATAAAATGGGTTACACCAACTTCCAACCTTCGGAGAGGCTAAAAAACTTGAAGATCTTCAATTGATTTTTGAGGGTAAATGATTTTTTTGGGAACATGATCCTGTTCAGAAAACTGCTGTAATACCTGACTAGCTTTCAGAGGCTCAGAACAGTTTAGTTTTCTTAGAAACAATAGCAGCCACAAAATCAGGTGGAAGGATACAGTTTTAGAATCAAGTTCAGCTGGATAGGGGTATGAAGGAAGATACAGTTCTGCAGGATAGATATAGCTGCTGATGTATTTATGAAGAAGAACAAATCACGGGAGATATCATAAAAGGGTTTAAGGTGCAAACGGTTCAATATATAGATGCTATAGGAAAGGTGCTATATTGGCGACATAATCAAAGTGCATATTCAAGTATTTCAGGCTAGAGGAAACACCACATTAAGGGCCTGTTTGGATATTCCCATAGTATTGGGCTGAAAATCTTATAGGAATAAAGCCTATTGGCCCATCTAGCTTGTATCTTCCAAGGACCTACCCAAATCCAAGCCCCAAATTCCAACTTTTGGGCTGCAGGAAGAAAAAAAGGCCCATAGAGATTTTTTTCCCTCCCCGAAGGATTTGGACTGGGAGGAGTTTGGTTGATAGAGCATGCTTAAATGGGCAGCCCAATCCATGAGTCCTACAAGATTTTCAGACCAATCCTATAAGAATATCCAAATAGGCCATAGGAAAGCAAGCAAACGTTGAATGATAATTGCTTTATTACAGATTAAGCTTGGTTGGATGAAACAAACCACTGCCTGACTGCTAGTACGGATAGATTGTTAGAAGTGACTTCAATAAGACAAGAAGTGGAAATGCTAATGGGTAAAACCATGATTCATACGAAGAGCCTCACATAGCCTTTTTGTTGTATTACAAATTTAATGATGATATGTTGTCACTTGAGCTGTTGTACTTTCCCTCTTTTGCTCTATTCTTGCCTTTATCATACATGTTCTTGTCTGAATAGGTGTACAAATGTATCAAAATTTTACATTCCTTATCTTTTCCATGATTTTATCTATCCTAATTCTTTTTGACCATTGATAAATTTGCCCTCTTTTTTTTTTTCTGAATTCCTAATACTTATGCCTAGTCAAATTATTCTCTTACATTGAACTTGTGATTATGTTCCCACTAAACATATAATGCAGGCGAAAAGAGCTGGTAGAGAAAATATGGTGGAGTTGTGAAACCACCAAAACCCTGAGAAATTCATGAGTGCCTTTCCAAGTTTCAGTTATAAAGCAGCAAAAATAAGCACTTTTGGAACAAAGGATGCGGTGCCTGCACATTAGAATATGATACAGATGACCAACTATCGATGAACCGAACAGCTGGGAGGTTTTACTGGCTAACTCAAGTGCAAGCCATCATTCAAGCCATTGGTTGTTTGTGTGCAACATTTTAAGTTTACAAAATTACCTAGAGATTCGATGAAGCAAATGTAGAAAAGATTTCCTAGCTAATTTTGAAGGGACTGAGGATGGTATAAAAACTGACGAGCAGCAGGCTCTATGTCAACTGGTGCTGTCCAAATTTGTGTTCACCCTCCCAAACAAACAAACAAGAACACAGAGGAATGGCATTATGGCCGACCCATCCAGGTGCAGGTGGTCAGAACACCACATAGCTGGTGGATCAGGCCATCTAAGAACTAACATAACAGCTGACCTGAAGTTTAGTTCATGAATTCTCATTAAGGCACCATTTGGAGCCCTCTAGCTGTAGTAGCACTAGAACCTGCGGTAATTGACTTACAAGGAAGCTCACTTCTTATGTTTGGAGGAAAGTTTAGAAAAAAGGAGGGGAATCTTTGACTAACAATTCGGTTGAACATCTTGTGAGCGGACGTCAAGTCAGAGTACTTAATGTACATGAAGATGAGGGTGTTTCCAGCAAAAAGGTAGGCATCGAAGTCGCTAGCAGCAAGGGCTTGGGTGTGGATCTTGGTGCCATGGAGGAGTAGGTAATGGTGCAAGCCTTGAGGAAGTCAGAGAAGGTGGAGAGAGGTGGGGTTGGGGTGGGGGCTAAAGGCAGCCTTATAGCAGCGTAGAGGCAACCGGTTGGATGGCAGCAGAGGAGAAGGCGGCAAAGTGAAGGAGAGGAGAAGGAAAGATGGAAAGCCTTTTTTATAAGTAAGATACCTACTCAAGTGGCTGCAACTTGTCCAATGGCCATTTCATCCATGAGTTGACCTACCACAAAATAGTCCTGAGTTGCAACCCATCGAGCAACGCAACCTCCTGTGTAATTTAAGTAGCAAACATTCAAAAAAGCTGACTGGCCTGCACCTGCAACTTAAGCTGCATGCACCTCCACTAACAGGACTCCAAACAGCCCCTAAGATACCGTTCCAACAATTGATGTTCAACTAGGCAATAATCAGATAAATCATCGTGTTATCAACGAAAGAACAATGTAAAGGGAATCATATAGTGTGTGCTCTGATTTGTGCAAATGACACAAGCTTATAGCCGTCGATGGTTGACAAAATACACAAGGTCCATCTCTATCCATTCAGAATATCAAGTACAAAGATGAGTAAATTCTAGAGATAAAAATCTGCTATGTGAAACTATAAAACATTTAATAGCATTAGACTAGAATTAGCAAGAGCTACTAAAGAAGTTACAAATCAATAGAACAAATTTAACGTTCAAGTTATACAATCCATTTCTCATACCAATTAAAAGAAAAAGCTAACTAAGATGACTGCCAATTTTTTAATGAAGACTCATGGAAGTCTTAGTTTTGGTTCAAATATTATCTCAGCACAACTCTAGTTCTACATCGAACAATTACTCAATTACTCATGTGGCTTTTCACAAAGACATAAACCTTATAGAATTGCCCTAAGTTAACTCAGAACTGTATCTTTGAGATCGCTTAGTCTGAACTCAAACATAATGTTCTGATCTGGCTGCAACTGTCTCGTTAGGGTCTGCACCTCAAAGAATTTGCCTTTTTCAAACTTAAAAGCAGTGTAATCAAGATATTCTGGTCCAACAGCAACAACAGTCAAGCATGTACAGCAACTGAAGAAACTGGGTGCAGACTACAAGAAAAGCGGAGAGCAAAGCATTCTTTGGAAGGAAAAGTCATACGGCGATGCCCAAACAAGGACAGATAGGTATAAAACAGTACTGCATAGTAAGTATGATCACTAGGGGAAATCATTTCTAATTTCAGAATTTTCCCTTTCCGGTTTTGGATGCTTGATTGATGGTTGGCTGAGATTTTTGGGTGATATGTTGCGCCTTATTGGAAGTTGTGGCGATACAACTTAAACAAAGACAATAGAGCGGGCTTGGTATCATTTCTTCTGTAAAATCTATAAGAATGCACACCTGAAGTAATACCTATATGAGAACCAAGCTTTTTTCATGTTTTAAGTTTTAATAAAGCACTCCTGAAGTACACTCGCATGTTCACATATGTAAGAATTTATTAGTGCACTTGAGTATGGTCAGGGTTAGATTTAAGACTTGCACCTGGGAAGCAATGAAGTCAGGTCAGGTTTGGGTCTTAGTAAACACAGACCCAGATCCATTGGGCATTAGGGTCTAAATTTTGTCCCATACCGAGTCAATTGAGGATTAGGTCAGATACGCATTCAGGTAGTAAAAATATCATAGGATCCATCAAGTGTTTGGGTCAAGTTCAGGTATGGTAAGACCCATACTCTACTTAATGTACACCATATTCAGCTTGCTATGAAATGGGTCTAGTTTGCTATCCCGTAGCAAATAACATAAGTTGAACAATTAATCAAGCTAAAACCATTCATGCTTTGAAAAGTTAATCGATAAAATATCTAATTGCATGGTCCAAAATTTAATCATAAACAACAAAGTACTTGATAGTTAACTATATAACGATGGCCAACCGAGATTTGAAAAGAGAGTTAATTTAACATCATGTACAAGCACTCAAACATGTGATTACTTTTAATTCTTTCTACCTCATTAAAAATACAGACATTCATGCACATACATAAATACATACACATATATATAAATACACATACATGTGTTTGTGTGTGTGTGTGTCTGGAGAGAGAGAGAGAGAGAAAGAGAGAGAGAGAGAGAGAGAGAGAGAGAGAGAGAGATGCACACATATAACTAGGTATTTAGTTAGGACCGAGTCAGGTTTGGTTTAAAAACCTCAAACCCAAACCTGACCTTGTTTTTGATGATTCTAACTTTAGACCCATACCCAGCCCATTCATCGGCAGGCTGAGGTCAGGTCTGGGACAGAATTGAGCCAGATCTGGGTGGGGTATTATGTTTGCAGGTTGGAGTAACAGCCCTAGTTGCACCCATAGGTCTAGTTATCATTTGGCATTGGTCTAGGTTGAATTCAAGTTGCATCCCACTTGCACCAGAAGTAAAAATGATAAAAGAACATCTCTTTATTTGTAACAAGTAATAGCAGCTCATATAGACACAAGACGACAGGTGGTTGCCTAACTTTTCCTAACTTATGATATTCAGATACTTGAGAAACGCTTCCTACATAACACATACTAAAAGAACTCTTGCTTTAGAAGTTTTAATTAAATTTCTTCCCCCCACCTCAGAACAAACAAGTAACTTAGTAGGCTAAACATAAGAAGGAGAAGAAAAAGGCCCCACATCAGAACAAACAAGTAATTTAGTAGGCTAAACATAAGAAGGAGAAGAAAAAGGAAGTAGAACACAGTATAACAGGATGTTTACCTAAGTAGGATCAACTCTTAGCAGCCTAAATCTTCTATCTATGCTTCCACACTTACTTTCCAATGATCTTGAACCTACACCGGCTTGTATGCACTTCCTTCTTTAGAAGTCTTTTCTTCGGAAATTTCATTTCCCACTCCTACAACTATTCACAATTTAGTTACATAAGGGCCATCTTTGGTGGTTAAACCATTCACTTATCTCTTTCTTATATTGTGACCATATTGCCAAACAAAAACAGTGGGTCTGTTTAAAGCAGAACTGCTTGTAAATTCTAGGGTTATTTCAAATTTAAAGGTTTTTATCTTCGATTAGAACGGTAGTCAGATATAAAGCTTATCACATACATCCAACGGCACTATAACATCCACATCACAGATCAGGCTCTAAGCAGAGTGGGAACTTTAGCGATAAGCAATTGCATCCTCCTCCATCATTCAACAATCAGTTAACATCCTCAATTGCCTTGCCTACAAAGTTAAATAGGTCGAACAATCTACAATAGATTCTTTGAAAAACAGATGAACTGCAAAAAAAAAAAAAAATTAGAAGACTGTAAGCCATAAACATAATATCAATTGGGCTCAAGAAAAGTAATTTCACACCACCGATTAAACTACTCACATAATGCCTAAAACACTAACCATAGGCTGACTTGATATTCTAGAAATTCAGTATAAAATCATTCTTTGGTTGGAAGTAATCACGTAACATTTGTAACTTCCAACCAATCCGTGGTAATCACTTATTAACATAAGGAACCTCAATTTCCCAAGTAGAGTAATGACAAAGTCAGATAAATTTTAATATCCCACAATTTCTTAACCTTCTTAGTCTTTACCTCTAAAATATGTATGTATTTTTTCTTCCCTTTGGTAATGTATATTTTCTTCCTATTGGGTTACCAGCAATACAAGAAACATACAACAGTAGACACCAGGGAACTTGTTGTACGATAAGTGAGATCATCAACTCCAGGCACTCAATCAGAAAAGGTATTGAACCAATATAACTTTTGTAAGAAAAGAGACAAACAATTGTCTTCTTTGCTATGCCAAAAAAAATGCAACTACTCTGGCAATATGGGTCATGGGGAGATTGACTATCGGTATTTTGTCCAAGGTTATGAATGTTGTAGCACTTGGACCTTATTTTAGTCAGTGGGCACTAAACATTTTAACCACTTCATGGTCGGCTTAAATATTTGGTCTTTCAAGTCAATTCACTATCCACAAACAGATACAAGAATTGTCAAGGTTATTCAACAAGATTAACTTCTTTTAAGTTCCATAGAGACCTGCATCTCATCACTTTTTTGACACAGATATCTCTTCCTCCATATAACAACATATTCATGTTTATTGCAAGAGATTGCGCAAGAGGTGTGACAGAGACCATCAAGAATTCGTGACACACATTCAATATGGAAAAAAGAATCATAGACTTTGGCTAGGTGATGCAGCAGCAGGCAATTATTTTTGATGCAGATCACTTGTTCATCTTGTTTTGGATCATCAGTTAGTTCATTGACATATTCCGACATGGTATGGTCAGTAGAATCCAAATACCAATGTTTATTAAAAAGATAAATCTAGGTGAACTTCTTCTACCTGCCCAATTGCTGAACATGTGAAGAGCAGAATGAAATGCTTAAACATCACAAAAGCAGTCATGAGTCACAAAGTATAAGAAGCTAAACCAACATTTATATGTAGTATGTACTGGTCGATGTCCTTCTAATCTTCTACCCTCTACCCAATAACATGCATTGGAGAAATTGACACAAATAATGGAGAAAAAAAATTACATGTTGAAATTAAAATCTACTACAAGGGTTCAACAACAACAAAACTGAATGGGTGCAACATGTATTTGAGTGCTTTAACCACTGTAAGGAATAAGCATGCTAACAAACACAATATTTTCAACAATCATGGTCTCCACAGAAAAAAAGATATATGCCTGTAAGCTGCAGTAGAAGTTACTTTAGGTAACATAATGTATCTAGAAACCCAACGTCTGTTTGTTAACATGCAACTCACTACACTCAACACTGTGGCAAAGGCAAACAATAAAAATATAAATTTCATATCATGAATAATGTTTTCTATGTTAGCAAATTTCTGTGACAGAAACTTGTATTTTAGAAGCATTTTCTTTCCAGAGAACAGAAAAGACAAACATTATTTATATACACAAGAAAGAAGAAAAAACATTGAGGGAACAACAAGAAACAAATAAAAAACAAAAGCCAATAATGCAAGATTTAACAACAAAATAGTCAGTAAATCAACTGATCCACCTTATGTTTCCTCACAAGGTCATCGACATATCAGAAATCAACCAGATGAGGCAATTATAGTTAGAAGAATAGGATTACCTGGAAATGAGGGCTATTGAGGCAAAACGCAATCCGCCGGAACAATGGAACCATGCATTTCTGAAATTCCACCATATTTGTTGCTTCTAGGACCTCTTCCAACTCACCCAAGAACATCACTTCCTTCTGACTGTTCGTCACAGGCCAGTATTTCAGCAAACCCCTGATCACAGAACTTGCCAACTTTGGCTCTTTATCTACAAACTGACTAATGCAGTATGTCAGCTGCTGAATATAAACACCTACTTTTTTTGGTTTATGCAGAGGAATCAGAACCCTGCATAAAAAGATCTTGTGTTCCTCCTTCAGGGGCAAAGCAAACCCACTAATCACACTCCCAAAAACCTCCAGTAACTCAGCGATCCCATTATGCCACTCTGTTTCAAATACAAACCGGTAAAAGATATTGCTCACTGATTTGCGGATGAAGGGCCGGTGAACCATGAACTTCCCATAGATCCTGTGCAAGATTGTTTTCAAGCATTCCCTTTCTCTTGGATCCTCGGAATCAAAAAGGTTGAGCAAACTCAGAATGAATGACTGATCTACATATTTCTTCCCAATCTTTGCATCCAGGGAGGAGGATGTAATAACTTTAAGCAGCAAATCATAGACTAGCTGCAAATGAGACCATGCTGGATCAAACACCAGTTCTTCTTCTGCCTCACCACCTAACGAGTTAGCTCGATGATTTGGAGGGAAAACCCTGAACAAATTAATGGCAAACATTCTACAGCTTGCAGCAATCATCTGATCAGTGAACCGAGGAGCATCGGTGCTTACATAGTCGACAAGCTCTATTAAGGTCTGGCGCTTCAAATCTTTCCCCACAGAGTCCTTGTTTGGATCAGAGAAGTCAAAAATAATGCAGCAAAGGTTCAACTTGCTGAGGAAAACATTCTGCTTCTCAAAGTTTGGAACATCTTTAAATGAAATTAGAGGCTCAATACCAGCAACCACACTTGATGGGAACTCTGAAGAAGCCAATCGTTTCAGAGCAGCAGCCCCCTCAGGCAGGCCGTTCCCACTGGCAGTCCGTTCGATTGGATTCCCACAGGCAGCAGCATTGTTGCCGGGATTGTTCGGTGGGGAATTCGAGGCATTGTCATATTTTGAAGATTTACGGGGCAGTTTACTGATGAACTGCTTCCACATGGTTGCAGTATTGGGGTGGTGAAAACCTAACGCAAGAACATGGCTAGAGAATTGCTAAGACAGGGTTTTGAGGAACAAGACGTCCTGCTACCTAAGAAGCTTTACAAAGGGTACTGCTAACCTACAAAACAGGGAGGAGAACACTTAATAATTGAAAACAAATTCAAAGAAGAGAGAAAGGAGAACCCTGGATCTTGTTCTTGTCGGAAATAAACATCAGGCCTTGGTTTTTGGAAATGATAGCTGAAATAGATAGTAATAAAAGGAAAGTTTTAACTATAAACTGAGTATTAACAACTGGAAATCCAAGAATTGATAAGATCAAACTGGAACACAATCAAGAAACCCTAGATTTACGCGATGCCGATGAGATTGATGAGACGAAACAAGAAAGAGTGGAAATTCTAGTTTTACGTACCTTCACGTCGAGCTGCCAGAAGGAAAAACTAGATCCCGAACAGGGACGCGGAACCGAAGAAAAATCCCTAGGTGGCGTCCCTTGAATGTGGACCTGAGGCTCCGGCAATCGAATTCAGATATCTTGATCACGGTAGAGAATTTGGGAGGGAAGGGCGGTTAGAGCGGAGATCTTGCGCAGCGTTTAGGGTGGATCGGTGCCACCGCTGCCGATTTCGCTCGCGGCCATGGTATCCAATTAGATCTCGAGGGCCCTTCGAGCGGACGGTAAACGAGGAGAGAGAGGGGATCGCTTTCCCGACTTCGCCATCCTTTTTCCCCTCGGAAGTCGGAACTGGAGTTACCGAAAAGCCAATGAAAATGGCGGGCACGGAGGGCCCGCTGTAACGTGCACCAGGACCAAAACGCATCCGTGCCGGCTGTAACGTGCATCAGGCCCGGAGCGTACGATTTAGCCGTTCGCCAAACGCCACGATGTACCGTCAACGTGGTCTAGTGATGGACCATCGGAATGTCGAGATGGACCGATCCAGGCCGTTGGACATCGACAGACAGGGCCCTACGGCTCCTGATAGGACAACGTACTGACGTGTCAACACGACAGGCTGTCTGCCGGTGATCGAAAAATCCATCATATGACCTGACGACGTCTCGTACCATAACCAGTTCTAATGGAACAAAATACGAGCTGTTACTCTCATAATCGTTGTGAAAAATAACCATCCTCCAAGAACAAAGCCTACCAGATCACTCCGATGCGCAAGTACAAATTTAGTTTTCTTGTAATTTTTGGTCCCAAGTGTAAATCTCTTAAAGACTTGACCGATCTAAATCTTACAGATCCGTCGGATGCCTCGTAATTTGATAAATTATATTCTTATATCTCTCATATTTTTTTTAATAAAATTTATTAATTATGTATTGAAGTTATATAATTAACGAAGAATATTGTGAGTATAAAGGAAGTCAAGATTTCCAAATAATGGTTATCCAGTTGAGACACGAACAGAATCCCAATCTATACCCATTCATTCATAAGTTATATGATGCTCCTATAACTTTATTCAACTCTATTTAGTTCAGATAATTTTTTTTTTTTTACCTATTAGCAAATTGTGGCCGATCAAATCTCTTACATCTTGTTGGCATTTTAAGAGTCTCCTTTCAAATGATTCTAAGCGATTATTTTCCCCTTCTCATATCCTTCTTTTCAATCCAGCCACTCCAATTGACAATGACAAACCACACCTCTGGACAATCGTATAAACCACCCAGTCCGATCATGTAAGAGAGTAGCACAAGACACAGCGTCAATAGAAGGTAAGAATCATCAAAATCTACATTTCTAGCCATGTTAAACAAAGAAAACTTTCCATGGTTTAACATGTGAGATCTAAATTGCATCATAAGCATGGAAATATGTTCAGTTGTGACATGAAGCGGAAAATATGGCACGGATGCTTGTGATTAGGCGTAAAAGAGCGAGAAAAGAACGCGCTAACACCAATCAGTAAACGGAGCGATGCATTATTTTTTTCTCTCTTTTCCAAGTGGAAATTAAGACTTGAATGCCGGTCATGTTTGTTGTGATAAATCAGTGGAGGATGCTCACAAAGTTTGCTCGTGATGGGTTTCAAATTCCTACATGGAAAAGAAAGGCAACGGTTATGAGTTTGGTGGTGGTTTAGGAGGACAGCTATCTGTTCTTTGCCGACATGCTCAGCTCCGGAGACCGTGGACCACATCTTCCTTATATGCCGATTTGTTAGATCAAGTCAATTTGGACCGTGTGGCGACGTGGAAGAGCTGCCAATTTGGTTGGAGCGCAATGCCTGGATTTTCCCAGGGAAGGAGAGGCATTCGACTCACCTTCGAGAGTCCATTAATTGCTGGGTTACCAAAATATATATGGACAGGCGCCAAGTTTTGGAAGATATGGAGCTTTGGTTATTGTTGCTCCTGAATCTCTTCATCTGAGGTCGGCTGTCGAGAAATCTATGGCCGACGAAAAGCTATCGCTGGAGCTTTTTTCGATCATCTATAATAAAGTCCTCACCGGAGTGTTCTCCAGTGAAAACCCTTCGATGCTTAAGTTAGGAGACAAAAAAATAAAGAAAGGATAAAACGTCGAATTGAGTGCCTACTTGGAAGGTCTCAGAATTTCTTTATTTATAAGGAAAGAATTGGAGTCGTATCCATCTTGGATTCTAACGGCTTTCCAAATTTATCGCTCCGGATTGATTCGGCAGATGTTTTTCCTTTTTAGAGAGATGGGATCGCGAGGGACTCCTTCTTTATCCGAACTTCTCTAATTTGGAAAGAGCACAGCACTGGCGAATGGTGATACATCGGTAATGGATGATCAATAATTGATCGTCTAAGATCGATCGGCGACAAATGAGGAAATAGTAGGTTGTCCGAACATTGGTCGGCTTGGACGGATCAATCTTGGATAGATCGATTGTGGATAGTTTTTCTCCAATTAATATTGAGTTCTTCGACGATAGCTCGGTCAGATATGACCTGTTGGGGATAAACTCCGCTTCCACCGAAGTCTAGATCGATGCTCGGCCTAATGCAACCAATAGTCGTAGAAGAACTCCAAGCGGCCAGGCTTTAGCCGAACAGTCCAGCGACCGAGCTCCTTCGGACTCCCAACGGCCAGACCTTAGCCGAAGTCCTTCAACCGACCGAACTCTCCAACGGTCGAGCTCCTTAAACTCCAAGCGGCCGGGCTTTAGCCGAACCTCCGACGGTCGAGCTTCCTCTAACCTATTCAGCCGGTCGAACTACTCAGCTGCCGAGCTCCTTCGGACTCCTCAGTCGCCGAGCTCCTTCGGACTCCCAACGTCAGGACCGAATCCATTCAGCCAGCCGAGCTACTTAGCGGCCGAGTTTCTTGGACTCCCAGCAGTCGGGCTCTAGCCAAACTCCCTTCGAGACGCCTCTTCGGCTGGATTCCTTCGGGAGCTGGACTCACCCCAGACACCCTTCGGCCGAACTCCTCTTGGAGTCCGAACCTCTTTGGGATCGGTATACGTCCGAGTCACCAGCCAACACCTGCTTCCTCATGTTATGGTTGCCGGACCTCGGCAGTGCGACCACTATTACTGGCGACACCATTCTCTTCGTAACTAGCCCCATGCAGCTTGGATGACATGGCCACTACTACTTTCGACATCATTCTCTCTGTAACTAGTCCCATGCAGCCCGAACGGCATGGCCACTACTACCAGCGACACCATTCACTCCGTAACTAGCCCCATGTGGCCCACGACCTGCCAGTATGGCTATCACTATCCGTCTGACGATGCTTTCCTCTTCATATCGAACCCCATGCGGCCCCAATGCCTCCCTACCAGGCGGTATGGCCGTCACCATCAACTAAGCTCCGCTTATAAAGGACCCTTCAGATACGCTAACTCTGATCTCTAAGCTCTCCTCTTCTCCTCCAAGCTCCGGAACTCATTTCGAGCACTCCATTCCTATTGGCCAGAGCTGACTTGATCGTCAGAGGGTCCTGCCGGAGCCATCCCCCACCGGCTCCGGATGAAACTTTGTTTTGCAGGTCCCCGGTGGTGACCTCATCGACCTCCACTCCAGTGGACTCCGATGACGATCAGATTCTGCGTCAACAGATTGGCGCTAGAAGGAGGACACCCTAAGCCTCCGAGGTTTTCTTGTTCTTAAAGGAGTGCTCGACGATGATTTCTCTCCTCCCACTCCCGGGATCTCTCTTCTTCCTCTTTTGAATTTCTTTTCAAGAAAAACAGATGCCCCCCAGAAGAGCCTTGACCCGACGATTGACGGCCTTTGTGGTCTGATCCTATTTGGATCCGTCCGCTCCCGCTCCAGCCCCGGCGACCCAGGCTCACTTTGTAGCCACGGTGGATGTGGAGCAGTTCAACCTGCTCGTCCAGTAGGTTCGTGGTCTTACAGAGGCAGTATAGACGGTGCAGGCAATGTACCAGCAGGCCCCAGTACCAGCTCAACCGATGCGGGAATCTTCAGAGCAGTGTGGTCCAGTCCAGGGGTGACCAACATGGGCTACCCGACCCCCAATCCTCGGAAGAGGAAGGCAACGGAGGGAGAGCCCCTGCTCGGACCACGGCTCGACCTAGGGTGAAGCTTCACATCCATTCGGCAAGAAGACCTCGGAGATCAAAGACCGCAAAGATCTTCTGGATCAAAGGCTCTTAGAAATGAGCCGACGAATCGAAGAACTTCGTCACACTCCCTCCTCATGCGGTAATGACATCTGCACTGATCCTCCTTTTTTGTAGACAATCATGCAGAAATCGGTCCCGCCGAACTTTAAGCTCCCGCATTTTGAGAGCTACGATGGGACCACCGATCCGATCGATCACTTGAAAGCCTTCCAAACAACGATGCTGCTCCATGGCACGCCAGACGCTATCTTATGTCGGGCTTTTCCCTCTACCCTTAAAGGGGCCGCCAAGAACTGATACTCGGTGCTCAAGTCGGGTACCATCTTATTGTTTGATCAGATGAGTCAATAGTTCGTGGCCCACTTCGTCAGTAGTCGGCGTCCATGCCGAGGTTCGGATTTCTTAATGATCATCAGGCAGAAGAAAGGAGAACCTATCTGGGCTTACGTCATCCGGTTTAATACTGCTGCACTAGAGGTACGGGATCTGGACCAATCAGTTGCTACGGCCACTCTCAAGGGCTGCCTTCAAAAGAATGACCTACTATTCTCCTTGGAAAAGAAGTATCCCAGGGACTTTGCCGACATGCTGGCTCGGGCCGAAAGTTATGCCCGGGCAGAGGAGGCCTTCGAGGCTAAAGACTATGAAGTCAGCGGCAGGCGGCGAACCGACGGGCCAGGCAGGCCCGTCGAAGAAAGAAAGTGGACTGAAGCTCAGCCGCGTTCCTGGACTCCCCCGGGTCGCGGGCGAGCCCGGACCCCCCCTCAAGATCGGAAGCAGAGAAGCCCTGACGAAAGGGCACGCCGGGGTTCCCCCCAGCGCCGAAGTTCTCCCCGATGATGATGATTTCGCAACTACATCCCCCTTAACACTTCGAAGACTCAAGTACTGATGGAGATCCGGAAGCGACTCCCAAGATCGGAGAGAATGCATTCCCATCCTAGCAAGTGCAATCCCAACAAGTTCTGCCTTTACCATCGCGATCACGGTCATGACACTGAGGAGTGCATCCAACTCCAGGATGAGATCGAAGAGCTCGTCAAGCGAGGCAGACTTAGCCGATTTCTGCGAAGGCGGCCTGAGGAGAAGGAAGATCGGCCGTGAGTGTTACCGCCAGATGGGAAAAACCAGCAAGAAGATCGGCTGCCCCTTGGCGTCATCAATACTATCTTAGGGGGACCTCAGCAAAGGAAGACCAGCGGATCCAGAGGATCGGTGAAGAGGCGGAGGATCATGGAGCCCGTGGCCTTCATCGAGGAGGACGGTCAGGGAATCCAATTTTCACACAATGATGCGGTTGTAATTTCCTTAAATATTGCTGACTACAATGTATGCCATATTTTGGTAGATAATGAAAGCTCGATCGATGTGTTGTTTTACGATGCCTTCTTAAAAATATCCCAACCTGATGATCGCTTGGGGCCAACGAATTCTTCGCTGGTAGGGTTTGCTGGCAACGTCGTACCAATCGAAGGCATAATAACATTGACCGTAGCGGCAGGACAACGCCCGAAGCTGGCCAAAGCTTGGGTCGACTTCCTAGTTGTGAGGATCCCATCCGCCTACAATGCGATCCTTGGCCGACCTGGTCTGAATGCACTTCGGACGGTGGTGTCAACCTATTATTTGAAGATGAAGTTCCCCACGAGTCACGGGGTCGGAGAAGTCAGAGGAGACCAGGCCCTAGCGAGGTATTGCTACTCGATCGCCCTACATAAGGGAGATCAGTCCGACTCTTATCTTGTCGACGAATTGGACGTTCGCGACAACCTCATTGAGGAGCAAGGCGAGCCTGCGGAGGACCTCATCCTTGTGCCCCTGAATGATGGAAACTCGGAGCACGTGGTGCAGATTGGCTCCAACTTGGCAGTCGAGGTTCGAAAGCAGCTCGTCGCTTTCCTCAGAAAAAATACGGACGTCTTCGCCTAGACCCCAATGGATATGTCGGGGATCGACGCTGAGGTCATGGAACATCGACTGACCGTCGATCGCAGGCACCGATCGATGAGAGAAAAGCTGCGCCACCATACCCCGAAAAGGCAGAAAACGATCGCTGAAGAAGTAGATAAGCTCCTCAGAGCTGGATTCATTTGGGAGGTTAATTATTCGACTTGGGTCTCGAACGTGGTTCTTGTCAAGAAAGCGAATAACAAGTGGAGAATGTGCATCAACTTCAAGAAGCTGAACAAGACCTGCCCGAAGGACAGCTACTCCCTACCCATGATCGACCAGCTGGTGGACGCAACCTCGGCCCATGAGCTCCTCACCTTCATGGATGCCTTTTCTGGTTACAACCAGATACACATGGCACCCGAGGACGAAGAAAAGACCGCCTTCATTACGGACCGAGGTCTTTATTGCTATAGGATCATGCCTTTTGGACTCAAGAATGTAGGGACAACATACCAGCATTTGGTGAATAAGGTCTTCAAGGAGCAGATCGGCCGCAACATAGAGGTGTACGTAGATGATATGCTCGTAAAAAATCGAACTTCAACAGACCACCTTGCCGACCTTGAAGAGGCCTTCGGTGCACTCAGGAAGCACAAGATGAAGCTGAATCCAACCAAATACGCTTTTGGTGTGACCTCTGAAAAATTTCTCGGGTTCATGATGTCGAGATGCAAAATCGAGGCAAACCCCTAAAAGATCCGAGCCATTCGGAAAATGACCGTTCCAAAGACGATCAAGAAAGTTCAGCACCTGGCCGAGAAGGTGGCATCCCTAAATCGCTTCATCTCAAGATCGGCCGAACGATGCATGCCGTTCTTCGAGGTTCTTAGGCAATCGAAGGACTTCTGCTGGACGGTGGAGTGCCAACAGGCATTCGAGGAGCTCAAAGACTATCTCGGCATGCCTCTACTGCTGGCAAAGCCTGAGCTTAGGGAAGAATTATTTCTGTACCTAGCTGTCTCTCCGATGGCCCTGACGGCAGTCCTGATCAGGGAAGAAGCGAAGACAGCGATCGGTCTACTACGTGAGCCGAGTCCTGAGGGATGCGGAAATCAGGTACTCTAGGTTAGAAAAATTAATTTACTATCTTCTAATTGCTTCCAGAAGGCTCCATCCTTACTTTCAGGGGCACACCATAACGGTTCTCACGGACCAACCAATAAAAGCAGTTCTCCATCGGATAGACGCTTTCAGAAGAATCGCAAAATGGGCAATCGAGCTCACAGAGTTCGACATCAACTATCGGCTCAGGCCGTCGGTCAGAGCCCAGATACTGGTGGATTTTGTGCTAGAGTGCACCATTCCAGTCGAAGCCGAGCTTGAATCAAGCAGGACCGGCATTAGAGCGAGGCCGAACTTCGATGAAGCCAAGCCATCACAGCCGAACCTCCCCGAAAAGAGCGTCGACCTCCCTGAAGGTTCCTGGGCTCTACACGTGGATGGTTCATCCAACTCCGTTGGAGTTGGTGCGGGACTGGTCTTGGTCAGCTCCGAAGGAGTCGTCGCCGAGTATGCGCTGCGTCTCGAGTTCCCCACGACCAATAATGGGGTCGAGTATGAAGCGCTGATCGTCGGATTAAAGATAGCAAGGGAATTAAGAATAGATTGGCTCCAAGTCTACAGCGATTTTCAACTGGTGGTTGGTCAAGTTGGCGGCGGCTATGAGGCAAGAAAGGAAAGCATGGTGAGGTACCTCGGAAAAGTGAAGAATTTGATCCCGGCCTTCGACAGTTTTGGCATTCAGTACATCCCGAGAGCGAAAAATGCAAGAGCCGATCTTCTCTCCAAGTTGGCCGCTTCAACGTCGATCGAACTGCCCAAAGAAGTATTTTTGAAAACTTTGAAGTGCCCGACCACAGAGGAATCTTAGGCCATCTTGCAGACGAAATTCGAGCCCAGTTGGATTGACCCATTGATCGCCTACCTTCAAGAGGGGGTCTTTTCCTACGACGGAAAGGAAGCTCGGAAGCTCAGAAATCAGGCCTCCTGCTACGTCTTATACGAAGGCAGGTTGTATAAGAGGTCGTACTCCCTCCCATTGCTGAGATGTCTTCAACCTTCAGAAGCCGACCTCGTGCTATGGGATGTGCACGAAGGATTCTGCAGAGGTCATATAGGAGCTAGGTCCCTATCACAGAAACTACTCCGGCAAGGGTACTACTGGCTAACTTTATTTCGCGATTTCGTAGAATATGTAAAGTGGTGCGATCGCTGTCAGAAGAACGCCAGCGTGCAGAGACGGTCGGCATATGAACTCACTTCGCTCAGCTCACCCTGACCGTTTATGCAGTGGGGAATGGACATACTCGGCCCCTTTCCAACGGCGTCTGGGCAGCGGAAGTTCCTCCTGATCGCGATCGACTACTTCACCAAGTGGATCGAAGCCGAACCACTCACGAAGATTACCGAGGCCAAGGTGCAGGACTTCGTCTGGAAGTCACTAGTCTATCGATTCGGCCTACCCCGAACTCTCATAACCGATAATGGGCGACAGTTTGCCAGGGCGAAGTTCGCCGAGTTCTACGAAGGACTAAATATCTTCCACCGCTTCACATCGGTGGCTCACCCGCAGGCCAATGGGGAAGCTGAGATAACCAACCAGACCTTACTGTAAGGAATCAAAGTGAGACTTGATAGGACAAAAGGGGCCTGGGTGGATGAACTCTACCATGTCCTTTGGGCATACCGAACTACCCAGAGGGTGCCAACCGAAAAAACACCCTTCGCCTTGGCCTTCGGTACTGAGGCAGTTATCCCGATCGAGCTTAAGCTTCCATCTGCACGAGTCGCGGGATTCAACGAGTGGCACAACCCTCAGAACCTCAAAGTCAACCTCAACCTTCTGAAAGAAAAGAGGGAGGAAGCCCGCATCCGGATGGCAGCCTACAAATAGAAGGTAGCTCGGTACTACAACTCCAGGGTTAAAATCAAGACGTTCAAAGTGGAAGACTTAGTACTGTGGCGAGCCACTGTCGCTCAGCCTCAGAGTCAGGGGAAGCTCACCCCAAACTGGAAAGGCCCGTATGAAGTGACGGAAGTCATCCGATCCAAAACTTATCGTCTGAAGGAACTCGAAGGGATAGTGCTTCCCCGACCATGAAACTCAGAAAATCTAAGGATGTATTATCAGTAGACTTCCTCTAAAAATTTTTTTGTTCTGCATTGTTGATCTCTGGCACAAGGATTACGCGATGGTAGGAAAGAAACGAGCAAAAGCAGCCAGTAAGGAACAGGAGGAGAACCTCGTCCTTACGTGAGTGGATCAAAGTCCCCTAAACCTCAGCTGCAGGGGACAAGATCCCCCCTGCGTCAACGTCGGCCGTGGGAAATAAGATCTTTCCAAAGTCGAAGGCCTCATTCACCTTAGACGAGATGGAGGGAGAGGCTCAGACGATGGTCCGCATGTATCCCCATAGTCCGTTAGGAACAGAAGGAGGACCTCGTCCTAATGCGAGCAAAGTCGAAGGCCTCATTCACCTTAGACGAGATGGGAGGAGAGGCTCGGACGATGGTCCGCATGTGCCCCCACAGTCCGTTAGGAACAGGAGGAGGACCTCATCCTAACGTGAGCAAAGTCGAAGGCCTCGTTCACCTTAGACGAGATGGAGGAAGAGGCTCGGACGACGGTTCGCATGTGCCCTCACAGTCCATTAGGAACAGGAGGAGGACCTCATCCTAACGTGAGCAAAGTTGAAGATCTCATTCACCTTAGACGAGATGGGGGAGAAGCTCGGACGACGGTCCGCATGTGCCCCCATAGCCCATTAGGAACAGGAGGAGGACCTCGTCCTAATGCAAGCAAAGTCGAAGGCCTCATTCACCTTAGACGAGATGGGGGGAGATGGACGACGGTCCAAATGTGCCCCCATAGCCCGTTAAGAATAGGAGGAGAACCTCGTCCTCACGCGAGCCAAGTCGAAGTTAGAAACAGGAGGAAAACCTCGTCCTAACACGAGTGCCCGCATCAACCTCGACCAAAAGAGATAGGATCTCTTCCGAGCGACCAGGCCAACCTCGGCTGGAGAGCTTCAACTTCGACCTCGGCTAGAGATAGGATCTCTTCCGAGCAACCGGGCCAACCTCGACTGGAGAGCTTCGACTTTGATCTCGGCTAGAGATAGGATCTCTTCCAAGCGACCGGGCCAATCTCGACTGGAGAGCTTCAACTTCGACCTCAGCTAGAGATAGAATCTCTACCGAGTGCCCGCATCGACCTCGGCCGTGGAAGACAATGTCGCTTTCGAGGAGCTTGACCTCCAACTTCGATCGGAGCGGATGAAGCCCCCTGATAAGTGGTAAAAATATACTAATAAAAGTATTAAATTATAAAATAAATTAAACTATTTTATTAGAAATTAATATTTTTATTAATCTTATGCAGGAAAGAAGGCTATCAATGTGAAGATCTCATTTTTCTAGTTTAGATGAAAAAAATTTCAGACAAAACGGAGTTCAAACGAGCCCAGAATTGAATTTCAAAAAAAAAAAAAAAATGCCAACGCAACGCTGACGTCAGGATGACGTCAGCATTTTTCGCAGCGCACGGTGGACCATCTGAAGGGTAATTCGAAAATTTCATAGCTTAAAGCACGCACTGATTGGCTGAAGAACGCGGCGGTCCACACAACACCGAGCTCGCGCACGGTCCATGGAGGGCAATTTGGGAATTCTGGCTGATCCAACGGACGATTTTCACTGAAGCTTGATCGGACGGACGAGAAGAAGGAGCTGATGGATGGCATTCACAGCTCCCGGTCGAGATCCAACGGTCGAGATTCATTCCGACATAAAACTAAAGGTCTGAAGGTTTATTTCAACACGATCGGGCGGTCCAGATTCGATCCAACGGTCGATCCAACGGCTGAGATTAAATCCGACTTGATCTGGGTTATTTTAAGGGATTTTTGAGTGGTTTTTGGACCGTTTGATCACCATCCAACGGTCAGAATTACTCAGATCTTAATTTGAGTTATTTTAGGAGTCTTAAACCTAGTTTTTGATGGAATTTGAGGGAAAATCAAATTTTTTATCTATAAAACCTATGGTTGTCGTACAAAAAAAAGAGAGAGGGAAAAAGAGAGAGACAAAGAGAGAGACGGGGAGAAAGAGAGAGGGAGAAAGAGAGAGAGAAAGAGAGAGGAGAGAGATAAAAAAAGTGATTTGTGAGAAAATCAAAAGGGCTTTTTTTTTTATTTTTCTTCAATGATCAAGACATCAAGGAGCCTCTTCTTCTTCGCCAAGTTCTCCACATCAAGAGCAGCAGACAATCAATTTCAGCAATCAAACAGTCTAATTTCTCCATGCCTTTTATTTTATTTGCTATTTTTGAATTTGTTATTATGAACTAAATTTTATTTTACTAAGGCTAAGGTGTAGCCACTCTTTTGATGCAATATTCAGTATGACTTATTTTTAAATTTTATTCATGAGGAGTATATAAATCTGATCTTAATGCTTTTAGATTACTGGCCATCTTCTAATTGATCTGATGAACATAGATGTTACGGACCAAGTACATCTATGTTAATGCTTCTTGATTATATACCTTGTATTATGAATCAAATTAGAATTCATATGCATGCGGAAATTTTAGTGCGCTTTGGATGCAGCGTATTTTAATTAGAGGGTTTCACAAAACCTAATGCATTAATATTTATTTAAATTACATCTGGACCAAAAATAATTAATAAATATTAATAGTTTTGCTATGCCTGGACCAAAGGATAGTGAATAAATTAGGAGACTCCACCGTCACATGAAATAAAATTAATCTAAAAATCTGAATATTGTATTGACTGAGTTGGTGAACCGATTGCCTTAGTAATCCATTGCTCTTGAATTTAAAATCCTAATAATTTACACTCTCTCTATTTAATTAAAAACTTTTAATTATTTTTTTTTATTTTTTTTTAATTTTTTATTCTCATAAATCGATCTTCTAAATAAAGCATAGGAAAGAGCTTTTCAGTACTTATTTTCCAATCCTCTAGGGACGATACTCTACTCATTCACTTTATTACTTGATCGACTGGTGCACTTGCCATAGCTATAAATTAGCACGCATCAAGTTTTTGGTACCATTGCCGGGGATTGTGTCTAAAATAATATTAAAATTTTGATCCTAGCTTTACTTTAGAAATTTATTTTTAATTTTTATTATTAAAAAAAAAAAAATAGTGCATGACACGTACTGGACATAGTAACTTACTACCTCTAGATCCAGAAATTGAAAGAACTATTAGAAGACTACAACAAGAGAGAAACATGGCAGCTGAAGATCCTAATGACATCAATCTAGGATTGGATATGGCGACTGAAGGACAGCATGAAGCTATTCGATCAGTACATCATCCATTAAATGATTACATCACACCATCTGTAGTCGATGCAGCTTCGAGCATCAGGAGACCGCCTGTACGAGCAAACAACTTCGAAATAAAATCGGCGATGATCCTAGATGATTCAATCAACTGTCCAATTCAGTGGACACATGCATGATGATCCGAATGCCTCATATTTCTAATTTTCTTGAACTTTGCGATACTTTTAAAATTAATGGGGATGTCGGATGATGCTATTAGATTAAGGTTATTTTCCTTTCTCTTTACGGGATAAAGCTAAAAATTGACTTCATTCTCTTCCTGCAGGTTCTATCACAACTTGGGATGTCCTAGCCCAAAAATTCTTAGCCAAGTACTTTCCACCTTCCAAAACTGCTAAGATGCGCAACGATATCACTTCTTTTATGCAGATGGATATGGAGATGCTATATGAGGCTTGGGAGCGTTTCAAGAAACTGCTGAGGAGATGTCCACATCATCAACTACCAGTATGGCTTCAGATACAAACTTTCTATAATGGTTTATCTCCTACTAATCGATCTATGATTGATGCAGCAGCAGGAGGAACCATTAATTGAAAAACGGAGGAAGAAGCCTTCGATTTGATCGATGAGATGGCATCAAATAGCTATCAATGGCAGACAGAGCGCATGATGCCAAAAAGACTAGCAGCTGTGCAGGGAGTAGATTGGGTGCCAACTTTACTAGTTGAAATTGCAGCCCTTAGAGCCGAAGTCAACAACTTAAAGGGAACAGCTATGCATATTCAGAGCATTACTTGTGACCTGTGTGGAGGAGGACACGATACGAGCAATTGCCAGACAGGTAATTCTTTTGCTAAAATAACTGATATAGCTAATTATATTGGTAATTTTTTCAGGCCACAACAAAACAATCCCTACTCCAATACATACAATCAAGGGTGGAGGCAGCACCCAAATTTCTCATGGAGCAATCAAAATGCAGCACAACAGCCACCCCTAGGATTCCAAGTACCTGAAAAGAAGTCCAACATAGAAGAGCTGATGGTCAAATTTATGCAAAACCAAGAAGCAACTATAAAAAATTTGGAAGCCAAACTTAGGCACGACCAAACAGCAGCAATTCGAAACTTGGAGATGCAAATAGATCAAATGGCTAAGATAATCTCCGAGAGACCTCAAGGATCTTTGCCAAGCAATACGGAGACAAATCCAAGGGAGCAAGTCAATGCTATCACCCTAAGAAGTGGTACAAAGCTGGAGGAGCCACATCAGAAGAAAGAGACTGAAGAGCCAACTATAAATAAGGAACCATCAACTCAAACTCGTCAGTCACCAAAACAACCAGCAGATGGATGGTCTCCAGGTATACGGTTTGCTGATCCAAATGTGAAGCCCTACGTGCCGCCACTACCATTCCCAGAGAGACAAATACAGCATCCAGATAAGAAATTTTCTAACTTTTTCAAAATTTTAAAGAATTTACATATTAATATTTCTTTTGTAGATGCTATTACTCAAATGCCTAGGTATGCCAAGTTTCTCAAAGAAATCTCAACAAATAAGAAAAAGCTGAAGGAGCATGAGAGAATAAATTTGAATGAAGAATGCTCGGCAATACTTCAAAATAAATTACCACAGAAGCTAAAAGACCCAGGGAGTTTTACTATCCCCTGCATTATTAGTGATTGTAGTTTTGATAAAGTTTTATATGATTTAGGAGCAAGCATAAATCTCATACCTTTTTCTATTTTCAGGAAGCTGGGTCTAGGAGAACCAAAGCCTACCACTATTACTCTTCAATTAGCCGACAGATCTATTAAATATCCAAGAGGTATAGTGGAGGATGTCTTGGTAAAGGTAAACAAGTTTATTTTTTCTGTTGATTTTATTGTTCTTGATATGGAAAAAGATTATGATGTATCCCTTATTTTAGGAAGACCCTTTTTAGCTACTGGAGGAGCTTTAATAGATGTTCAACAAGGAAAATTAATTCTTAGAGTCCAAGATGAACAAGTTACTTTTAATGTTTTCAAAGATACTAAACATATTGATGATAATCAAACTTGTTTTCTAATTGACATTATTGACAATCCATTATATGAGAATTCTGTAGAAAATAGGTTTGAGACTATAAAAGCAAGCAATGTCAAATTAAAAGAGGATTCGATCAAATATGAAAGTATTCCAATTGAAGTGGCACCAAATTGATCCACTTTAGAATCTAAAGAAAGTCAAGCTGAAGACTATAAATCAGAACTACTAGATAGGTTGTTTCTTTTCTTTTTAGTTTTTATCATTTTTCTTTCCTTTTATTTTTCAGTAATTTGTTGTTGCTCTTTTACTGCTTTGGTGTGTATTTTCAATTTTGCAGAAAAATCAATAAGAACTCAAGCAAAATTTTAAAGCTCCAAAGAATCAGATTGAACCAAATCAGGTGTATTCTTTTCTATCCTTTATTACATCTTTTATTTTTCCTTTTCCTTTAAGACAATGTAGAACAATAATTTAAAAAAAAAAAAAATTCTCATGTGTCAAGAAGAAAATCTTGAGCACGATAAACTGGATAAGTGATAAAAGATAGAATTATTTGCTAATGAATGTAATGAGTTAAAGAAGTAGATTAGTTGGTCAACTTTTAGCAGCCTACTTAGGTCATTAAAAGATTATTAGCACTTTTTATTGCACATGCACACTAACAAGGCAAAGTAGGTATTGATTATAAGGTCAACTGAGGATTTAATTATCACTGAAAATTGATAATTAATATATATTCTAATCAAAGAAACTTGAATTTAAGGAAAGAACTACCTGCCTATAAATAAAGTGCAAAAGACAGAGTATATGTGGATTGCCCAAAGCCTAGTAACTGGATCTCTACACCTAGGTCAAGTGTGGAAATTCATGTAAAACGGTGAAGGGAAGGCCAGGATGCTCAGCACAGTAAAAAAAAAAAAAAAAAAAAAAAAAAAAGAAAAGAAAAGAAAAGAAAAGGCAGTGTGAAAGCTACCTTAATTCATGAGTATAAAATTGAGAATGTATAGAAAATTGACCAAAATAGGTGATAAGAGAGGATACTTTTGTTCTTTTAATTTAATACTGAAATGCTAAAGTTAGTCATCACGAACATAAGTGCTATAGATCTTTGATGTACTCTAAGAAAGTTTTTAATTGTATTGACTGAAAAATTTACTTCGGAAGCTCAATGCTTAGTTAGCAGTATTTTCTAAACTTTTTGACCTTTAATCCTAGATTTTATCTTCGTGATGGATAATCTTATTGAAATATGGTATTAAATAAAACATTGCTAAGGGACTAGCAATGACTAAGTTGGGGGTGTGATAAGTGGTAAAAATATACTAATAAAAGTATTAAATTATAAAATAAATTAATTTATTTTATTAGAAATTGATATTTTTATTAATCTTATGTAGGAAAGAAGGACATCATTGTGAAGATCTTATTTTTCTGATTCAGATGAAAAAAATTTCAGACAAAACGGACTTCAAACGAGCCCAGAATTGAATTTCAAAAAAAAAAAGAAAAAAAAATGCCAACGCAAAGCTGACGTTAGCATTTTTCGCGGTGCACGGTGGACCATCTGAAGGGTAATTCGGAAATTTCATAGCTTAAAGCGCGCGCTGATTGGCTGAAGAACGCGGCGGTCCATGCAACACCGGGCTCGCGCATGGTCCATGGAGGGCAATTTGGGAATTCTGGCTGATCCAACGGGCGATTTTCACTAAAGCTTGATCGGACGGACGAGAAGAAGGTGCTGATGGACGGCATTCGCAGCTCTTGATCAAGATCCAACGGTCGAGATTCATTCCGACATAAAACTAAAGGTCTGAAGGCTTATTTCAACGCGATCGGGCGGTCCAGATTCGATCCAATGGTCGATCCAACGGTCGATCCAACGGCTGAGATTAAATCCGACTTGATCTGAATTATTTTAAGGGATTTTTGGACCGTTTGATCACCATCCAACGGTCAGAATTATCCAGATCTTAATTTGAGTTGTTTTGGAAGTCTTAAACCTAGTTTTTGATGGAATTTGAGGGAAAATCAAATTCTTTATCTATAAAACCTATGGTTGTCGTACAAAAAAAAAGAGAGAGGGAAAAAGAGAGAGACAAAGAGAGAGACGGGGAGAAAGAGAGAGGGAGAAAGAGAGAGAGAAAGAGAGAGGAGAGAGATAAAAAAAGTGATTTGTGAGAAAATCAAAAGGATTTTTTTTTTGATTTTTCTTCAACGATCAAGACATCAAGGAGCCTCTTCTTCTTCGCCAAGTTCTCCACATCAAGAGCAGCAAACAATCAATTTCAGCAATCAAACAGTCTAATTTCTCCATGCTTTTTATTTTATTTGCTGTTTTTGAATTTATTATTATGAACTAAATTTTATTTTACTAAGGTTAAGGTGTAGCCACTCTTTTGATGCAATATTCAGTATGACTTATTTTTAAATTTTATTCATGAGGAGTATATAAATCTGATCTTAATGCTTTTAGATTACTGGCCATCTTCTAATTGATCTGATGAACATAGATGTTACGGACCAAGTACATCTATGTTAATGCTTCTTGATTATATACCTTGTATTATGAATCAAATTAGAATTCATATGCATGCGGAAATTTTAGTGTGCTTTGGACGCAGCGTATTTTAATTAGAGGGTTTCACAAAATCTAATGCATTAATATTTATTTAAATTATACCTGGACCAAAGAATAATTAATAAATATTAATAGATTTGCTATGCCTGGACCAAAGGATAGTGAATAAATTAGGAGACTCCACCGTCACATGAAATAAAATTAATCTAAAAATCTGAATATTGTATTGATTGAGTTGGTGAACCGATTGCCTTAGTAATCCATTGCTCTTGAATTTAAAATCCTGATAATTTACACTCTCTATATTTAATTAAAAACTTTTAATTTTTTTTTTAATTTTTTTTTAATTTCTTATTCTCATAAATCGATCTTCTAAATAAAGCATAGGAAATAGCTTTTCAGTACTTATTTTTTAATCCTCTAGGGACGATACTCTACTCATTCACTTTATTACTTGATCGACTGATGCACTTGCCATAGCTATAAATTAGCACGCATCACCCCCCTCAACCTCGATTGGAGATGGGATCTTCTCCGGACTTCAACTTCGATATCAACTTTAGCTGGAGATGAGATCTCCCCCGAGCTTCGACCTGGACCAACATGGGACTCAGAGGAAGACTTCGACAGTCGTCTTTTCTGCACTCCCTTCCTTTGAGTTTCGAACTCGAGAGTGGAGGGGCTAGTATTGGGGATAAACTCCGCTTCCACTGAAGTCTAGTTTGATGCTCGGCCTAATGCAACCAGTAGCTATAGAAGAACTCCAAGCGGCCAGACTTTAGCCGAACAGCCCAGCGATCGAGCTCCTTCGGACTCCCAACGATCAGGCCTCAGTCGAAGTCCTTCAATCGGCCGAAATCTCCAATGGCCGAGCTTCTTGAACTCCAAGCGGTCGGGCTTTAGCCGAACTTCCGACGGTCGAGCTTCCTCTAACCTGTTCAGTCGACCGAACTACTCAGCTACCGAGCTCCTTCGGACTCCTCAGCCGTCGAGCTTCTTCGGACTCCCAATGTTAGGACCGAATCTGTTCAGCCGATCGAGCTACTTAGCGACCGAGCTCCTTGGACTCCTAGCAGCCGGGCTCTAGCCGAACTCCCTCTGAGATGCCTCTTTGATTGGATTCCTTCGAAAGCTGGACTCACCCTAGACACCCTTCGGCCGAACTCCTCTTGGAGTCCGAACCTCTTTGGGATCGGTATACGTCCGAGTCCACCAACCAACACCTGCTTCCTTAGGTTACGGCTGTCGGACCTCGGCAGCATGACCACTATTACTGGCAACACCATTCTCTTCGTAACTAGCCCCATGCAGCCCGGACGACATGGCCACTACTACTGGCGATGTCATTCTCTTCGTAACTAGCCCCATGCAGCCCGAACGGCATGGCCACTACTATCAGTGACATCATTCTCTCCATAACCAGCCCCATGCGGCCCACAACCTGCCAGTACGGCTGTCACTATCCGCCTGACGACGCCTTCCTCTCCGTACCGAATTCCATGCGGCTCCAACGGCTTTCTGTCAGGTGGTATGGCCATCACCATCAACTAAGCTCAGCCTATAAAGGATCCTCCAGATACGCTAACTCTAATATCTAAGCTCTTCTCTTCTCCTCCAAGCTTCGGAACTCATTTCGAGCACTTCATTCCTGTTGGCCAGAGCTGACTTGATCGTCGGAGGGTCCTGCCGGAGCCACCCCCTCATCGACTCCGGATGAAACTTTATTTTGCAGGTCCCCGACAACGACCTCATCGACTTTCACTCCAGCGGTCTCTGGCGATGACCAGATTCTGCGTCAACATGACCTATGGCAAATCATCGGTGAACCAATAGCCTGCCGTAGCAGCCAGTCAAGGATAGCCGAGCTATCGTGGTAGGTCGGCAAAGGCTAAGAAATATCCGACCGAGGACGGGCTATAGCCGACCAACAGTGGAACACTCCTGAACATCGTCTGACCGAGACCGACTTATCGTGGATCGTGGGTGAATGAGTAGCCTCTCCGATCTCATGTGGATGACCTATCGGAATAGGTCAGCAGCCGATGCATGTTACGCCAAGGCTAGGCTATGGTTATTCACAACAGTTGCCCCTCACTCTCGAGGTCGAGCCTTCAGTAGGTCGGCCAAAGTGAGTTATCTTTCCAAAGTCGAGGCCGATCTCCTGGACGAGATCATGTTGCCACGTGTTGGAGATCAGTGTCTTGATGAAGCTGGTAGAAGTCCAACAGACATCAAATCCAATCGTTCATCAGCTTAATCCATGTCCATCTAGCTTGACCAATCGACGTTTGACACTCGATGAAGATTCGAAAGGGTTGGCGAATCGATGGTAGATCGAGACCATTCAAGATTTCTATAAATAGGGGTCAGCGTAATCCTAGTTTTTACTATTGTTGTTATTCGAGGGGTGAACTTTGGTACTTTGTGCACGTAAGAGAATAGTTCGGGTGAAGCCGAGCTATCGTCAACCTCGTCCCCCCTTGTTGCTCGGTCTCCTCACATCTTTAGGTTAGTTCTCTCTGTACTCATAAGTCAGTTGAATCTGTCCCGATCTTCTTGGAGTTCGGATGACCATTTAGGTGGGGATCGTGGATCCGAGGAAGCTGGCTCCTCGGGTAGGTCCGAAGAATGCAAAAATCTAGATCATGGTCTTTTTAGAGTAAATTCCGTCCTCACCTCGGACAACTTAGAGTTCATAAAGCTGAAGTACCAAGTCCCTGATGACTTTAGGCTAGAGGTCGTCGATCCCGAGGAGCGCATAGCTCTTCCTCGTCCGAGCCATGTTGGGATTTACGAGGAATCCCTAAAGGCCGGCCTTAGGTTGCCTTTTTACTTCTTAGTCATCAAATTTTTGGATTTATACAGGATTAATTTTTGTAGCTTGGCGTCAAACTCCTGACGGTCGATTTTAGACTTTTTTACACATTATCTCCTCCTCGGGGTTGAGCTTACCTCCCATCTTCTCTGAGCTTGCTTCACACTGAAGGAGCATCCTACAGAGATGGGATGGTAGTACGCCTCTCCTCGAAAAGGGCATCGTCTTTTTCGAGATGCTCCTTCTTTGGTACATAACTGGAAGGAACGTTTTTTCTTTATTTCGGTCGAGCAACCCTAGGATTTCAGCACATCATGGGGTCGCCCTCTTAGGTCGGTCGTCAGGCCTCCGACATTATTCGATGCCGAGGAGGAGACCTTAGATCAGATCTTTGGCGTTGCTCCCCCTCTGTTTTCCAAGCTTCTTATCGAGGAGAACCTGTTCAAGGTCAGGTTGATTTCCACCGATCCAAAAAGTAAGTGACGTTTTTATGTCATCTCACCCAGCTCGTTCTTCTTACTATTATCATTGACTCTCATCGATCTTTTATCCTCGATGTAGCGATGAACCCTACTGATTTGAAAGCTATTCGTTGGGAGGCGAAGAAGAGGAAAGCTAGCACGGCCTCCACCCCCAAATGTGGTTGGCCTGAAGCCATCCTCGCCCAACCGACGATGGGGGGTTCCTTGGGGGCAACACAGGTCCTAAGGAAAGAAAGCTCGGTGTCGGCAAAAGTCATGGCACCATTGCGATCGGTTGCTCCGATGGAGCTCGCCTCCCGGCCTTTTGCTTCCTCTTCAAGAAGAAGCTCTGGCGGGCCAAAAATCTTGATTCAAATGTCCAGCCGTGGATCCGATGCTCCAATGGACATATCTCCGGTGGAGGTTGCCTCGGAATCTAAGGACAGAAGGAAAGGTGTCGACAACTATTGGATCATCCGTTCTCTATTAAAGTCAGTCATCTTACTGACTGACGCTCAGACCTTCGAGGAGGTTGGAGGTGTCTTTCGCATCTAGGACTCCTATGATTCCCTTCTTTGGATATGTATTGATCATCAACCGACCTTCATTTGTTCATTCATCATTCCGCCCCTTTCTCCCTCCTTTTTTTTTAACTTTAGTTTATTTTATAGCTCATCCACCATGTGGATCATTTTGTTGAGGTGATTAGAGAGGTTTGGTGCCTCTCCAAGGAAGCTGAGGAGAAAGCCGCCTAGGCCATCCAAAGGATAGATGACGCTCAGTTGTCCAGACTGAAGGCCAAGGACGAGAATAGGTCTCTCAAGGAGAAGGTGAAACAACTGGAATCCAAGCTGACCAAGATCGAAGCTCGGCTACTGGGGGAGAAGAAAGTCGGGAAGGTGCGATCAGAGGCCACTAAGATTGAAGCGATCGAGGCATTCCGCTCGTCGACTGAATTCCGCAATATAAAGATGAAATTTGCCTCGGCATCCTATCTGTAGGGGATCGAAGATCTGAAGGAGAAGATCCGAAGAAAATTTCCCGACTTGAACTTAGATATCCTGGAATCAGAGGGTGAAGAAGCCGAGGAGGTTGAAGGTTGGAAAGTTCAAATGGAGGATCTCTTCAGCCCCGCCCATGATGACTTGGTCGTTGGGGACGTAACCTCGGCTCCGCCTCCAACCATCATGGTCTTACCCGACCAGGCAGAGATCGGCGAATCTGGAGCTCCTGATGGAGCTTAATGTAGATCTTTGCTTGGGCATGTCCAAGCTTTTGTTAGGTCGGTCTCTCTTACTTATCCTCGATATTCATCAAGATATTTTTGTATTAGACTGATCAATATTTATAAATTTTTTTATTAATGAATACAATGCTTTCTACCGAATTTTTCTCTATGGATAGGCTTAGGTCTTTCAAAATGCCCAACATAAGGACGAGTTCCTAGAAAGACAGAACCCAATATGTTTTGTTCCTCGGTCATAACCAAGAATAGAATGTCAGCGATTTTAGAGATGCATTCTGTTCCTCGGCTATGGTTGAGGAATGCATGTTGGCGAATTTTATGCATTCCACTCCTCGATAATCTTTACGCATTCCTCTCCTCAGCCATGGTCGAGGAGCGCATCTTGGTGAAGTTCGTTGGAGATGTTACGTTCCCCGATCGTGGTCGAGGAACATATAAAAAATTTTCGTAGGGGATGCATTCCATTTCTTGGCCGTGGTCGAGGAACGCGCGCTGGCGAATTTTGCTAGAGATGCATTTCATTTCTCGATCGTGGTTGAGGACCGTGCATTGGTAAAATTTGCTGAAGATGCGTTCTGTTCTTTGACCATGGTCGAGGAGCGCGCGTTAGCAAAATTTGCTGGAGATGCATTCTGTTTGTCAGCCATGGCCGAGGAGCGCGCGTTAGCGAAATTCGTTGGAGACGCATTCCGTTCCTCCTTGGTCGTGGTTGAGGAGCGTGCGTTGGCAAAATTTATTGGAGATGCATTCCATTCCTCGATCATGATCGAGGAACGCACGTTGACAAAATTTGCTGGAGATGCATTCTATTCCCTTATCGTGGTCAGAGATGCATTTCGTTCTTTGACCGTGGCCGAGGAGCGTGCGTTGGCAAAATTTGCTGGAGACGTGTTCCATTTCTTGGCCATGGTAGAGGAACGCACATTGGCAAAATTTACTAAAGACGCATTCCATTCTTCGACCGTGGTCAAGGAGCGTGCGTTGGCAAAATTATCGAAGATCAAATCTATAAAAAAATATTATTTATTATTAAAGTAAAGATAAGAATTACAGCTTATGGATAATATCTACGAAGATTGTCGGCATTCCATGTCCTCGGTATTGGAGTTTCATCCAACCGACAAAAGCGATAAACTTTCGATCAAACTATCTCGGTCACTCTGTATGGTCCTTCCCAATTGAGTGATAGTTTCGATCGTTTGGTTGGTTGAGAGACCTTCACTCGGTGAAGTACCAATTGTTCAGTCAGGAATGACTTTCCTTTAACTCAGGAATTGTAATACCGAGCTATCCTTTGCTGATAATTGGCCATCCAGATGCTAGCCCATTTTCGAGTTTCTTCCAACAGATTTAAGTTTGCCCTCATTCCAAACGAGTTGATATCCTCATTGAATTTCTTGACTCGAAGTGTGGGCAGACCAATTTTCAAAGGTATGATAGCTTCCATTCCGAATGCCAGCATGAAAGGCATTTTTTTGGTCGAAACTCGTTGGATCGTTCAATAGGCTCAAAGGACATGATATAGCTCTTCGACCTACCATCCCTTAGCCTGACCAAGATGAGCTTTTAAACCTTGCAATAAGATTCTGTTCATCACTTCGACTTCACCGTTGCTCTGCGGGTGACCTATTGACGTCAGCCTGTGCGAAATTCCAAAGTCGTTGCAGAATTCAGTGAACCTCAGATTATCAAACTATCATCCATTATCAGTTATAATAGCTCTGGGTAATCCAAATTGGCAAATAATTGATTTCCAAATGAAATCTCAAACCTTGAATTCAGAAATGATTGCCAGAGCCTCGGCCTCCATGCATTTGGTAAAATAGTCGATGGCGATGAGTAAGAACTTCTTCTGTGCTATGGAGATAGAAAATGGCCCGAGGATATTCATTCTCCATTGTGCGAAAGGCCAAGGCATTGTGATTGATGCTAGTGGGGTGGAAGGTTGGCATTGAATATTAGAAGTTCTTTGACATTGATCACATCTATTTATCATATCGACAGCATCTTTTTGTATGATCGACCAGAAGTATCCTTGCCTCAATATCTTATGAGCAAGGGCCTTGCCCCCAAAATGATTGCCATAGATTCCTTCGTGCACTTCTCGTAAAGCATAGTCGACTTCCGAAGGACGAAGGCATCTTAGTAGAGATAAGGTAAAAGACCTTTTATATAGTTTTTCATCATAGATGAGGTACTGAGGAGCAAGGCATCTCAACTTTTTAGCTTCATCTCTGTCAGTTGGTAGAGTGTCATCTTGTAAGTAGCGTAGGATGGGATCTATCCAACTTGGCTTCGGATCAGCTTATATTATAGGAGCCTCTTCAATGCTTGGCTTCTCCAGAACTTCCATATATTAGCTTCTTTTTAAGTCTGCAGCTCCAATGGTTGCAAGCTTAGATAAAAGGTCGGCTCGCATATTTTTTGCTCTTGGTATTTGCTGAACGTCCATCATCGAGAAGCCGGAAGCTAAGTCCCTAACCTTCTGCAGATATTTGACCATGTTTAGTTTTCGAGCTTCATATTCTCTTTGAACCTGACCGATAATTAGTTGTGAGTCGCTATGAACTCTGAGATGCTGAACCCTTATTTTTTTTACCATCCTAAGACTTGCCATCAATGCTTCATACTTGACTTCATTATTGGATGCCAAAAAATTAAAATGCAAAGTATACTCCACAACTACTCCCTCCGAGTTGGTTAAGATGAACCCAGCTCCTACGCCTTTATCATTTGAAAATCTGTCAATATGTAAGACCCAACATTCATCGATTGTATGAGCTATTTCATTGCTTGGTTCCTCATCTGGAATCGTACACTCTAGGATGAAGTCGGCTAACGCCCGACCCTTGATGGATAGCCTTGGTAGACATTTGATGTCAAATTCTTCCAACTCAATAGCCCATTTGGCTAACCGCTCCAAAGTATCGGATCGATATAATACTGACCTGATAGGTTGGTCGGTAAGAACAGCGATGATATGTGCTTGAAAATACGAACGCAGCTTCTTCGCAGATATCAGAAGAGCGTAGATGATTTTTTCTAATTTCACATATCTGGTCTCGGCGTCATGAAGTATCTGGCTCACATAATAGATTAATTTCTGCACCCTGGCTTCCTATTGGATGAGGATCGAACTAACCATCGAAGGAGAAACAGCCAAATACAAGTACAATACTTCTTTAGACTTTGGCTTACTTAAAAGAGGAGGGGAGCCGAGATATTTCTTTAGCTCATTGAAGGCTGCCTGGCATTCATCCGATCATTGAAAATTCTTCAACTACTTGAGAGTTTTAAAAAATGGAAGGCTCTTTTCTGCTGATCTTGATAGGAATCTATTTAGGGCTGCAATCCTCTCAGTGAGCCACTACATTTTTTTGATCGTCCTCGAAGGTTTTATCTCTTGAAGAACTTGAATCTTCTCTAGGTTAGCCTCGATCCCATATTGCGACACCATAAAATCAAGAAAATTTTTAGAGATGACTCCGAAAGCATATTTATCTGGGTTGAGTTTCATTCGGAAGCACCATAGTGTAGAAAAGATTTCTTCTAGATCGATAATATGATGTTCGGTGGCTCGACTTTTGATGAGTATGTCATCTATATATATCTTCATGTTTCTTTCAATTTGCTCCTTGAAAAGCTTGTTTACAAGCCTTTGGTAGGTCACCCCTATATTTTTCAGACTGAACGGCATGATCCTGTAACAAAAAAGATCTTGGTCCGTTATAAAAAAAGTTTTTTCCTCATCTTGGATGCTATTCAGATCTGGTTATATCCTAAAAAAGCATCCATAAATGATAGGAGTTGATACCGTGAAGTCGCATTCACTAATTGATCTATGCGGGATAGAGGGTGGCTGTCCTTCGGGCATGCCCTGTTGAGGTCAGAATAATCGACGCATGCATGCCATTTTTCACTCGTCTTCTTAATGAAGACGACATTAGCCAGCCATTTTGGGTAATATACTTTTCGAACAAATTCAGCCTTTAGAAGTTTATCAACCTTTTCCCATATCGCGCTTTGTCGCTCAGAGGTGAAACTTTGCTTCTTCTGCCTGACTGAGCGATGGTTCGGATCCATATTAAGCTGGTGAACCATAACTTTTGGATCAATAGCATGCTTATTCAGGTACAATCAAGCGAAAACATCGGCATTAGCTCATAGAAATGAGATGAGGTACTATCAATCCTCTTCACACAAATTTGAGCTGATCTTCACTACTTTGCTTGGATTATCTCTGATTTATATCGAGATCAACTCTTCCATTGGGCGACCCCTTTATTTCGTCAACTCATCCCTTACGTCCAGTTCATTCATGAGTTGTTCTTCGGATGCTACTCCACGTAAGATAGCCATAGAGCATTCCTGTGCGATTGACTGGTTTCCTCGGAGTTCTCTTATTCCTTCAGGAGTCATGAATTTTACCTTCAAATGATAAGTTGACACTATAGCTTTGAGGGCATTCAAACCTGGCCGACCCAAAATGACATTATAAGCAGATGGACTATTAACCACGAAGTAAGTTATTTCTAGTATGGCTTGCCTTGGGACCTGCCCAGCTTTTGTTATTAATGAGATAGTTCCTTCTGCTGGGATCGTGCTATCAGAAAATCCGACTAGAGGTACATTCTTCTTCACCAGCCGTTTAGGATCCAAGTTCATTCGGTCAAAGGCATCGTAAAACAAGATGTCTACCAAACTTTCATTATCAATAAGAACTCGATGCACACCATAATTTGAAATATTTAAAGAGACAACTACATGATCATCATACGGGTGATTTATTCCTTGTAGGTCGTCAGCAGTGAAGATGATTTCATCATTGATCTTTCTTTTCTTCAATCCTTCCTCTATAGGTCAGTCTTGCTCCGAGGTATTTCTAATGAGATGCCCCCTAGTGATTACTCTGATCTCACCCATTGTTTGTTGTTCTGCATGAGGATCCTCTTGCCTAGGTTATTCGCGGCGTGGGTTGGGCGGAATTCTTTGCTCATCAACATAGTGTTGGAGCCATCCTCTTCTAATCAATGCTTCTATTTCTTCTTTAAGCTACCAGCATTCTTCGGTATCATGTCCATGATCGCAATGATATCTACAGTATTTTCTTGGATTCCTCACTCGGGTAGGAGTCACCATCTTCTTTGGTCGTGGTATATCTTCTTGTCGTTCTATCTCCATTAGAATCTCAGCCTGGGTAGTGTTAAGGAGGGTGTAATAATTGAACCTCCTAGGCAGAGTTCTAAATCGGTGCCAAGGCTTTGGAGATGTAGGTCGATCACTCCAAGGTGGAGTGTGCGATTGATGAGGGTGTGGCTCCTCCTGTCGATGCTGCACCCATCGGTAGTCTTTCTTCTTCTCCTGCTTTTGGGTCGGCCCTGACTTGCTGCCTTGGTTACTTCCTTGCTAGTCCCAAGCTTCCTCGGCTTAGGCATACTTCTTAGCCCACTCCAACATCTCGGCGAAGTCTTTCAGATAATCCAGCTTAAGAGAGAATAGTAGGTCATTTTGAAGAAGTCCGGCCTTGAGTGTTGTCATAGTGATTGACTGATCTAAATTCTGAACCTCTAAGGTGGCAGCATTGAAGTGGTTGATGTACTTCCGAAGGGGTTCATTCTTTCGCTGCTTGATGCTCACAAGAAAATTCAAGTTACGGCGTTATCGACGACTACTGATAAAATGAGCAACAGATAGGCGGCTCAGCTGATGGAAGAAATCTACGGTGCCAGGCTTCAAATTTGTATACCAATGTCGAGTCGCCTTTCTCAAAGTCGAAGGAAAAATTCAACATAAGATTACATCACCAACCTCTTGTAGATGCATGAGAGTTAAAAAGCTGTCCAGATGATCTACGAGTTCGGCCATCCTATCATAAGGCTTCATTTGAGGAATCTTGAATCGCGGTGGCAAAGGTTCATTCATGATTTTTTGGGTAAATGGGGGATCAATGTTGAAACCCAAGTCGTCCCCCTGCTGCTTTGGCTGCCGCAACGCATCTAGCTGCTGTTGCATTTCTTGGAGCTTTTTCTTCATGTCATCTGCCCGAGTAGCTCAGCACCGAGGAGTCGCATGACCTAGGGTAGAATCTCTTCTAGAAATAGGTGTAGGTGAGTGTTCGGGTCTTCGACGAGAAGGGCTAATAGGTCGGCTATGACGACTAGCTTCCGTCCTTGGGCTTTTGGAGCATCGTTCCTCCATCCTTCCTCGAGTCGGTCCTGAATTTTTATCGGTTGGACGACACTCATCGACTTGTTGTATTCCTCTTACGACAGTTGAGAGTACCTGCACCTGATGGACTAGTGTATTATACTGTTCCTGTGAAATCGCTGGTGCCGCTGGTGGATTTTTCTGAATCGACGATGGCGGTGCGTTAACCGACTGAACATTATTGGTTCATCGACCATTGAAACGCCGAGATGCGTTTGATGCTCCCCTTCAAGTCCTCATGATAACTGGTGATGAGCTTTCTTCTCTCAAAATTAGGCCTCAAAATCAGTCGAGGGTCCTTCCTCTAGCGTCAGCTATTGCTCCTAAATCTTCCTGCTTGAGGTCGGCCATCGAAGAACCTATGGCCGAGGAAAAGCTATTACTCGATCACCTGCAATAAAGTCCTCATCGAGGTGTTCTCCGATGAAGACCCTTCGACACTCAAGTTAGGAGACAGGAGAACAAAGAGAGGAGAAAGCATTGAATTGAGTGCCTATCTGGAAGGTTCCGGAGTCTCTTTATTTATAAGGGAGGAATTAGAGTCGTATCTATCTCGGATTCTAACGACTTCCGAATTTATCACTCTAGATTGATTCGGAAGATGTTTTTCCTTTTTAGAAAGATGGGATCGTTAAAGACTCCTTCTTTATCCGGACTTCTCCAATTTGGAAAGAGCACGACATTGGCGAATGATGATACCTTGGTAATGGACGATCAATAACTGATCATCCAAGATCGATCGGCGGTATACGAGAAAATAGTAGGTCGTCTGAACATTGGTCGGTTTGGATCGCCCAATCTTAGATAGATCGGCTATGGTAGCTTTTCTCCAATCAACATTGAGTTCTTCGACAATAGCTCGATCAGATATGATCTATGGCGAACCATCGATGAACCAATAGCCTACCGTAACAGACAATTAGAGGTGACCGAGCTATTGCAATAGGTCAGCGAAGGCCGAGAAATATCCGACTGAGGACGAGCTATAACCGACCAACAGCGGAACACTCCTGAACATTGTCTAACCGAAGCCGACTCATCATAGATCGCGGATGAATGAGTTGTGGAACACTCCTGAACATTGTCTAACCGAAGCCGACTCATCATAGATCGTGGATGAATGAGTAGCGGAATACTCCTGAACATCGTCTGGCCAAAGCCGACTCATCATAGATCGTGGATGAATGAGTAGCCTCTCCAATCTCATATGGACGACCTATCAAAATAGATAGGTAACCAATGCATAGGTTATGGCTATTCCATAATAGTTACCAAAGACGATTAGGATATTGCTTGTGCGCTCATGGTCCGCACGAATCATCAGCATAACACTCTGTAGATATGCGTAACCACAGCTTACAGAAACAGAGAATTATAAGATTACACGTTTGAGCTCATCGATCTGAAAGCTGTGTTGAGCTTTTTTCCATTCCACTTGCCAAGTCCGTAAAACCAAATTTCGAATTTTGACTGATAGAGACAATCCCTGTTTCGGATCACTTACATAATCCATGTTAGTAATTTATTTTAACTGGAGAATGAGAGGCCTCTCCCATCAAAACTGAACACAAAGATGACACACGCTTATAAGCAATAGAAATGAGATACACGAACATGACTAATACGTACGTTTATCTTATTCATCAAAAAACAAGCTATTCTGTATACATTTAATTTTTTTTCCTCTTCTCAAGTGAAAAAGGTGTAACGGTTACAGCAATATCCTTCATTTCTAGCCTCTTCTGGACCATTCAAACCTCAAGGGAAAAACAATCCCTTTACATGATTTTGTACTGGGGAACTGTCAATCCCAGTTCATCTATTGTTTGTGCTACTGGGGGAACATGCATCACTGTGGTTCTCTCGTGTCTGCATTCACCACAAACGAAAAATCAAATCAAACACACATCAATGCCGGCATTCTTTCTCAAAAAAAGAAAAAAAAAAAGAGAGAGAGATTGCAGTTTATTACATAAATGAACCAGTTATTGCAATAAGCATCAACAAATAAGCTGCTTTGCTTCTAAGGTGCCTTTGATCTGGGCACAAGTCAAACCATTTTAAAATCTTAAATTCACTTAGGCCTGAACCAACGCCTGGCTTATAACAGCATAAAATCCAGATAGAAAGGGCATTGGACCCAGCACGAATATCCCTTCCTCCTTGGTTTCATTATTTGATCTTTGCAGGGTCCATTTAGTGGAAATCATCCAATGGTGTATGAGAGATTTTGAGCAAAATGCCAGATGTTATCAAGAAATCATTGCAGGTAGAAGAAAAGAAAGATTGAAATGAATATTGGCATTACCTATGGTTACAGCCTCTGAGCTTTTCATCAATCGAATCCCCTTGCATGATGCCACAAACATTCTGCAAGCAATAAACAGATGTTAGATTATGCTCAATCACGCTACATAATCGAGAGAAAGGCATCACTGAAGTTACAAACACTTAATGGCTCAAGGTAGAAAATAGAGAGCACCACGCATTCCCATTCCACAAATTAAAATTAATGCCAGCATTATTAAGTGGAAGGAATGTCTTGAAATCTAGAGTAGAGGTTCTGGAATGTGAGATGTGCGTAGGAGAGCATTTCTTTATGTTCAGGTGCCTGATGTGCCAGTAAGTTTCATAACATACAAGGTGTTCTTTTAGTGATTCACAGAAAGCACTATTAATTCTAGAAGAAAAACATTTGCTTGTATTCAACTTTTTCGATAAATATTGTTATACATGTAAAATTCAGACTTATATTTGGTGGAAAAAGACTGATTGATCCAACCAAAATAGAAGAGGAATTTGTTTTTGTACGTTTCTTTATGCATTTGACCATTGTTACAAGCAAAAAGACTGAACATCCATGAAATGTCATAAATTTACTAATTTTTTATCATGCGTGGTTTGGATGCCCAAAATTTCTGTATCCTTATATAATCAAGTCTATGGGTGGGAAGTTTGAGTTGAAGAGATTATGATCCATTTGAGAAGCAAAGGTGGAATGGAGAAAGGGGAGATCATACAAAACATGACACCTCCAAAACTTTTTTTGGCATCCTGCAAGTCGCTATTACTATTACGATAGATACAGAATCTTGTGAGCAGATGTACTTGGAGATTTGGAGGCTCTGACTCAATAATTTGAGCATCCACTACAAGATAATATTGAATGTGCATCCTTCTTTATAAAAAGGATAATCCACATATGTGATAGCCAGATTTTCAAACACTTAAACACCCAATTATCCTTGTCTGGATGCTATCTGAGACAACGATGAAAGGATAACATGTAAGTATTCTTTGATTAAGTTGAGGAGAACAACCAAATGGATGATGGAGGTCATTGATCCACAAGATTGCAATATTAACCATAGATGAAAGGTGAGATCCCATATATGGATGGGCTCATGAAATCGATAACAATAAATGTAGTCCCTCCATCACCCAACTTTAAGAGCAGTTTTCCTCTAAAATGTGGGATATCAAATCAAAAACACCTCTGCTCATGCTGACATGTCCCAGCAGTCACAACCCTTTGCTTAGCAATCAGAGATCCTAGATTCAATTCTTAAATAGTGCACCTTTAGATATTTTGGATGGGTAATTATAGTGCAGGTAGGTCTTTCTACTTTTATCTCATATCAAAAGTCCCTAGTTAACAAGTTTTGAATTGCAAATATCAAGCTTATATCTATATAGTCGGTACCCAAGACAAACCCCGCAGTACCTTTTAAATCAAAATATACTTTTGTATCACACCAATTGTGTGATTTGATTTTTTAAAAAAAAGTGTCAAATGTATTATAGTTTCTTATTACTATTTCAAATTTTGAAATTTAATATGTCTCATGAAAGATTGTAAACTAAACCAACAAGATAAAATCCATTTCAAAAAGTCCGATAATATGTCCGTAAAAGATAACGATAAGCATCTAAAAGTCAAAAGCCAAGAAAGAGGAGACACTACGGCTGACATTGTAGACAGGAAACTTACTTCCAGGGGACGTCTCCGACCAGCATCCAGTCGCCGTCCTTGTCCTCATACGTAGGGACGTAATCCGTCCCCTTAACGGGATCCACCAGCCGCCTGTCGCCTGCCCCAAATGAGAAGAATACCCCCTCAACCAACCATGGATCAGACGGTGAGGTTTACACCCACCCACCCACCCACACACACACACACACACAGAGAGAGAGAGAGAGAGAGAATTATGGGGAAATTGGACGTACGGATGGTGAAGCAGGAGAACATCTCGTGGAGGGCAGTCAACAGGTGATGGTAGCCGGAGTAGGTCTCCAGGTCCACCTTGCGGAGGTAAGGTGCGCCGTCCACGGCCACCTTCACATATGTGCAGCCCCTCAACGCGTTCTTCCGGTGAGACCTCACGGGCGGCCAACCCACCACTCGTTCCCTATTATACATCAAACCAATTAGCAAGCAGTGATTAGTTAATTTGGTGCTCAAGGAAAATCATTAAGTTAATTTGCAATCTAATTTCTAGTACTGTATCTGAAGCCTTCAAAACCGATCTGACAAGAGAAACATTCGGAAGGAGATTAGGTAAAGAACCGGAGAAAACCGAAAAAATACGCTTCCTTTAAGGCTCCAAAATATATATCGCTCCAAGAGGTGTCGACAGGTGAGGCCTAAATTGGCATTTTAGAGCGTCCATCCTGTGAGCCACAAATTAAACAGGCCACGGCGCCTAGCCGCAGTTGATTCAATTCATCAACCAAACTCGGCCATCCGGAAGAAAGAAACCCCCAGTTACTTTTTTGGATACTTCTTTGTAGAAGAGGGGAAAAAATTCATCGGAAACGTTTCCTAATATAGAGCGCGGGTTCTCTGCTGTGCACAGCGCGCCGTCCCTCACGCGGCCTCGTACAACGGGCATGCATCCGCGCACGGCCATCCATCGCGCGATGGACGGGGCGCGCTGTGCACCGCACGGTGCGGTGCACAGCAGAGGATCCGCGCGGCCTAGTATAACACTAATCGCTACCCTGCTCCAGGAGCCGGCATGGGAAAAGCCAGAGTCACGAGGGAGCGGGACAAAGGTCGGCAAATCAGATAAATCCGTCAGTCTGCACTCACTTGGAAGCTCGGCGCCTGTCGGCGCCGGAAGCCGCGCAATCCGGCGACTCATCGCCGAGATCCTCTCCTCCACGTGGCTCGATGCCGGAGCTCCCATCCAACAGATGTACGGTCTCCGAGAAGCCGCGCTTCCTCTCCTGCTGGTCCCATCCACCGGCCCTCGAAACCCCAGGAAGGCCGAGGGTCAGCGCCGTCTCCTCGTAGTCCACCACCGGCTGCGTCGAGCTCCTCTCCATCTCCAACGTCGTCGACATCTCCGCTCTATCTCCCCGCCTCTCAGCCGGCTCCCTCCCCATCTCTCCCTTATAGAAGAGGTATCAACCACCCACATGGCGACACGTTGCAAGAAATCAGACGGGAGCGTGAGTCTTGCACGGGCAAGCTTCTATTGTATGCGATAGAAATCGTGACCGTTGAGAACGGAAGAGCGACGGGTGGAGATTCGTTCATCGAATTAAAGGATGGAGCGAGGGAGCGGGAAAAAAAAAAAAAAGGATGGGGTGCGCGGGGGGAAGCGACTTGTTGGCCCCCCGAGGGGACAGCGAAGGTGTCGTCGGACTGTCGGCGACTAGACTCCCCTTTCTTTACGTATTATCGAGAAGGAGGAGGACGGACTCCGCAAACCAATCGAAGGCGCCTCTCTATTTCGGTGGGCCCGCGCACGCGATTCGTGTGCGGTGAGCCGGTGGGAAGAGAAATTATTGCACGCACCAGGGCCAAGTGAACCAGGCAAATCTCGGAGCACGTGCACGGTGCATGGCGCGCAATCGGGAATTGGTGAAATACAAAGGTAACGTAGCGTGTTAATCACCGTGGGATTTGGCGCGGTCCAAGCGCACAATATTTGTCGCGGTGGGAATGGGATGCGACCAGGATTTCAGGGTCTGCTCCACGATTGCTGAAATGCACCCGCTTGATTTAAATATGCATATTTAGCCTCGCTAGCTGGTAACTAGAGCAAGATAGATCCGACCAAGCTTGTTTTTTAAAAAAGTAATAATAATAAGATTGTGACTTGTTTTGATAGATGTAAGTGATTATAGTGATATTGCTATTTAACAAAAAATAATAATGATAGGTCGTAGTTATTGAGCACCGAAGATGTCTGGAACAAAGGAAAAAAATAGAGGATATGTGAATCTGATTGGATTATGCATAATCATTGGAGAGTTGATTTAATAGCGATGATCAATTTACTACGAATACATATATAATCAGAAATATATGAGCTAAGCATTGATCAGACGAAAATACTATTTAGCAAATAATCTTATGATTTAGTGTCATAATTCACATAAAATTTGTCATCCAAACATGGTTCTACTTAAAATGGCCAGTGCATTCTTCTAATGCCATCGAGACATTGACCTCACGTCACTACAAGGATGAGAATTTATTGTAGAATTAATATCCTCTTTTTTTTGTGTTATTAAGAGTTGGTTATAATGTGCTTATGCAAGGAAGAAATTTGAATTAGCATTTAACTAAATGATCCGAGAAGAGCTCTCAATTTAGACTAATTGTATTGTAGATCTCAAGAATTGTTAGATAGGTGTACAGAATATATTTAGTTTTAATAAACATAAAAAGTAACATGGCAACAAGACATGGTTTCCACAGGGACGATAAAACCTATTCATCTTATGATTTTTTGATTTGTGAACGCAGAATTCTAATTTTCTCTATCAGTTCCTAACAAGTTTAATAAATTACAAAAATGAGGGATATATTGCTTATTTACTTAAATAATTTGTACATGCCATGCATTTATATAGTTCCATCCAAACTCTATATGTAGATTCTAATGCTCCTACATGCCACGTGCACATTACCATTTTGCCCGCGTGAGAGAGCAGCGAAAAGCTAACTATCAACCAAGATGATTATTTAGTGCATCTAATTTATTTGAAAAAAGTGAATACAAAGTAATTTTTTTATATATATATTTAGGTAAAATTTAATTTTTGATAATTAACTCCTACCACTGCAGCCAGACAGCGGCATGATGAGAGTATGGTTGAGGTCAGCGGTAATCAGATCTAAAACTTAATGGACGGGGAGCGTCCGAGGATAAGCAATTGCTCTCAAACCCTGCAAAAAAGTCGAAGCATTGGATTTTGCTTCGACGAAGGATTTTTTGATACTTAAACTGGCCAGAATTTTGAAAACAATGAAAAAAAAAAAAAAAAGAGCTAATGAGTAATTTATAAATTTTGGAGTGCCAAAAAATTTTGCAATGTTATGGTTAAGGGCCGTGGCTCGAGCGAATCAATCTTTGTTTTCATGTATATGAGATATTATTTATTTTAAACTTTGATTCACGACACGGAGCTTTATAGTTTTATCCTTTAAAAAATACGTAATGAAAAAGAGAAAGTCACATCCTATCAATATGAGACTAATGTTATCCTTCCATCTACACCATAATATAACCTCCTAATCAATAAAGACTTTGAATAAAGTTGTAAAAGATGCACCACAATCCATCGAAGATATATCGGCTCTATTATGGATGGTAATATTAAAATCAATGGCTCATGATTCGGATGGATCGGTCTTTGCTTTTAATTACGTGAAGTATTATTCGCTTCAGTCTTTAGCTTATAGCATGGAGTCTCATGATTTTATCTTTTAAAAAATATTTCAAAAGGAAAAGAAGATTTCATCCATACAAATTAAAATTTTTTTTAACTTATAACTAATATGAGATTAATGTATTTTCTTATCTATGCATGATGCCTATCATGATCCATTGCATGGGACGGTCCCAAGAAATCCACAAGGTGCCCTCCATTCAGGGGTGTTCTGGTGAGAAATAGTGGACGAGAAAAAGGAGCACAGGACCGTCGGTCAGAGAAAGTAGATATTAACAATTTCAAATGTTTTGGAACGATGCTAAAGATGGACAGCAATTTCGGCGCATTGTCGGGGAAAAAGGCGCAAATGTCAGAGGCTTCAAGCCTTCAACTTTCCAATATTCAACATTTCGTCAATGATTTCCACTGCTGCGGAGCATTCTAGGGGTTGGAATCCTCTTCGGGACTGGAAAACTGTTCCATCTTTGGGATGGTTATATAGAGATGGCAAGTGAAGTTTCTTTTCTTTTCTTTTCTGTTCCGTTGCTTTCCTTTTTACCTGGCATGAGCAAGTTGGGGCGGTGCATTTTCTCTTGAGATAATTGAAACCGATATCAGCTACAAGCTCAATCTTGTTCCAGGGATTGAAACGTTCAGCCCAGATCCGGTCCAGACCAGAGCTCATCGGTGATGGTTTATAGTTGGGCTATCATTAGACCGCCAAGTTCATTTGGTTGCAATAGGGCCTGGTTTAAACTTTCTTGATCTACAGTTGCTGGTACGGCCATAAAGTCTGGTACCTGAATTCCTAACTCATTTGTGATCAAACTGAAAAATATAAATCTATATCCAGTATATTTATTCTATATAAATCCACATCCAAGTACCAAGTCATTTAAGTTTCTGCTTATCATTGAAAAATAAAAAAGATCACAAACAAAAATAAAAAAAAATTGAAATATATTATCAAAATTATAGTAATTTTAAAAATTTATTATAAATAAGAAAAATTCTTTCTATATTATGAATGGTGTAGTTTCGCGAGCACCGCTCACGGTGATTGGCTCCCGTGCGGGAATAGAGCATGGCGCCCAAAAAAAATATTTTTTTTTCTTTGGATCTATGCGAGAGCCAATCACCATGGGCGGTGTCCGTGGAGCGACACCGCCCGTGGTGTCGAAGGTATTTCCCTATACATAATAATCATAAAGGAACTAGTACAATTAATAAAATAGATGATCTTTGGGCTTCAAATTTTGATACTGATTTATAAACCTTCTCATGGGCTGGGCTAGGTCCCCCAAAGATCAACATTATTTACTGAGTTTGGGCCTTAGCTCATCACAGGCCAACCTTTCAGGTCCAAGTCCAGCTCTTACTTAGACTTCGAGGTTCGAACTAGACCTCAAACTTTATAAATTTTTTAATTTATAAAATACTAAAAATATTTAAATTTTAAAATAATAAGTATGAATAAATAAACATTGCCAACAATCTTCAACATGGTTATTATCCGTGAAGTTTACATATCAATAATAATTATCAATTAAGTCTGTAAATAAGTCAAACACAAAATAAAAATAAAAAAATCATATCAAAAATACAAGTTCAATCAGGTTTTAATCTAAAGTCTGATCTATTTATTAAGCAAGCCTATTCTCCAAGTCTGGCTTGGCCCAACCCATCCAGCCTAGAACCTTTCACCCAAGCCTATCCAAAGGCATTGGGCTGAGCACACTGGGCAGGCTGCCGACATCATGGCCAACTTTATTGGTTTACTAAGAAGAAAAAAGAGGAAAATTTATTTTCTTTTTCTCAGGGGAAATACTTTCTACACCGCGAGTGGTGTAGCTATGCAGACATCGCTCGTGATGATTAACTCTCGTGTGGATCCGAAATACAGTGCCTTGAAAAAAAAATTTGCTTTGGACTCATGTAAGAGCCAATTACCGCGAGCGGTATCTGCAGAGCTACACCATCTGTGGTGTAAAAAGAATTTTTCTTATAGACAAACACTATGGACGGTGTAGAAAGAATTTTCCTAATTGAAGATGAGGGAGAACGAAAATGGGATCCTAGGACTTCGCCCAAATCAGGCTTGGAGGGCCAAATATTTGAGAACACCCTGAACCATTTTAGAAAGCCAACCGGACCTGAAGTTGGATACATGATCGAGAAGAGGCAGGTTACAATTGCCATGGGCTGGACCTGGACTGTCCAGTCCGGGTAGATGACCCATTTTAGCAACCTAGCTGGACCACAAGTCGGCCAGCTCACTCGCAGTCCAGGCACGGAGGAGAGACCCGGTTTCTTCATTCAGATGTCATTATAAGCGAATTATAAAATGGATTCCATCATTTGAAGGCATTATGGGTGTGGGACAAGAGTACAGACTCCCACAAAGCATAATCATTTCCGTACACTTCTCTTGTCATTTCCTTTCTTGATAAGATTACAGCACATGCCAGTTGGCGTTATCTTGTAATTGATGCTCCTACAAGCTGCCAGGCTGTATTCACTTCATACAGTTAGGGGAGCACGATTCTCCCCATGCGTGTAATAGATAAAGGCCTTCATTAGCCAAAAAAAAAAAAAATCTCAGTTGATAGCTTTCATGTGTTACTTGTCTATGATTCGAGCCCAATCAGAACAATGTAGAATACCGAGACGAGAAGACCTATCTTATAAGAAATTATTATATCCTACGCCATATGAAGCGTACAATGTCAATCACAGTCGTGGTGATCCTCTGCAGAAGCCATGTCCTTCCGGTCTCCTACGTGAGCTTTTTGGACGGCGAGAAAATCAAAAGCTACATTGGTGGCTATAATTCAGTCTCGATATAATATAGTTATTATAAAAAAATTATTTATTTACTTATGATCCACTATAGATTGATTTTGAAAGAGTAATTTTTAAAAATATTCTATCAAAAATCAGCTAATATCGATCTACTAAAATTTGCAGAAGACGAACTATTCTAAGATCGTTGAAGATTTGCTATATCTCATCCTCAACTAAGTATTCCTCGTTCTTTACCGACCTATTAAAATAGGTCGACCACATATGATTGGCCATTACGATAGGCCACTGGTTCACTGATAGTTCGCTATAGATCGTATACGATCAAGTTATCATTAAAAAAAAATTTCATTGGTCGGAGAAAGTTATTCACGAACGATCTATATAATATTAGTCGATTTTAGCCGACTAATATCCGGACGACCTACTAGTTGCTCGTATATAGTCGATCAATATTGAACGATCTATTATTGGTCATCTTTTACCGAGGTATTACCATCTTCACCAGATTTGTTCTCTCCCCTAATTAGGAAAGTCCGAATAAAGGAGTCCCTCGCCATCTCGTCTCTCTAAAAAAAAAAACCTCTCCCAAATCAATCCAAAGCGTCAAATTTGAAAAGTCGTTAGACTCTGAGATGAGCACGACTCTAATACCTCTCCTATAAATAAAGGGACTCCAGGATCATCCAAGTAAGCACTCAATTCGACGCTTTTCTCCTCTCATTATTCTCCAGTCTCCTAACTTGGGCATTGGAGGATCTTTATCAGAGAACCCTTCAGTGAGGACTTCTTTGTAGGTGATCAAGCGAAGCTTCAGTAGCGATCCTTCCTTGACCACATATACTTCGGCAACCGATCTCAGGCGGGGAGAGTAGGAGCAACACTTAGCGCTAGAGGAAGGACCTCGATTGATTTCAAGATCCAATTTTGAGAGAAAAAAACTCATTGCCAAGCATCATGAAGACTCGAAGGGGAGCATCGAACACATCTCAGCATTCTGGTGGTCGACGAACCAATAAAGTTCAACCGACCAATGTGCCACCGCCGCCAATTCAAGAGAACCTGCCAGTAGCATCGGCAATTTCACAAGAATAGTATAATACACTGGTCCAGTAAGTGCAAGCCCTCTCGAACGCAGTGAGAGGAATATAGCAAGTCAGCAAACAACGCCCAGCCAATGAAAACTCCGAGCTACCCCAAGGAGAATCGCAAGAACGACGCCCACGAAGTCCAAGGGCCGAAGCAAATAGTCAAAGCCGACCTATCAGCCCACTTCATCGAGGACTTAGGCGATCTCCAACCTCCATCTCTAGAAGAGACTTAACCCCAGGCCATGTAAGTCCTCAGCACCGAGCTTTCCAGGAAGATAGTGTGGAGAAGAGGCTCCAATAAATGCAACAGCGGATAGATGCATTGTAGGCACCAAAGCAGCAAGGAGACGACCTGGGGTTTAACATCGATCCTCCATTCATCCAAAAAATCATGAATGAACCCCTGCTGCCTTGGTTTAAAATCCCTCAGATGGAGCCTTATGATGGAACGACCGATCCTGTAGACCACTTGGATAATTTTCGAACCCTCGTGCACTGCAAGGGGCTAGCGATGCAATCCTCTGTCGAGCTTTTTCTTCGACTTTAAAAAAGACAGCTCGACATTGATACTCGAATCTGAAACCAAGCTTCATGGACTCCTTCCATCAGTTGAGCCATCTATTCATTGCCCATTTTATCAACGATCGTCAGCAGCATTATAATATAAGATCTCCCCTAAGCTTTAATAGAAGATAGAATCTCCTTCAACCTCAATAGAAGATAAGATCTCCTACAACCTCGATTGGAGATAAGATCTCTCCCGAGCTTCAACTTCAATCTCAATAGGAGATAAGATCTCCTATAATCTCGACTGGAGATAAGATCTCCTACAACCTCGACTGGAGATAAGATCTCTTTCGAGTTTCAACCTCAATAGGAGATAAGATCTCCTACAATCTCGACTGAAGATAAGATCTTTTCTGAGCTTCAACTTCAACCTCAACAAGAGATAAAATCTTCCACAACCTCGACTGGAGATAAGATCTCTTCCGAGTTTCAACCTCAATAGGAGATAAGATCTTCTACAACCTTGATTGGAGATAAGATCTCCTCCGAGCTTCAACTTCAATAGGAGATAAGATTTTCTATAACCTCGACTAGAGATAAGATCTTTTCTGAGCTTCAACTTTAAAAGAAGATAAGATCTCTCTCAACCTCCATGGAAAATAAGATCTTCCTCGAGCTTCAACCTCAATGGGTACAGAGCCTGAAAAAACTTTGATAGTCATCTTTTTTGTACTTTCTTCCTTCGAATTTTGAACTTGAGAGTGGGGGAACTATTATTGGAGATAAACCCCACTCCCATCGAAGTCCAATCTTGTACCTAGCTTAATGTAACTAATAATCATGGAAGAGCTTCGATCGAAAATTCTCTAGCAGCCGAACTCCTTCCAGACTTCACCTTCAGTCGAATTCCTTCAGGAGCCAAACTCCTTTCGAACTTTTTCTTCAGTCAAACTTCTCCACCAATCAGACTTCTTCGAACTTTTCTATCAGTCGAACTCCATCCGAATTTTTCTAATGGATTACTTTCAGATTTTAAGTAGTATTTCTTTTGGATGATCTCCTATAACCGTATTTCTTTTAGGAGTCCAAACTCTTCTAGAATTGACATATGTCAAAGCTCTTCATCAACTAATGCCTGCTTCCTCCGAACTTCGACTATTAAATCTCATTGAATGGATGACACCTCTCTCTGTAATAAATTTCATATGGCCCCGAGCGGCCCACTACTGGATGGTTACGGTAATAAATTTTACATGGCCCCAAGCGGCCCACTACTGGACGATTATAGCTATACAGGCTCCATCTATAAAAAGAAATTCTTAAGATATATTTTCTCTAAGCTCTCTTCTTCTTCCCAAAACTTTGCTAAATTTTTGCCTGAGCACTCTATTTCTGTTGATCAGAAGAGCTGACTTGATCATCGGAGGGTCCTTCCAGAGCCACCACCATCGACTTCGGATGGAACTTTATTTTGTAGGTCACCGATGATGACCTCTTCTTTCTCAACTCTATCTCGATCCGACGTCAATCAGATTCTGCACCAACAGTACCAATCAAAGATAATCCGAGCAAAGTAGTGAAGATCGGCTCAAGTTTAATTGTGTGAAGAAAATCGACAACATTTCATCTCATTTCTACGAGCTAATGCCGATGTATTCACTTGGTCGGCCTCAAATATGCCCAGCATTGATCCAAAAGTTATGGTCTATCAGCTCAATACGGATTCGAACCATTGCCCAGTCAGGCTGAAGAAGCAAAGCTTTATCCCTGAGAGACAAAATGCGATATGGGAAGAGATCGATAAACTTCTAAATGCCAGATTTATTCGAGAAGTATATTATCCATAATGGCTAGCTAATATCATCCTCGTCAAGAAGGCGAGTGGAAAGTGGTGTGTATGCATCGATTATTCCGACCTCAACAAGGCATGTCCGAAGGATAGCTATCCTTTGCCCCTCATAGATCAATTAGTGGATGCGACTTCAGGACATCAACTCCTATCATTCATGGATGCTTTTTTAGGATATAATCAAATCCAAATGGCACTCGAGGATGAGGAGAAAACTTCTTTTGTAACTGACCAAGATTTTTTCTATTACAGAGTTATGTCATTATGTCTAAAGAATGTGGGAGCTACCTATCAAAGGCTGGTGAATAAGCTTTTCAAAGAGCAGATTGGCAGAAATATGGAGGTATATGTAGATGACATGCTCGTCAGGAGTAGGATGGCTGAGCATTATATCACTGACCTAGAAAAAATATTTTTCATGCTTCGACATTATTAAATGAAGCTTAATCTGGATAAATGCGCATTTCGAGTCATCTCTGAAAATTTTTTCGGCTTTATGGTGTTGCAACATGAAATCGAGGCTAGCCTAGAAAAGATTCAAACTCTTCAAGAGATGAAGACCTCGAGAATAATTAAAGAGGTACAACGGCTCACTGGGAGGATTGCGACTTTGAATAGATTTCTATCAAGATCGGTAAAAAAGAGCCTTCCTTTTTTCAAAGCTCTCAAGCAGCCAAAGAATTTTCAATTTGGATGAATGCCAGGCAGCCTTTGAGAACCTAAATAAATACCTCGACTCTCCTCCCCTTTTAATTAAACCAGAACCTGAAGAGGTATTGTATTTGTATTTGGCTGTTTCTCCTTCGGTGGTTAGTTCGGTCTTCGTCCAATAGGAACCCAGGGTGCAGAAATCGATCTATTATATGAGCCGGGTACTTCATGATGCCGAGACCAGATATGTGAAGTTAAAAAATGTCATCTACGCTCTTCTAGTATCTACAAAAAAGCTGCTTCCATATTTTCAAGCACATACCATCGCTGTACTTACCGGCCAACCTATTAGGTCAGTATTATATCAACCCGACACTTCAGGGCAGTTAGCCAAATGGGCTATTAAGTTAGAAGAATTCGACATCAAATATCTACCAAGGTCATCCATCAAGGCTCAGGCGGTGAGGACTTCTTTGCAGGTGATCGAGCGAAGCTTCAATAGCGATCCTTCCTCGACCACATATACTTCGGCAATCGATCTCAGGCGGGGAGAGTAGGAGCAACACTTGGCGCTAGAGGAAGGACCTCGATTGATTTCAAAATCCAATTTTGAGAGGAAAAAACTCATTGCTAAGCATCATGAAGACTCGAAGGGGGTCATCGAACACATCTCAGCATTTTGGTGGCCTACGAACCAACAAAGTTCAACCGACCAATGTGCCACCGCCGCCAATTCAAGAGAACCCGCCAGTAGCATCGGCAATTTCATAGGAATAGTATAATACACTGGTCCAGCAAGTGCAAGCCCTCTCGACTGTAGTGAGAGGAATATAGCAAGTCAGCAAACAATGCCTAGCCAACGAAAACTCTGGGCTACCCCAAGGAGAATCGCAAGAACGACGTCCACGAAGTCCAATGGCCGAAGCAAATAGTCAAAGCCGACCTATCAGCCCACTTCATCGAGGACTTAGGCGATCTCCAACCTCCATCTCTAGAAGAGACTCAACCCCAGGCCATGTAAGTCCTCAGCACTGAGCTTTCCAGGAAGATAGTGTGGAGAAGAGGCTCCAATAAATGCAACAGTGGATAGATGCATTGCAGGCACCAAAGCAGCAAGGAGACGATCTAGGGTTTAACATCGATCCTCCATTCATCCAAAAAATCATAAATGAACCCCTGCTGCCTTGGTTTAAAATCCCTCAGATGGAGCCTTATGATGGAACGACCGATCCTGTAGACCACTTGGATAATTTTCAAACCCTCGTGCACTGCAAGGGGCTAGCGATGCAATCCTCTATCGAGCTTTTCCTTCGACTTTAAAAAAAGTAGCTCGACATTGGTACTCGAATCTAAAACCAAGCTTCGTGGACTCCTTCCATCAGTTGAGCCATCTATTCATTGCCCATTTTATCAACGATCATCAACAGCATCGTAATATAAGATCTCCTCTGAGCTTCAATAGAAAATAGAATCTCCTTCAATCTCAACAGGAGATAAGATCTCCTACAATCTCGACTGAAGATAAGATCTCCTCCAAGTTTCAACTTCAACCTCAATAAGAGATAAAATCTCCTACAATCTTGACTGAAGATAAGATCTCCTACAACCTCGGCTGAAGATAAGATCTCTTCCGAGCTTCAACCTTAACAGTAGATAAGATCTCCTATAATCTCGACTGAAGATAAGATCTCCCCTGAGCTTCAACTTCAACCTCAATAAGAGATAAAATCTTCCACAATCTCGATTGGAGATAAGATCTCTTTTGAGCTTCAACCTCAATAGGAGATAAGATCTTCTACAACCTCGACTGAAGATAAGATCTCCTTCGAGCTTCAATTTTAAAAGAAAATAAGATCTCTCTCAACCTCCATGGAAGATAAGATCTTTCTTGAGCTTCAACCTCAATGGATACAGAGCCTGAAAAAAACTTTGACAGTCATCTTTTTTATACTTTCTTCGAATTTCAAACTCGAAAGTGGGGGGACTATTATTGAAGATAAACCTCACTCCCATCGAAGTTCAATCTTATACCTAGCCTAATGTAACTAATAATCATAGAAGAGCTTCAATCAAAAAATTTCTAGCAGCCGAACTCCTTTCAGACTTCACCTTCAGTCGGATTCCTTCAAAAGCCAAACTCCTTTCGGACTTCTCCATCAGTCGAACTCCATCCGAATTTCTTCAATGAATTACTTTTAGATTTTAAGTAGTATTTCTTTCAGATGATCTCCTCTAGTCGTATTTCTTTAGGAGTCCAAACTTCTCTAGAATTGACATATGTCAAAGCTCTTCACCAACCAATGCCTGCTTCCTTCGAACTTCGACTATTAAATCTTAATGAATGGATGACACCTCTCTTCATAATAAATTTCATGTGGCCCCGAGCGGTCTACTATCGGACGGTTATGGTAATAAATTTTACATGGCCTTAAACGGTCCACTATCGGATGGTTACGACTATACAGGCTCCATCTATAAAAAAAAATTCTTAAGATATATTTTCTCTAAGCTCTCTTCTTCTTTTCAAAACTTTACTGAATTCTTGCCTGAGCACTCTATTTTTGTTAGTTAGAAGAGCTGACTTGATCGTCGGAGGATCCTTCTAGAGCCACCACCATCGACTCCAGATGGAACTTTATTTTGCAGATCACAGACGATGACCTCTTCTTTCTTAACTCTATCTCGATCCGACGTCAATCAGATTCTGCACCAATAGTACCAATCAAAGATAATCCGAGCAAAGTAGTGAAGATCAGCTCAAGTTTAATTGTGTGAAGAAGATCGACAACACCTCATCTCATTTCTACGAGCTAATGTCGATGTATTCACTTGGTCGGCCTCGAATATGCCCAGTATTGATCCAAAAGTTATGGTCTACCAAGCTTAATACAGATCCGAACCATCGCCCAATCAGATAGAAGAAGCGAAGCTTCATCCCTGAGTGACAAAATGCGATATGGGAAGAGGTCGATAAACTTCTAAATGTCGGATTTGTTTGAGAAGTATATTATCCATAATGGCTAGCTAATATCGTCCTCGTCAAAAAGGTGAGTGGAAAATGGCGTGTATGCATCGATTATTCCGACCTCAATAAGGCATGCCCGAAGGATAGCTATCCTTTGCCCCTCATAGATCAATTAGTAGATGCGACTTCAGGACATCAACTCCTATCATTCATGGATGCTTTTTTGGGATATAATCAGATCCGAATGGTACTCGAGGATGAGGAGAAAATCTCTTTTGTAACTGACCAAGGTCTTTTCTATTATAGAGTTATGTCATTATGTCTAAAGAATATGGGAGCTACCTATCAAAGGATGGTGAATAAGCTTTTTAAAGAGCAGATTGACAGAAATATGGAGGTATACGTAGATGACATGCTCGTCAGGAGTAGGATGGCTGAGCATTATATCATTGACCTAGAAAAAATATTTTTCATGCTTCGACATTATTAAATGAAGCTTAATCTGGATAAATGCGCATTTGGAGTCATCTCTGAAAATTTTCTTGGCTTTATGGTGTTGCAACAGGAAATCGAGGCTAACCTAGAAAAGATTCAAGCTCTTCAAGAGATGAAGACCTCAAGAATAATTAAAAAGGTACAGTGGCTCACTGGAAGGATCGCGGCTCTAAACAGATTTCTATCAAGGTTGGCAAAAAAGAGCCTTCTTTTTTTCAAAGCTCTCAAGCAGTCGAAGAATTTTCAATTTGGATGAATGCCAGGCAGCCTTTGAGAACCTAAATAAATACCTCGATTCTCCTCCCCTTTTAATTAAACCAGAACTTGAAGAGGTATTGTATTTGTATTTGGTTGTTTCTCCTTCGGTGGTTAGTTCGATCCTCGTCCAATAGGAACCTAGGTTGCAGAAATTGATCTATTATATGAGCTGGGTACTTCATGATGCCAAGACCAGATATGTGAAGTTAAAAAAAGTCATCTATGCTCTTCTAGTATCTGCAAAAAAGCTGCTTCCATATTTTCAGGCATATACCATCACTGTTCTTACCGACCAACCTAGTAGGTCAGTATTATATCGACCCGACACTTCAGGGCGGTTAGCCAAATGGGCTATTAAGTTGAAAAAATTCAACATCAAATATCTACCAAGGTCATCCATCAAGGCTCAGGCGTTAGCCGACTTCATCCTGGAGTGCACGATTCCAGATGAGGAACCAAGCAATGAAATGGCTCATACAACCGATGAATGTTGGGTCTTACATGTTGACGAATCTTCGAATGCTACAGGCGCAGGAGCCGGGTTGATCTTAACCAGTCTCGAGGGAGTAGTTGCATAATATGCTCTACATTTTAATTTTTTGGCATCCAATAATAAAGCCAAGTCTGAAGCATTGATAGCAGGTCTCAGGATGGCAAAAAAAATGAGAGTTTGGCATCTCAGAGTTCATAGCGACTCACAGCTAATCATCGGTCAGGTTTAAGGAGAATATGAAGCTCAAAAATCGAACATGATTAAATATCTATAAAAGGTTAGGAACTTAGCTTCTAGCTTCTCGACGATGGATGTTCAGCAAGTACCAAGGGCAAAAAAAATGCGAGCCGATCTTTTATCTAAGCTTGCAACCCTTGGTGCTGCAAACTTAAAAAAAAGCTCATATATGGAAGTTCTGAAGAAGCCAAGCATCGAAGAGGCTCCTGTAATGCAAGCTGATCCGAAGCTAAGTTGGATAGATCCTATCTTACGCTACTTACAAGATGGTACTCAACCAACTGACAGAGATGAAGCTAAAAAGTTGAGATGCCTTGCTCCTCAGTACCTCGTCTATAAGGAAAAACTATATAAAAGATCTTTTACCTTACCTCTGCTCAGATGCCTCCATCCTTCGGAAGCCAACTATACTTTATGAGAAGTGCACGAAGGAATCTACAGCAATCATTTGAGGGGCAAGGCCATCGCTCTTAAGATATTAAGGCAAGGATACTTCTGGCCGACCATGCAGAAAGATGCTACCGACCTGGTGAATAGATGTGATCAATGTCAAAGAACTAATATTCAGCGCCGACCTTCAACCCTGCTGGCACCAATCACAACGTCTTGACTTTTTGCGCAATGGAGAATGGATATCCTCGAACCATTTTCTATTGCCATAGCACAGAAGAAGTTTTTACTCATCGCCATAGACTATTTTACCAAATGGATAGAGACTGAGGCTCTGGCGACCATTTCCGAAGTCAAGATTTGAGATTTTATCTGAAAATCAATTATCTACTGATTTAGACTACCTTAAGCTATTATAATTGATAATGAATGATAGTTTGATAATCCGAGGTTCACTGGATTCTGCAACGACTTCGAAATTTCGCACAGACTGATGTCAGTAGGTCATCCACAGAGCAATGATGAAGCCAAAGTGACGAACAGAATCTTATTGCAAGATTTAAAAGCTCGTCTTGGTCAAGCTAAAGGATGGTGGGTCGAAGAGCTATATCATATCCTTTGGGCCTATCGAACGACCCAACGAGTCTTGACTGGAGAAATGCCTTTCATGCTGGCATTCGAAATGGAAGCTATCATACCTTTGAAAATTGGTCTGCCCACACTTCGAGTCGAGGAATTCGACGAGGATAGCAACTCATTTGGAATAAGGGCAAATTTAGATCTGCTAGAAGAAACTCGAGAACGGGCAAGGATCCAGATGGCCAACTATTAACAAAGAGTAGCTCAGTGTTACAATTCTCGAGTTAAAAAAAAGTCATTCCTAATCAGACAATTGGTGCTTCGCCGAGCAGAGGTCTCTCGTCCAACCGAATGATCGAAGCTATCATCCAACTAAAAAGGACCATACAGAGTGGCCGAGATAGTTCGGCCAGGAGTTTATCGCCTCTATCGATAGGATGGAACTACGATCCTAAGGACATGGAATGCCAACAACCTACTTAGATATTCTTCTTAAATTGTAATTCTTATTTTTTTAATAGTAAATAGTATTTTTTGTAGCCTTAGACCTTAGAATTTGTCAACGCGCATTCTTCGGCCATGGTCGAAGAGCGAAATACGTAAAAATCGTCGATGCGTACTCCTCGACCATGGTCGAGGAGCGAAATGCATTAAAATTTGCCAATATGCGTTCCTCGACCACGATCGACGAACGAAATGCGTAAAAATTGTCAATGCACACTCCTCGACCATGGTCGAAGAGCAAAATATGTTAAAATTCATCAACGTGCACTCCTCTACTACGACCGAGGAGCAGAATAAGTAGAATTTATGGACGGACGCTCCTCGATCACGATCGAGGAGCGAAATGCGTAAAATTCGCCAATGCGAGCTCCTCAATCATGATCGAGAAGATGAGTGCTCCTCGGCCACGATCGAGGAGCGGCATGCGTAAAAATCGTCGATGCATGCTTCTCGATCATGGTCGAGGAGCGGAACACATAAAATTCATCGATGCATGCTCTTTGACCATGCTCGAGAAGTGGAATGCATAAAATTCATTGATGCGCTCTCCTCGATCACGATCGAAAAGCGAAATGCATGAAAATCATCGATGCGCGCTCCTCGACCACGAGTGAGAAGTAGAACGCATGAAAATCGTCAATGCAAAGATCTACATTAAGCTCTATCTGAAGTTCCAGATTCGCCGACCTCTACTTGATCAGGTAAGATTATGACGATCAGAGGTGGAGTTGAGGTTACGTCCCCAGCGACCAGGTCACCATGGGTGGGGCTGAAGAGATCCTCCATCTGAACTTCCAGACCTTCAACCTCTTTGGCTTCTTCACCCTCTGACTCCAATAGATCTAGGTTCAGGTCAGGGAAGTTTCTTCGGATCTTCTCCTTTAGATCTTCAATCCTCTGCAGATAGGAGGCCGAGGCAAATTCCATCTTTATGTTACAAAATTCGATCGATGAGTGGAATGCCTCAATTGCTTCGATCTTGGCAGCCTCCGCCCATGCCTTCCTGACTTCCTTTCTTCGAGCAGTCGAGCTTCGATCTTGGTCAGCTCGGATTCCAGTTGCTTCACCTTCTCCTTGAGCCATTTATTCTCATCCTCGACCTTTAGCCTGGATAACTGAGTGTCGTCTGTCCTTCGGATGGCTTGGACGGCTTTCTCCTCAACCTCCTTGGAGAGGCGCCAAACCTCTCTAATCACCTCGACAAAATGGTCCACATGGTGGATGAGCTATAAAATAAAATAAAATTAAAAAAAAAAAGAGGGAGAAGGGGGTTGAATGATGAATGAATAAATGAAGATTGATTGATGACCAATACATATCCGAAGAAGAGAATCGTAGGAGTCCTGAATGCAAAAGGCACCTCCGACCTCCTCGAAGGTTTGAGCATCAGCCAATAAGATGACCGACTTTAGCAGAGAACGAGCGATCCGATAGTCACTGATATCTTTTTTTATCCTTGATTTTTGAGGCAACCTCTACCAGAGACACGTCCACTAGAGCATCGGATCCGCAACTGGACATTCGAATCGAGATTTTCAGCCTGCCAAAGCTTCTTCTTGAAGAGGAAATGGAAGGTTGGGAAGCGAGCTCCATTGAAGCAATCGATTGCAACGGCACCACAGCTTTTGCTGGCATCGAGCTTTCTTTTCTTGGGACCTGCGTTGCCCTCGAGGAACCCCCCATCATCGATTGGGCGAGGATGGCTTCAGGCCAACCACGTTTGGGGGCGGGGGCTGCGGTAGCCTTCCTCTTCTTCGCCGCCCGATGAATAACTTTCAGATCAGCGGGATTCATCGCTACATCGAGGAAAAAAGATTGCTAAGAGTCAATGATAATAGCAAGAAGGACGAGGTATGTGAGATGACACGAAAACGTAACTTACTCTTCGGATCGATTGAAATTAGCCCGACCTTGAACAAGTTCTCCTTAGTAAGGAGCTTGGACAACGGAGGGGCGACGCCAAAGATCCGATCTAAGGTCTCCTCCTCGACGTTGGACAATGTCAGAGGCCTGACGGCTGACTTATGAGGTCGACCCCATAATGTGCTGAAATCTCAAGATTGCTTGGCCAAAATAAAGAAAAAATGCTCCTTCCAATTATGAACCGAGGAAGGATCACCTCGAAAAAGATGATGCCCTTTTCGAGGAGAGGCATACCACCATCCAATCTCTGTAGGATGCTCCTTCAGTGTGAAGTAAGCTTGGAGAAGACAGGAGGTAGGATCAACCCTGAGGAGGAGACAATATGTAAAAAAGTCTAAAATCAACCGCTGGGAGTTCGGCGCCAAGCTACAAAAACTGATTTTGTATAAATTTAAAAACTCGACGACTAAGAGGTGGAAGGATAATCTGAGGCTAGCTTTCAGAGATTCCTCATAAATCCCAACCTGGTTAGGATGAGGAAAAGCTATACGCTCTTCGAAACTGGCGACCTCTAGCCTAAAGTCATCAGGAATTTGGTACTTTAGCCTTATGAGTTCTAAGTTCTCCGAGGCGAGAACATAATTTATCCTATAGGGGCCATAGTCTGGGATTTCGGGTTCTTCGGACCTACTCGAATAGCCAGCTACCTCGGACCCAAGATCCCCACCTAAATGATCTTCCGAGCTCTAGGAAGATCGGGACAGACTGGACCAACTCATAAGTGCAGAAAAAACTAATCTAAAGAAGTGAGGAGACCGAGCAACAAGGGGGAGGATGAGGTTGATGATAGCTCGGCTTCGTCCGAGCTATTCCCTCACACATGCGAAGTGGCGGAGTTCACCATTCAAATAACAGCAACTGTAAAATGCTAAAATGATGTTGACTCCTATTTATAAAAAATTTGGATGGCTCCGATCTATCATTGATTCACCAATCCTTCCGAATCTTCACCAAGTGTCAGGCATCGATTGGTCAAGACAGACGGACCCGGATCAAGCTAATGAATGACCGGATTTGATGGCTCTTGGACTTCCACCGGTCTCATCAAGATTTCGATCATCAACATAGCAACATAATTTCATTTAAAAGATTGGCCTCGACTTTGAAAGGACACTCACATCGATCGATCAATAATGGCTCGGCCTCGTGAGTGGGGGGCAACTGTTATGGGATAGCCATAGCTCGGCCTCAGCACAATATACATTGAGACCAGTTACTATGGAGAAGCTATTCGCTCACTGGTGATTTGCTATAGATCGGCCTCGGATGAGCAATTTTCTAAAACATCCCATCAAAAGTCAGCTAATACCGACCTACTGAAGTTCGCTCCTAGGCGAGCTGTTCTAAAGATGTTGAAGGTTCGCTATACCTCATCCTCGGTTTGGTATTTCTCGGTCTTTGCTGACCTATCAAAATAGGTCGGCCACGTATGACTGGCTGTTACGACATGCCACTGGTTCACTGATAGTTTGCCATAGGTCGTATACGGCCGAGCTATCACCAAAGAAGAATTTCATTGATTGGAGAAAATTATTCACGGACGATCTATATAATATTGGTCGATTTTAGCCGACCAATATCCGGATAACCTACTAGTTGCTCGTATATAGCCGATCAATATTGAACGATCTATTATTGGTCGTCTTTTACCAAGGTATTATCATCTTCATCAGATCTGTTCTCTTCCCTAATTAGGAAAGTTTGGATAAAGGAGTCCCTCGTGATCCCGTCTCTCTAAAAAGAAAAAATCTCTCCTAAATTAATCCAAAGTGTCAAATTTGGGAAGTCGTTAGACTCCAAGACGGGCAGGACTCTAATATCTCTCCTATAAATAAAAAGGCTCTGGGACCCTTCAGGTAGGCACTCAATTTAATATTTTTCTTCTCTCATTATTCTTCAGTCTTCTAACTTGAGCGTCGAAGGATCTTCATCAGAGAACCCCTGGTGAGGACTTCTTTGTAAGTGATCAGGCGAAGTCGAAGGATCTTCATCAGAGAACCCCTGGTGAGGACTTCTTTGTAAGTGATCAGGCGAAGCTTCAGCAACGATCCTTTCTCGGCCACATATACCTCGGCAATCGATCAGCAACACGTTCTGTGAAAGATTCTACTCCTAATGCAACAATCGTGTTCAAAGGCACGTACCCAATTGGGGTATCGACCATCGCCAATTCTCGCCACGGTTTCCTTGAGAGGCCCGAGCCTCCTTAACGGCGGCATCCTGAAGCCTAACGTGCTAGCGCCCGGCGTGAACATCCTGGGTGCATGGCCCCGCGCCGTCGGGCCCAATCCATCCAAACTCGCCACTTCCACGTTCAACATCAAAACTGGCACGTCGATGGTCGCGCCTCACGTATCTGGAATCGCGGCTTTGATCAAGAACAAACACCCAACTTGGTCACCTGCTTATATCCGATCAGCCATGATAACATCAGCCACCAGCCTTGACCTGGACGGGAATCCGATCGTCGATGAGAACACTGGCTACCCGGCGGACATCTTCGACAGGACAGGTGAGGCCATGGGCGGCCATGGATCCGGGCCTCATCTACGATCTCGATGCCACTGATTACATTGGATATCTCTGCGGCCTTGGCCACAGCAATGAAGATGTCACGATGGTTGCCCGCCGGGAAATTGATTGTTCCACAGTCGAATAATAGATGCGTCGGAATTGAACTATCCTTCGATCGGAGTGTACTTGAACACGGAGCAGCCAAGAATCTCAGCCACGCGGACGGTGACAAATGTTGGCGGAAGATCGTTCGGTCTACAAAGCTCGGATCACGGAACCAACAGGAGTGAGAGTGGAGCTTTCCGAGTATGAACTCCATTTCTCCAGGCTCGAACAGAAGGCGAGTTTTACGGTCACACCCAGTCTCTATGACCCCGATCAAACCACCCAAAGCCAGGAGTGCAGGTGGCAAATTAGAGTGGATTTCCGATGACAAGAAATACACCGTCACAAGCCCCATTGCTATCAATTTTACCAAATAAAATCTCATGCTCGGGCACTGCCCATGTGCGATCACCAGACCCAGGTTTCTAATCGTACAATAAAATTATATATTAACGGGAAGTGTATTTTCTGTCTGGATCTCCAGGAGCTCGACCACCGAGGAATATGAGACTGAGGATGAACTTTCGTTGGAGCTTCGTCCATTCATCTGCAATAAAGTCTCCATCAGAATGTTCTTAGTGAAGATCCTTCGACGTTCAAGTTAGGAGATTGGAGAACAATGAGGAGAGAAAGCGTCGAATTGAGTGGCATACTTAGATGGTCCCGAAGCCCCTTTATTTATTGGGAAAGAATTGGAGTCGTATCCATTTCGGACTCTAACGACTTTTCGAGTTTGTCGCTCCGGATTGATTCGAAAGATTTCTTTCTTTCTTGAAAGATGGAATTGTAAAAGATTATTCTTTTATCCAAGTTTTTCAATTCGAAGAGAATGCAGTTTCAGTAAGAATGATTGTAGGTCGGTCATTGATGAGTTATGATAGGTCATTCTATTCATGTAGCTCAGTGGCCAACCTGAATCTGATGAGGATGAAGTATGAAGGCCTACATCATTTTGCTAGAAAGCGATCTTCAATAGAACGAGCGAAATTATAGGTCGGCCGATCTATAGCTAACTATGGACAAAGTGTCACATCATTCCGCTCAGATGATCTATTAGAATAGATCGGCAGCCGATCCTAAATAAATTGAGGCCGCACCGGCCCCATTCCACAACATTTTCCTTCTTGTGCTGTTAATCTCTTTGATGTAGAATGGGCCGATATAGTGACTTGTAGCCCTAGGATATCCACCTATTTTTAATTTGACCATGGTTCTCGTCGATGTGATTTTCAGAGACTGATTTCTTTATTTTCGCTCTGTCTTATCCATCTCTATTAGGACTGTGCACTGATCGAATTGGATCAGATTGAAAAAAAAAAAATTGATCCAATCGAATTCAATTAAATTAAAAAGAATTCAACTTATTGTCGATCATTTATCATATATATGTCATTTGAAATCTAAGTTAACGATTTATAGCGGATTCGAATAGGTTTTATCAATTTAAGCTTCAACATTGATCCAATATTAATTTTAAACATTACAAATCAATACATCATTCAAGTCATATAAAAATTAGGATATAATAATTTCATGATTACATCTCTAAGTCAATATATAATATATCATAATTATTAATTTATAATTTTTAAATAATATAAATATTAAAAATATTATATTGATCGATTGGATTCGATTTCATATAGATTAAATAAAATAAAATAAAAATCTAATTGAATTATAATTAATTAAATTTTTTATGAATCATAATTTGATTTAATTCAATTTTAATCTTTTAACCAACTGATGTTTATTGAGTTGGATTAAATGAATTTTTTTGATTTCGATTATTCGCTCAATCCTAACCTCTGCTGCCCTTCGCCCCCCAGCGACAGACGCGATGCTACTTATAAGGCTGCTTTGCGCTCCACTTCCAATAATCTCAGATAGGCCCGCCCAATAAATGCTAGAAAAAGAAAAATAATTCAATCCTTGCCAACCCACCCGATAAACCAACCCCTCACATTTGCTAGCAATATAAAAGGCCAGGGCACGAATCCAAACCCTCCACTGATGAGCCGTTCCGAGCAGACACCGAGTCCCCAAGTATGGTGAGTAAGATCATCATATATCCTACCTTGTGGATGTGAATGCAAAAGAATACACCTTTTTTCACTGAAGTTTAACAAAAGGATCTTAGATACCAGTGCAGTACTTAAATATTTAATCTATTTAATTTATTTCAAACTTATAAATCAAGCAAGATTATTTACTTAATAAAATGATCAAATTAATATATAAATTTTTTATTCATATATTTAATAAATGGATCATATCCAAAATAATAAATTTTTGATCTATCATATATTCAACATTATTTATTTTTTTGTTCACGACCCATTAGCCACCTCTAATCTTAGAGTCTTAAAGAAAGATGGAATACCTTAGATATCTTTATTAAATTAATTAATTAATTAATTATCCTAATATTTGGGATGCGATGTGGGATCATCCTAGCTCACTGATTGCTCCCTCTTGGTTATCTTTCTATTGTATGCAAGGCTTGTTCAACGATAAAGGTCCTCAATTCCATAGGCTCAAGGAGATTTCTGTCTAATTGAAAGAGAATCAATAACTTTTTTGAAATTATTTTTTCTTTAAAAAAAAGAGACAGAATAGATTATGTTCGATATGAACTAGCATAACACGACTCTATATGATGATTGGCACCGCTCTTCTCATTCCATACGCTAGAAAGTAGTCGTGAGCAACTGAGTTTAATCCTAAAACGTGGCACTCTACCGTATTCCATATCCACCGAAAAATATGAGTTTTGAGTGGGCAAGTTTTTTAATTTACAATATTTATTTTAAATATTCGATATTAATCCTCCGTCTAATAAAGGGTAAATAGGTATTTAGGATTTTAACCGGTTCATCCGGTTAATGCTTTTAAAATGGATGTAAATACCGGATAATTTGGAAATATAACTCTCTTAATTTCAAACAGCAAGGTGACAGATAAAGTGGATGACGCAAGGAGCTTTTATTTTCTGCGTTAACCAACCTTGTACCTTAGTTTATACGATAAAATTAATTACGTAAAAGGAAACATATATCGAAGCAAGACACTTGTTATTATTATATCTATCCAGATTTAGATCTCATAAACTTATCTATTAGAAAACTTTATATTCAGTGCTTCCCCTGTCGCCCTGCTCTCCTCTCAGTCTCTCAATTTATTTATAATTCCCCCACTTCAGAGTTCAGATACTGTTAGATAACTATCCCCGCAAGCAACCTGTTAACAATTCTAATAGAAGTCAAACAACATCCCTCGTAGCTGGAAAAACACAGGAATCCTGCTCTCCCAAGTTGTTCTGAATAAATCCTCTTGCCGGTACCCAATCCTCGATATTTAATCTGGGTGAAACCCTCGAACTCGAAGCCCTTTCAGGATCACGACAAGATGAGATCCAAACTTGGAGGGTCGTCGAAGCAAGCGAGCCAGCAATCGATTGGTATCATGGTGGGGAGAGTTGTGACTATAATTGCACTACTCGTTATCGTGGTCATCTGCATCGCCACCATCACCAGAGAAGATGCGTTGGAGCCAGAAGAGCAATGCCGTCCGGCTTCGCTGCCATTGTACGTCTTGGAGTCGTGCCACGCCGCCGAGTCGGTGTTTGAGGCTTTCAGCGTGTGCTGCGAGTTTCTCCTGCGAGCAACGCCGCCATGCTTTTTGTCTTACACGCGAGACCTGGCTAGGATTGGACTGGACGTGGACTGGTTTCGTGGGTGCGAGCCCGACCGCCCCGCTACCATATGATTTTTTTTTTTTTTTTGTTTTTTTAAAGGAAAAGGTGCTACATGCATTTTATTTTTTAATTTTTCAGTTTTTTCCGTTTATCGTCTTATTGGGGTTTTGTCCTGGCTAGTGGCTCTTTGATATAAAAGGCTTTTGTTTAGCCTGACAGCAAATCTTTTTCACCGAGTACTTTTTTTTTTTCCTCTCTCTCAAGGTTAAAATAATGATTTTATAACGGTTGTAATGGATATTATAACAGTTTTCAAACCCTCCTGATATATATTATATAAAATAAATTATAAAAATTTTCTTAAATTTAAATATAAATTATATTTACATCTATGGATTTGAAAAATCAATTGTTATATTTTTAAGATTTATTTTTAACCTAAAAAAATCTTTCGCTGCATAGATTAAAATGTAGATTAAAAATAAATCTCAAGAATATAATGATAGATTTTTTAAATTTTTAGATGTAAATATAATTTACATCTAAATTCAGAAAAAAATTTATAATTTATCCTATTATATATATAATAATAGAAAAAATATAATTATTTTAATTTTTTCTTTTGCTCTTGTTAAAAGGTTGTTCTTCAAAAAAACCTAATTTCTTTTGCACCAAATTTTTTTTTTTTTAAAAGTGATAATATGGACCAAAGATAATATTTGTCAATTCAATAAAAAGTAAACGGAAAGATAAAGCCATATTATCCATTGTTTTCTGCAATAATATTGTGTAACATTTGTTATAACAATGATTATTTTAGGATTAGAACTTGACTTCTGAGACAAATAACCGCTGTTGGAACCGTTACAATGGTGAATAATGACTCGTGGGATCTATTTATAACACGATGTAACGCATTATTTTTATGGACTCCCCATTGTATTTTTGTTATTTAAAAAAATATCGCACTCATATAAATTTTATTTCTCGAAAATCATGCGCTAAGAATTTGTCAAATGTTTGATACAAAACCCACAGGATGTTTAGCCACTAAGAATTTAGTTTATAATGGGTAACCAGTGTGGGAATTTTTTTTTTTTAAAAAAAAAAAGATAAAGGTTAAGCCGCTCGATCTAGAAGACGGCAACCTGATCGTATTTCTCACACAGTAGAGAGAAGATTAAACCACGCAACACGCTTAACCCCTCCGATGTTACCACGAGGGAGCATCTTCCCCAAGTGGTTGATAAAATCATGAAACAATCATTACTTGCAGAAAGAAAATATGCAACCAGGAACACATTTTGGCGTGGAATTCAAGAGTCAACTTCCATGATACAATCAGGTCCATGTTGGTACCCAACCACGTCATGCGCGTCGTTGTTGCTGCCCATTTGGTCCCTCACGACATGAGGCGAACCAGTGTCATGGACCAATCGAACCCCGAAATGGACGAGGTCCACCAGTAGAAGACCGAGATATCTTGCTTTCGGCAGACCGAGATATCTTGCTTTCGGTAGTTAAAAAAGACTGCCAGAGAAAATTGATAATAATAGATGGAGAATATATCACACATTCAGATCTAAGAGCAAATGCGTTTCTTTGCCTCCCGTTCGAATATGTTCAGGATCCGTGGCTTCCATTCTATCCAGCCAACAAACAACCAGAGAGGGCATTTCCAAACAAACCAGCAGCTAATATCTGCCAGCCCTGAGAGAGAGAGCACTTCCAAAGACAGAAACCAGCAGCTGGTATCTGCCTGCCCTCTTACAAATGAAGACGGGGCCCCAATGCTCTCCAATCCTATCAAAACCACATTTAACCTACATAAGCTGAGGGAGCACAGATTACAAAAACACATCATAGCAATCCAAAACTAATTATAGTTACTTCCCAGATTTTGGCAGAAAATTATACAGCAGCATTGCTTAATTACTTACAAGGAGCACAGCATGAATCCAATGAAAATCAAGTCAGGATGGTGAGAAGAGGGGGGGAAAAAACAACAAACATGATAAGCAATAGCAATAAGATCTGGTCCCTCTATTCCTACATTGGATAACTTGGAATTTTACAGAAGAGCAATTATTAAAAAGAAAAGAACAAACCCACTAAGCTCCCTCGCGCCCCAATTGAGAATGGAAAAACCATCGGTATTTCAAACGCAACATCAAGCACTTCCAGCTGAAGTGGGACCGGAGGCGCGCCTGGGCCTCCACTGTGTCCGTCCCCTCACAATCTCGGCCCCGCATTCCAGCTGCAGCAGATGCTGGCACTCGATGCTAGCTTCTGGAAGGCCACCAGTGCAGTCATTAGAGATAGCGGTAAGGGATTGCAGAACGCTGTCCCTCCCACACTCCCTCCTATATTCCAGAGTCATACTTGCCAGCTCGTGATTCTCCAGGATTGATATTGGAGCGCTCTGCAAACAAATATAACAAATATAAAGCATTTACTTGGATCACATGTTGCACCGTACAAAAGATCAAATCGGCGGCCAGGTTCACCCAGCCAACACTAGTAAATTGTTCCACAAGTTCCAAAAAAGAAAATATAAATAGATTTCAGATTTGGAACTGTAGCAGTACTCACAAGGAATATTCAGACTTTTTTTTTTGAAAAAAAAAAAAAGAAGAAGAGAGCAAGCCATGTTCATTATTTTCCATGGGCTAGAACCAAGTGAAATTCATCAATATGTTGCCATTTGCAAATACAAGGAGCATCTAACAGTTGAACAAAGGAGTTTTCTTGAAAGTAATAAGATAATGTGACTGACAAGCATGTGAGTAAGGTGGAACTGTCACAGTAAAAGGTAACTAAAATAAAGAGATTACTGGCTAGAAATCTGTGGAATTGTAAGACATGAATACAAAAATGCAAAATCATGCACATCATGTGCTTTAATGGCAACTGGAAAAATACAGACCGACAAGATTTGCAAATATGAGTTGTGATATTTTCTCAATCTGGATGACTTTTTGATGTAATTATTTGTTTAAGCTGCAAGGCAAATTTTAAAAAATCATGCTGCAAGCATTTCCATAAAAACGAAATATTTCCAACCTCTCTCAAACTACGTCATAACAAACCAATCACTAAAAGTATTGCAGCTGCACATTTGAGAAATAACACATCGGCCAGCATATAGATATTTCAAATTGCATAACACTAGGATACATGTCAGATTAATTCTGTATCCTGCTTTTAAAAGTATATATGTTTTCTCATGTGGTTATAATTTCTTTAATCATTTTCTTTGTGAAAGTTAACCTTTATAGTGATGAACGTGATGGATCACAATTTTAGTATTTTATGGAGTAGGGACTAGAGTATTATGGATTTGAGTTTCAACTAAATGATGGACTTTGTAAATGTAGATGTTCTTGTATGGAACATAAAAGATGTTATTGTGATATTCTATTATTTTCAGTAGAAAACCAAGGAGTTTAACAGAAGATAGACTAAAAACACTCTTGGCAGGATTGAGATGCATCAACTATACATTGTTTATAGTTGTGTCCAATCAAACATGTCCTTAATTTTAGTGAACAATCATCTCCTTATTTTTCAAGACTGGCATATAAGTGTGTTCATATGGTTTCGTGCAACTAAGACTTACTATAGAGTATAGATTATGAAATAATATCAAATAAACATGGTGCAAAAGAAATGTTGAGACCATTATGTTATGAGCACAAAGAATTTTCTTAACTTCAGAGGATGAGACACTGGTAAATCGCAAATCATAGTTTTTTCAGGACTGCATATAAATCCATCCACATGATACATCTAACTGCGCCATACTATACATTATGAAATAATATCAACTAACAATAGCATAAAAGAAATGTTTAAATCGTTATGTTAGTAGCATAAAGACTTTGTGAAACTTCAGATGATGAGATACTGGTAAACCACAATCATAGGTTCCCCCTCCTTTCAAGACTGCATATAAGCGCATCCATATTCCATAAGGTACCTGTAAGGCTGTTACTGAGCCTTACTATACATTATGAAATAATATCAAGTAAACATAGAGCAAAAGAAATGTTGAAACCATTATGTTGCTAGCACAAAGATTTGCTTAGCTTCAGAGGATAAGCTACTGGTAAACCACAATCCTGGTTTTTCTTTTCCTAACAAAGTAATGCCAAAAGCAGGCAAAATAGAAAGGTTTGTCCAATGGGTACATTTGCAAACATATATAAGCAGAGGTAAGTGCTAAGATGGTTGACAGCTCCCCAAAATTACCTCAAGAATCCAGCCTATATATTTGACATTGTTCACATGCTGATTCACATCTAAATCACTCCACCGAGGCTGCATAATATAAGTGAAAAAAGTATACCATAAGTAACATAATATGAAAATAGACAGATGATGAAAGGAAAGGAAAATAAAGATCACTTCATATGACCACCTCATACTTACAGTCAGACCCCATTTAATATAATCTGCAGTATCATCATCAAGCTTTGGAAGCTTTCTGCTGTCCTCGTCCACAATAGCAGCATGCTCCACAAAGTAAGGCCCTATCTCTGCTCTGACTTCTTCGGGCATTTTAGACAACTTCCTAGTGTGTTTATTCATCATCACCCAGACACTGGATGCCCAGAAGAAAGCCAAAAACCATTACTCAGCACCCATGTTAAGTGGTATAAGAATCACAACAAGCATAAAGAAATAGATACTGAGTATTTTTTTTAAAAAAAAAAATGAAATCAAAGAATGACACAAGACACTCAGAAATGTTCATGCCAGAAAAGCAAATACCAACCTGGTGGCTCTCAATATAGTTTGGCCAGTTCGGTAATCACGAACATGCCAATCACGACGCATCCCATTTTTACCAGATGCACCAACCCATGTATCTACTTCAACAACATCACCCCTGTAAAATCAAATAAAAAACACTATTAAACAAAATTATATGTTAAGATTTGACATTGTCATGGTTCATATTTGCAAAGAAACCGAATAATCCATTTTCCACTATCAAGCCAATCAGTAGATGAAGCATACCTCCTGCATTCCAATGCAGGTAATAAAATATAGGTACGATCAATTAGTCTTTTGAAGTCTAAGAAAAACAATACAAGTAAAAAGCTTGAAGTTTTGACTCAACTGATGGATAAATCAACAAGGTCAAAGTGGTTTTAGCCCAGTATAAATAATAGAGGACCAAAAAGCATTGACATCAGAAATACCTATTCAGAATTTCATCATACATGATGAATTAGTCAAACCACCTCATGACCATTTATGCCATACTTTGAACAACAATATCCAAGAAAATTTAAAAGGAAGATGAAGCAAGAAAACCACGGTAGCAAGAAAGAAACAAGTGACTCAACAAAACAGAGTCAGCAAAGTATTTCAGCAGAAAAGTTTCAACAGGCATTTGTGGGATTTTCATAATTTTGTATGGTACAGTGTCACAGATCTCTGCTTTCAGTTTCAACAGTGACAAAAGAGTTCACAGAATCCCATTTATGACCACATATGCTATAAAAAAGGGGGAATAAACCACATCAAGCAGCCTTAGATTGAAATATGAATACATAGACTGAGAGTTCAAGAGCTAGAGATTCAACAACTCAAACAAATTGTGATTAATGTCTGCCTCAACAAAGAGTTTCCGCAAGAAATAACTTATTGTTTGAATAGGCATATACTATGAACAAAGTTTCACTTTCTAAACCCATCAGACCTACATCTACTCCAAGATAATTTACCCAGGAGACTTAAGCCACAATGAACCAAAGCATCAAACCCAAATAATTGCTTAAGGGAGTTATGTTGGATGCCAAGTTTCCATCTCAGTCAAGGTATCAATTTGTCTCATTATCCACTCTCCCACGGTACATATAAATCTCAGTCCTCGTCATTTTGGATGGTATAAACCAATATACCTGAAATTTTCCAATGATTTCTTTTGCAATCTTCAATGAAATATTAAATTATCATACCAAAATCAATTGCTTGAAATAATCATTAATCTTGGTTTTATATTTCATGGATACTGCAATATATTTGATTCTAGCGATCATCTTAAATAACAGAATATCTCAGCTATATTCAAACTATTCCAGCCATAAGTCGCAAAACCGGATAGACTGGTTATGATGCCAGGCTTTCAAAACCCATTTTTATTTTATAAATTGATTTCGATCATTTTATCATAAGCATCCCGCAATTAACAAAGCATTCCCAGGAATACAGATTGTCACATCAACTTCCAAAGAACTCCTAAAAGCAATAATATTTGGCATTGGTTTCGCTTATTTTGAGTGAGCAAAAGAAAGGATATGATCTGGAGAAGGAAAATACCAGGAAGGATAGTGCTCAACCAGGACCTGCATTTTAGTGACAACCCAAATCAAATTTCTTTTACTCATCTCTGGTGTGGCACCAAATCCATCGCCCAGGAGCCCAGCATTCCTCACATGATTAAGTGCTGTTTCCTGCATACATGTGGCATCGTGAGAAATCAAATGCAATAGGAGCCAGATATTGAACATACTAGATCATCCTTCATCTCACCTGTAAATGGTTCATTAGCGTTTCTATAGAAGCCGTCCGATCAGCCCCAATCTCATATGACCTGATGGAAAAGTTCTGCCTGAAAATTAGTCCATCCTGCACGATCTTCCCAAGGCTAAATGCATCGGTAAGCATGTCGGGACGCCGTGGTTTCCAATCAAGAAGTGTCCACTGCTTCTCGGCAGCCAAAAAGATGGTTGTTACGGCAGCAAGAAGCACGCTCCAGTCAGGTAATTGATTATAGAATGTCCTCGGGGCTGAGGAAGGGGCAGCATCTTCCTCAGCCTTTTGGGATTCAGTTTTCAGCCCAACCTTCGTGCCATTGATCTTGGGGACGGCTTGGGCCTTCACCTTACCCTGCATAGCCGCTGAAGAAGAGGTGGGTTTGGCTACGATACCCCGAACATCCAAACTCTCGGAGCCTTCACCAATGGTCTTCGAAGCTTTTGCTGATGCCGTGGAGGAGAAAGATGGTGTGGGGAAAAAGGCCGAAGCGGCAACTGAAGCAACCATGATGGGGATATGGATACACTCTCTACCAAATTACCCTGATTTGTTGATCACGATTTTTTTTTTTTCCCAACCTGTTGGGTTGAATCCCCTAATTTTTGTTAGACATCATAAAATTGGAAAATGTAAGTTCTAACACATCGCAGCAACAGATCTCATCGATTAATCCATCTAGAAGAACACCCCTCCATCAATTTTTTTTTTTTTTTTAACGAAACAATTTCATATTTTTGTTCTTCTAGAATTTTCTTCCATGAACAAAATTATATTAAAAAAAAATTTAAAATAAGCTACAAATCCCCTTGACTTAAATTGGTCATAAGTAAAAAATAAAAAGGCTCGATATTTCATCATAGTCTTCACAAGTAAAATCATAAAATCGTGCACAACCTCACCCACGGAAACGAAACAAAGAGGCGAAATTCTTGACAATTATCATCACCATAAGTACAGACCTTAAAACAAAGCAATCCACTCACTGATATTAAAAAATCAAAAATGCACAAAATCCGGCGGTCAAACTCCATTGTTGGATATAAAAAATAAAAATTAAATAATCAAAAAAAAGTTCAGAATACCGAAAGAAGACAAAACGACATAAACCATTTAGATCGGAAATGTCCCTCCATCATAGATCGTTCGCAGACCAACTCAAAAGACCACAGCATCGACGGGATAAAGGCGATCGCGCCTCCGCAAATCAACCCCAGATCCACTAAGTCCAAATACGGGCAGGCAGAGAGAGAATGAGAAAGAGAGAAGGATGGATCGGCTCCGAACCTTTGCACGGGAAGACAAGAGAAACAGCAAGCCTCCTCAGTCCAAAAGCTAGCTCACTCGCGCGCCCTCATCAGTCTTCCTCGTCCTCTCCTCCTCCTTCCTTCGGCCTCTTTCCTGGATTAGGGTTTTGTTCTCGTTCGCACGAGAGGGGGGAAAGAAAGCCGAAAGATACGAAAGGCTTTGGCTCCAGGACAGCTGTGATTTATTTAACGACGCGAGGCCCAGGGCCGGAGGTACTTGTACCACATCCGTCGTCTCCTTCGCCGGTTTTTAAACAGCTTTTGAGATGACTACCTATAAATAACAACTACTTGAAAGATTCAAGATTGAGCCCGAGGATACCCCAGTATGACTAAAATGTCCTTGATGTGCGCATCAAATTACGAGGGTGGTTCGAACGTCGTCTAAACTAACGGCTAGTTTTTTTACTTTTTAATGTGACCGTTGAACGTCTTTTTATGGCGCGTATGTCAGAAACTTTCCCGAAGGAACTTGTAAGATACGCAATTCAACGCTTCAACGGTTTGACCAAAGTGGCGCGTATAACGTGGACGCCCATTTGCTGTCGTTTAAATTTTACGTAAATTCCGTCAAATCTCGACGACGACACGGACGGGGAAAGGAGGGGCATTTCGGGAATAGATTTGATCTCACTTCAAAAGGAAATGAGATGGGAGGGGATCGAATTCGTTCTGATTGCTAAGCTGGTCTCTCCGCCCGGTGCATCATCGCCTATCGAGCCTTGCTAGCCGGCACGACCGTGCGCACGCCATTGGGCCCACACAACCATTGAATGGTTGGGGCGTGCAACGAACCGGTAATCCTGCAAACGCGGTGCACGACCATTGAAATGGTTGCCCAACAGAGTGATTTACATTACTTAGCCGCCGTCCAACGCTGGATGGTCATTACATAAGATGCCCTATATATAATATATATAATTATCTCATCTGATGGTCATTAATCTACTAATAGCAACCATTAAATACTTTACCATGTTGTGCAATTTAGTTAACTGCATAAAATTGATTTTAAAAAAGAGTGTACAAAACTTGATCATTAATTCGTAATTCATAATGGTCATGGCTTGGCTTACTGGCAAGATAGTTACCTCACTTATGGGAAAAACACTTGCAACTAATATAATTATAAAATATATTGTATCTTGTAAAAGTGTTACTTTATTTCGATTCTTCTTGTCACTTTAACCCTACTTTTAGCGTGGTATGCAAATCACCATAAAGCTAGCATAAGCATGGAAAGGTAAGAGGAGAGCGGGTTAAACCAAACAAAGGAGATAAATAATAAAACTATGTTTCTAAACAAAGGAGATAAATGAGAAGATATTATATTTTTGAATCATAAAATTGATGCATACCTGTTGGAGATAAATTTTGCTCCTATCGAGATCCAGTTCGATGTCCAATCCAATGCAATCGGTAGCCACGGAAGAGCCTTAGCGGCCAAGATTCAGTCGGACTTTCATAGAAGCCCAACTTCTTTCGGACTTTTCCTTCGGTCAAACTCCTCATCGGTTGCATTCCGACCGAGCTCCTCAGCGGTCGAGCTCCAGTCGAACTTCCACAGGAACCGAACTCCTTCCGAGCTCCTCCTTCGGCCGAACTCCTCAGCGGTTGCGCTCCGACCGAGCTCCCTCTTTGGCCGAACTCCTCAACGGTCGAGCTTCAGTCGAACTTCCACAAGAGCCGAACTCCTTCCGAGCTCCCTCTCCGATCGAACTTCTCAACAGTTGCACCCCGACCGAGCTCTCCCTTTGGCCGAACTCCTCTAGGAGTCCGAACTTCTTTAAAATTGGTATATACCCGAGTCCACCGACCAACGCCTGCTTCCTCGAGCTACGGTTGTCGGATCTCGGTGGTATGGCCGCCACTATCAGTCTGACGGTATCTTTTTCTCCATAACAAGCCTCATGCGGCCCACAATCGGATGACATGGCCTCTACTACTGGTGATGTCACTCTCTCCGTAACCAGCCTCATGCGATCCACGATCCGTCAGTATGGCTACCGCTATCCACCTGACGACGTCTTCTTCTCCGTACCGAACTTCATGCAGTCCCAACGGCTCGCTATCAGGCAGTATGGCCGTCACCATCAATCAAGCTCCGCCTATAAATAGGACCCTCTAGATATGCTATCTCTGAGTCCAAAACTCTCATCTTCCTCTCTAAACTCCGTCGAACTCACTCCAGAGCACTCCATATCTGTTGGCAAAAGCTGACTTGATCATCGAAGGATCCTATCAGAGCTACCCCCACCGATTTCGAACGAAACTTTATTTTGCAGGTCCCCGATGGTGATCTCGTCCACTTCTGCTCTAACTGATTCCGACGATGATCAGTTTCTGCACCAACAGATTTGGCACTAGAAGAAGGGCCGCCTCTGTTCTTGAGGTGTTCTTAAGGTCCCCTTATTCTTAAAGGAGTGCTCAGCGACGATCTCTCTCCAGAGATCCCCCTCTTTCCTCTTTAGAGTTCTTTTCCAAGAGAAAATGCCTCCCAAAAGAGCTTCGACCCAGCGATCGGCGGCTTCCGTGGCCCGATCCCGTTCAAATCCGTCCACTCTCACTCCAGTCCGGACGGCTCAGATTCCATCTGTGGATGCAGAGCAGTTCAACCTGCTCGTCCAGAAGGTTCGTGGCCTTACGGAGACGGTGCAGGCCATGCACCGACAGGCCCCGGCACCAGCCCAACCGATGTGGGACTTTCCAGAGTCGTGTGGTCCGGTCCAGGAACGGCCGACTTGGGCTACCCGACCTTCGATCTCCGAAAGGGGGAGGTGAAGGAGGGAGAGCCCCTGCTCGGACCGTGGCTCGACCCAAGGGGAAGCCTCACACCCATTCTGTCAGAAAACTTTGAAGATCAAAGACCGTGAAGATCTCTTAGATCAAAAGCTCTTAGAAATGAGCCGATGAATTGAGAAACTTCGTCATACTTCCTCCTCCCATGGTAATGACATTTGTACTGACCCTCCCTTTTCGTAGAAAATTATACAGAAGTCGGTCCCACCGAACTTCAAGCTCCCACAACTCGAGAGTTATGATGGGATCACTGATCCGATCGACCACCTGAAAGCCTTCCGTACAATGATGTTGTTCCATGGTGCACCAAACGCCATCTTGTGCTGGACTTTTCCCTCCATCCTTAAGGGAGCTGTTAGAAATTGGTACTCGGCGCTTAAGCTGAGTACCATCTTATCGTTTGATCAGATGAGCTAACAATTCACGACCCACTTCATCAGTAGTCGGCGTCCACATCGAGGTTCGAATTTCTTAATGGCCATTAAGCAGAAGGAGGAAAAATCCATCCGGGCTTATGTCACCCAATTTAATACTATCGCATTGGAGGTCCGGAACCTGGACCAGTTAGAAGAATGACTTGCTATTCTCCCTGAAAAAGAAGTATCCCAAAAATTTTACGGACATGCTAGCTCAAGTCGAAAGTTATGCCTGGGCAGAGGAGACCTTCGAGACCAAGGACGATGAAGCCAGCGACAAGCAGTGAATCGACGGACCAGGCAGGCCTGCCGAAGAAAAGAAGCGGACTGAAGCTCGACCGCATTCCCAGACTCCTCCTAGTCGTGGGCAAGCTCGAACTCCTCCTCGAGCTTGGAGGCAGGGAAGCCTCGATGGAAGGGCACGCCGAGGTTCTCCCTAGCGCCGAAGTTCTCCCCGACGATGATTTCACAACTACACCCCCCTTAACGCCCCAAAGACCCAAGTGCTGATGGAGATCAGAGAACGACTTTCGAGATCGGAGAGAATGCATTTCCATCCCAACAAGCACAATCTCAATAAGTTCTGCTTTTACCATTGTGATCACAATCACGATATTGAGGAGTGCATCCAGCTCTAGGATGAGATCGAAGAACTCGTCAAGCGAGGTAGACTTGGCCGATTCCTATGAAGATGATCTGAAAAGCGGGAAGATCGGTTGAGGGCGTTACCGTCAAGTGGGGGAAACCAGCAAGAAGATCGGCCGCCTCTTGGCATCATCAACACTATCTTGGGGGGACTTCAACAAGGAGAGGCCAGCGGGTTCGAGGGACCGATGAAGAGGCGGAGGACCATGGAACCCATGATCTTGACCAAGGCGGATGGCCAGGGGATCCAATTTTCACACAATGATGCGGTTGTAATTTCTTTGAATATTGCTGACTATGATGTACGCCGCATTTTGATGGATAATGGAAGCTCGACCGACGTATTATTTTACGATGCCTTCTCAAAAATGTTCTTATCCGATGACTGCTTGGGGCCTATGAATTCTCCGTTGGTAGAATTCGCTGGCAACGTCGTACCAATCGAAGGAATAATAACTTTGGCTGTGACGATAGGGCAACATCCGAAACTGGCCAAAGCGTAGGTCGACTTTCTAGTCGTGAGAACTCCATCTGCCTATAATGCGATTCTCGGCCGATCTGGTCTAAATGCACTTCGGACGGTGGTGTCAACCTATTATTTGAAGATAAAATTTTTGACGAGTCATGGGGTCGAAAAAGTCAGAGGAGACCAGGCTCTAGCGAGGCACTGCTACTCAATCACCCTACATAAGGGAGAACGGCCTGACCCTTATCTTGTTGATGGACTGGATGTCCGTGATGACCTCACTGAGGAGCGAGGCGAGCCTATGGAGGACCTCATCTCTGTGTCCTTAAATGATGAAAACTCGAAGCATGCGGTGCAGATCGACTCCAACTTGGCAGACGAGGTTTGGAAGCAGCTCATCACCTTCCTTAGGAGAAACGCGGACGTCTTCGCCTGGATCCCAGTGGACATGCCGGGGATTGACGTCGAGGTCATGGAACATCGACTGGCCGTCGATCCAAGGCACCGATCGATAAGAGAAAAGATGTGCCACCATGTCCCGGAGAGGTAGAAAGCAATCACCAAAGAAGTAGATAAGCTCCTCAAGGCTAGACTCATCTAGGAGGTTAATTATCCGACCTGAGTCTCGAACATGATCCTCGTCAAGAAGATGAATAATAAGTGAAGGATGTGCGTCGACTTCAAGAAGCTGAATAAGGCCTACCCGAAAGACAGCTACTCTCTGCTCAGGATCGATCAGCTGGTGGACGCGACTTCGAGCCATGAGCTCTTCACCTTCATGGATGCCTTTTATGGTTATAACCAGATACGGATGGCGCTCAAGGACGAAGAGAAGATATTTTCATTACTGACCGTGGTCTTTATTATTATAAGGTCATGCCATTTGGACTCAAAAATGTAGGGGCAACTTACCAGCATTTGATTAATAAGGTCTTCAAGGAGTAGATCGGCCACAATATGGAGATGTACGTGGATGATATGCTCGTCAAAAGTTGAGCTTTGATTGACCATCTCGTCGATCTTGAAGAGACCTTCGGTGCACTCAGAAAGCACAAGATGAAGCTGAACCTGACCAAGTGCTCCTTTGGTGTGACCTCCGAGAAATTTCTGGGGTTCATGATGTCGAGATGCGGAATCGAAGCAAACCCCAAGAAAATTTGAGCCATTTGGAAGATGACTGCTCCGAAGACGATCAAGAAAGTTCAGTGCTTGATCGAAAAGGTGGCATCCCTAAATCACTTCGTCTCAAGGTCGACCGAATGATGCATGCCCTTCTTCCAAGTTCTCAAGCGACCAAAGGACTTCTGCTGGATGGTGGAGTGCCAACAGTCATTCGAAGAGCTTAAAAACTATCTTGACTCACCTCCACTATTGGCAAAGCCCAAATTCGAAGAAAAATTATTTTTGTATCTAGCTGTCTCCCCGGTGGCCCTGATGACAGTCCTGGTCAAAGAAGAAGCAAAGACGCAGCGATCAGTCTACTATGTGAGTCGGATCCTGAGTGATGCAGAGATCAGGTACTCTAGATTAGAAAAACTAACTTACTCTCTTCTAATTGCTGCCAGGAGGCTCCGACCTTACTTTCAGGAGCACGTCGTAACGGTCCTCATGGACCAACTAATAAAAGTAGTCCTTCACCGAGTGGACACCTCCGAAAGAATCACGAAATGGGCAATCAAGCTCACAGAGTTCGACATCAACTACCGACCCAGGCCATCGATCAAGGCCCAGATATTGGCGGATTTTGTGCTAGAATGCACCATTCTAGTCGAAGCCGAGCTTGAACGGAGTGAGGCTGGCACCAAAGAGAGACCGAGCTTGGACAAAGCCGAGCTATCGCAGCCGAACCTCTCCGAGGAAAGCGCCGACCTCTCTGAAGGCTCTTGGGCTCTGCACGTGGATGGTTCGTCCAACTCTACTGGAGTTGGTGCAAGGCTGGTCTTGGTCAGTCCCGAAGGAGTCATCGTCGAGTACGCGCTACGCTTCGAATTTCCCACGATCAATAATGGGGCCGAATATGAAGCACTGATCGCCAGATTAAAGATAGCAAGGAAATTAAAAGTAGATCGGCTTCAAGTTTACAGCGATTTTCAGCTGGTGGTCAGTCAAGTTAGTGGCAGCTATGAAGCATGGGAGGAAAGCATGGTGAGATACCTTGAGAAAGTGAGGAATTTGACTTCGGCCTTCAACAATTTTGACATTCAGCATATTCCAAGGGCGAAAAATGCAAAAGCCGATCTTCTCTCCAAGTTGGCCACTTCAGCCCCGATCGAACTATCCAAAGAAGTATTTTTAAAGACTTTGAAGTGCCCAACCACAGAGGAATCTCAGGCCATCCTACAAACAAAATTTGAGCCCAGCTGGATTGACCTGTTGGTCGCCTACCTTAAAGAGGGGGTCCTTCCTCACGACTGAAAAAAAGCTTGGAAGCTCAAGAATCAGGCCTTCCGCTATGTTTTATATGAAGGCAAGTTGTACAAGAGGTTGTACTCCCTTCCGTTGCTGAGATGTCTCCAACTTTCAGAGGCCGACCTTGCACTATGGAATGTGCACGAAGGACTCTGCAAAAGTCATATAGGAGCCAGATCCCTATCGCAAAAACTACTTCGACAGGAGTACTACTGGCCGACCTTATTTCATGATTGCATAAAATATGTGAAAAAGTGTGACTGTTATCAGAAGAACTCCAGCGTGCAAAGACAGCCAGCATCTGAACTTGTTCTGCTCAGCGCACCTTGGCCATGTGCGTAGTGGGGAATGGATATACTCGACCCCTTCCCAATGGCGTCCGAGCAATGAAAGTTTCTCTTGGTTGCGATCGATTATTTCACCAAGTGGATCGAAGCCAAACTACCAGTGAAGATTACCGAGGCCAAGGTGCAAGACTTCGTTTAGAAGTCACTGGTCTGCTGGTTCGGCTTGTCTCGAACCCTTATAACCGACAATGGGCGACAGTTTGCTGGGGCAAGGTTCGCCGAATTCTGTGAAGGACTGAATATCTCCCACCGCTTCACATCAGTGGCTCACCCGTAGACCAACGAAAAGGCTGAGGTGACCAATCGGACCCTGCTACAAGACATCAAGACAAGGCTCGATAGGATAAAGGGAGCTTGGGTGGACGAACTCTACCACGTCCACTGGGCATACCTAACTACTCAAAGGATGTCGATCGAAAAAACACCCTTCGCCTTAGCCTTCGGCATAGAGGCAGTTATCTCGATCGAACTTCAGCTTCCGTCTGCACGAGTTGCGGGCTTTAATGAGCAGATTAACCCCTAGGACCTCAGAGTTAACCTCGACCTGCTGGAAGAATAAAGGGAGGAGGCCCGCATCCGGATAGTAGCCTACAGACGAAAGGTGGCCCAGTATTATAACTCCAGAGTTAGGGGTAAGACGTTTAGAGTGGGGGACCTAGTGCTTTGGCGAGTTGCCGTCTCTCAGTCTCAGAGTCAAGGGAAGCTCGCCCCAAATTGGAAAGGTCCGTATGAAGTGGTGAAGGTCATTCGGCCTGGAATCTATCACCTGAAGGAGCTCAGAGGAATAGTGCTTTTCCAACCTTGAAACTCAGAAAATCTGAGAATGTATTACCAGTGGACTTTTTTTAATAAAACTCCTTCGCTCAGCATTATTATTTTCTAGTGCAAGAATTATGTGATGACAGAAAAGAAACGAGCGAAAGTGGTCCGTTAGGAACAGGAGGAGGAACCTCATCCTAACGCGAGCAAAGTCGAAGACCTCGTTCATCTTAGACGAGATGAGAGGAGAGGCGCGGACGATGGTCCGTATGTGCCCCCATAGTCCGTTAGGAATAGGAGGAGAAACCTCGTTCTAATGCGAGCAAAGCCGAATGCCTCATTCACCTTAGACGAGATGGAGGAGAGGCACGGATGACGGTCCAAATGTGCCTCCACGGTCTGCTAGGAATAGGAGGAGAATCTCTTCCTAACACGAGCAAAGTCGAAGGCCTCGTTCACCTTAGACGAGATGGGAGGAGACGGACGATGGTCCGAATGTGCCCCCACAGCCCGTTAGGAACAGAAGGAGAACCTCATCCTAATGCGAGCAAAGTCGAAGGCCTCATTCATCTTAGATGAGATGGGAGAAGAGGCGCGGACGATGGTCCGTATGTGCCCCTATAGCCCATTAGAAATAAGAAAAGAACCTCGTCCTAATGCGAGCAAAGCTGAAGGCCTCGTTCACCCTAAATGAGATGGGGGAGAGGCATGGACGACGGTCCGAATATGCCCCCATAGTTCGTTAGAAACAGGAGGAGAACCTCATCCTAACGCGAGCAAAGTCTAAGTTCGAGATCCGAAGTCTGTAGGAGATAAGATCTCTCCCGAGCGACAGCGATAACCTCGGTCAGAGATAAGAGACGACCAGAGATAAAATCAAGAGACCACCTCAACCAGAGCGCCCGAGGCAACCTCGGTCAGAGATAAGATCTCTTCCAAGCAACCGAGTCAACCTCGACGAGAGATAAGATCAGAGATGACTTCGGCCAGAGCGTCCGATGCAACCTCGATCGAAGATAAGATCTCTCCCGAGCGATCGAATCAACCTCGGCTAGAAATAAAATCAAGAGACCATCTCGATCAGGGCGCCCGAGATAACCTCAACCAGAGACAAGATTGGAGACAACCTCAGTCAGAGATGAGATCTCTTCCGAGCATCCGTATTAACCTCAGCTACAGAAGAGGAGATTTGCCTTCGAGCTTCAACCCGAACTAGCACGGAGCCCAGAAGAGGACTTCGACCGTCGCTTTTTCTGCACTCCCTTCTTTCGAGTTTCAAATTCGAGAGTGGGGGGACTATTATTGGGGATAAACCCTGCTCTTGCCAAAGTCTAGTTCGATGTCCAGCCCAATGCAACCAGTAGCCACGGAAGAGCCTCAGCGACCGAGATCTAGTCGGACTCCCACAGGAGCCGAACTCCTTTCGGGCTCCCCCTTCGATCGAACTTCTCAATGATTGCGCTCCGACCGAGCTCCTCAGTGGTCGAGCTCTAGTCGGACTCCCACAGGAGTCGAACTCCTTCCGAGCTCCCCCTCCGATCGAACTCCTCAGCGATTGCATCCCGACCGAGCTCCCCCTTTGGCCGAGCTCCAGTCGGACTCCCATAAGAGCCAAACTCCTTCCGAACTTTTCCTCTAGCTGAACTCCTCAGCGGTTGTGCTCCGACCGAGCTTCCCCTTTGGCCGAATTTCTCTAGGAGTCCAAACTTCTTTGAAATTGGTATATGCCCGAATCCGTCGACCAATGCCTGTTTTCTCGAGCTACGGCTATCGGACCTCGGTGGTATGGCTGCCACTACCAGTCTGGCGGCATCTTTTCTTTCGTAACAAGTTCCATGCGGTCCGCAATCGGACGACATGGCCACCACTACTGGCGACGCCACTCTCTCCGTAACCAGCCTCATGCGATCCATGAGCCGTCAGTATGGCTGCCACTGTCGATCTGACGATGCCTTCCTCTCCGTACCGAACTCCATGCGGCTCCGACGGCTCGCTACCAGGCGGTATGGCCATCACCATCAATCAAGCTCTGTCTATAAACGGGACCCTCCAGATATGCTATCTCTGAGCCCGAAACTCTCCTCTTTCTCTCTAAACTCCGCCGAACTCACTCCAGAGCACTCCATATCTATTGGCAAAAGCTGACTTGATCGTCGGAGGGTCCTGCCGGAGCTACCCCCATCGACTTCGGATGAAACTTTATTTTGCAGGTCTCCGACGGTGACCTCGTCCACCTTCGCTCCAGCTGATTTCGATAACGACCAGTTTCTGCACCAACAATATCGATACCAATAATAATGATAGTATGTCTGTATTTAAAGCACAAGTAGTGAAAAGATCATAAGATCATTGAAATCTGATAATAAGGCTCTTTTATCAATAATCAATACTCAAGACAGTCGGAACATCATCTCATAGATGCTCTCAAATAATGGCACCATACGATTCAAGTTATTAGGGCTAGCTCTTAAGCAAATTAAACAACACGTAAGACAACATAACCATGCTCCCCAAACCAATGAACAATTTTCTTCATAGGAGAAAAACATAGTGCGTAATTTGGGAAAGTCATTGGATCTATTCACAACCCATGTAGCATGCAACGTAAGTAATTATGCTACCACCAAAAAAAAACAAACCATACTCAATGTACTAGTTTGGAACCAAACAATCGATATACATAATGATGAGAGTAAAAAATTTAGATATAAGCCATTGAATCTTGATTCAAATGGTACAACCAAGTGGCAAAGAGCAGAGATTCAATTTTTAAATATGTCAATGCTCAATTTGACCTCTGTATATATAAATATCTTTCACATCAAGTAGCGGCTCGATTTGTTCCGGAGCCTAAGCTTCGGTCTAGGCAGTGGTGGAGTAGATATGGGATAGAGGGTGAGGACTAGCCTTCTATTTCCACAAAAGAAAGATTTAGATACACAATAATAGCATATTCAAGTATCCAATTCTCAATACCGACTCCAGCAATTCTTATGATGTAAATTGCGTCTCTAGAGCCGGTAGAACATCATGTACTAAATCAGAAAAGTAAAATATATGTCACCATAAGAAAAGGAGATGTCCTAGCCTTTTTAGGCAACCATCCACTTACTTGTTGAAACTTGGTAGAAAATCATATACGAACGTGCATTCGGTAAATACTCAATTGTAACACTGCAATTAATTGAATTCAATTTGCAAAAGATACACAACTTGAGCTAATTCTTAATTTTGGATTTACAATCAAACCATGCAACCTGACTTGGGTCCAGAAACACCAGGCGGTTACATAAGATCCAGCAAGCTATCCCTTTTTGATGTTGAAATGTCGCGCATAAGTTGTTTTCTCCACATGGATCCATTTTTTTTATATATAAAAAAAAAACAAACGAGAATAGAGGCAAAGATCAAAATAATGATAAGTGCTTAGATGTTCCAGTGGAATATCTGTAATAAAGCTAGGAATCAGGTAATAGATATGAATACGAGAGATGTGCCGACGGAATAACTGCTATAGTAACATGAATTGGTTATGGATTTGACTTCGAAAAGCTCGTTCGTATATATAAATAGAACTTTCTATCATCAGATCGATCGTATATTCTATTAAAATTTAAATATCAAAATGATCTGATGATGATGGGAAAGCACGTTTGCATGTACATAGATAAATTTATTGGATATGTCTCTTTGGTAAATCAAAACATGGCATATTAAAGCATCACCCAAAACTGCCGCAAGGTGCACGGGCATTGGGCATTCACCCCGGTGTCGCGCAGTTGGCTGGCAACTACTTCGTACGAAAGGAGATGGTTACTCGTCCACTAGTCATTGCCGTATCGCAGAAGCCCAACCTTTTCAGTGGAAATCTTAAGAACCTTTGGACGGTCCACCGACATGGCAACATCACATCCCCTGCATGGCCCTACTCTCGGGGCATCAGTGGAAATCTTCTCTGGAAAGGCCCCTGGAAGGAGTAAAGTTTGGTTTAAAGTCCAATATGAGCACTCGACGAGCACCTGGAATTGCGTCATGCGGTCCAGAAAAATCCGTAGCAGGGTTTGTCTCGCCGTGGGCTTCTAGCATGCCTTTTTCTCTTAGTTTAAAATTAAAGCAAGTACTCGCTGCTCTCGGTGTTTGACCTGCGACCATGTCTCCCTTTGCTTACTGTTCTTTTGTTCCCCTTATTAAGTTTCTTTTGGCTTGGACCTTTTGTTTTTACCATATTATACTATATATCTCGCTAGGCCTTTTTCGGTTTCAATAAGCAGACTATACTGCGATCTTGGCCGTAATATATAAGCCCTTGTCCATCTGGGTACTATTGGTTGAACAGTTATACTTGGAAGCTTCAGGTACAAATCATGTCGGATTTTACGTTAATAAAGCAAGCGTTTTTGTGGTAAAACCTGATAACAAATCAAAATGAGAGCTTTATAATTTATAGGACGAGCCACAAAAATTTTAGCTTAAAACCTCGAAAGATGAAAGGGAAAATATGTCTCAAGAAACACGCCTGAATTATCTTTATCGCGCTTGACCCGCAAACCAAGCTCGTCGGCTAACCAATTAATCTCCATCCTGAGTTTGAGTCTTCGAGGTGGAGTTGATTCAATTAATGCCTTCTTCAGTGCATTTAACAATAAATATGAAGCCGTCTCCAGCTCTCATGCAGGTACGTCATGCATTTAGGTGAGGTTGTTGAACGACAAATCTAGCTGGATACGTAGAGAGGGAGAGAGGTGTCCACATGTTTTCCTAGCACGCAATCAACTTTACTTCTCTCTTTCCTAAATTGCAGTCGACATTTGGTGATGATTAGACATGATGGTGCTGATTCACACATGTCCATGTCTCGGAGTCATTCAAGAAAAGCCACCTGGCGTTAGATGCTTTGAATCTAAACCCCGTCATCCATATCCATTAAGGTGCTTTGAGTAGATTAATTTGTTCCATGCTCATTTTGACTAGGAAGCCACAAAACAATATTAGAACTTGAAATTATAAACTCGTTTGGGAAGTAGTCCATCCCGGCAAAGTGGAACATGAAATTGCTTCGAAGAAGAAACAGTTTGGAGGATTCTGAGACTGAGAACGGTAACTGAATAAAGAAGGAAATAGGGTTCACGACCAGCCTTAGATGCTGAACTCCGCCATGGATATATATACATTCGCTTGGTCCACTTCTAGTATTTCGCTTTGTGGCTCAAAGCATGCTGAGCATAAAGCATGGGACCTTGCAAAAATTCCGAACAGTTGAACCGTTATTCTTTCTCCTTTCTTTTTTCCATCTTGGATCCGTTTTAGAAGATGAATGCTTTGCTTGCGCAAAACTACTTCTTCTTCTTCTTTTGAGATCAGCATGAAAGTTGAGAGAATCCGAGCCATGGAGACTGTTGCTCCTTACCAGGATATATTCAATTTGGAAAATTGTTTGGCGTTATGAAATTAAAAAGTTCCGATGTTGATTGGCATCTTTACAGATTAATTTAGTGACCAACCAACTCTTAGTGATTTTTACCAGTTCCTGGTACCCTGGGGCAAGAGAACCGTCTCCGAGCACGTAATAGGATGCTTCTAACATTATTCGTTTCATTTTATAAATTTGGACGCCCACAGACAATAGAAAGCTTGTGATGTCCAACGAGATTTATCGTTACACAAGGGAAAAAGAATATCTCCTAGTTGATTTTTTTTAAAAAAATAAAACTTCAAAGGTTTTTTTTATTTGTTTTGGTAGACGGACGTTTTCTACCTCAGCTTTAGTTCAAGTGATACATCATGGCTATATCATGAATTTTAAAGAGTCGTTTGTCCTTATATCGGACCTTCATTTTTCTTATTCATTTCAAATTGCCTCTCTTGATTCACCCAATCTATGAGAGTTGCTTGGACTTATATTTCACGGTTGGATAGGCAAGTGCTTGCACGTCCAATATATTTGGTTGCTTGTGTCCGTATATTACTCTAGAGAGAATTGACAAGCTTATGAATAAAATTTGTTTCTAGGTTACACAACAATATTTGTTTACATCGAAGCTATTTTGATGGGGAACGTAAATCATAAGCCATAAAATTAAAATAATTTAGCTGTCACAAAAATGGAATGGACATTGCCATATTTTATTATATTATTCCTGGATGTCCCGTGAGCCTGGACCTCCCTCGAATCTATGCTAGACCAAAATATCCGCCAATTTGTGTTGTTAATATATATAGGGCTGAAACTACCATCAATCCTTTCCCCACTTGCAAGTTTTCTCATATTTATCGGGAACAAAATCAAGCGGCTGATTGGCTATCTAATTAAGATAGTATTGTCAGGTAACTGTTCATTCTCTGTAGGGGATGTTTGGACTTACTCATTTGCTCAAATCATTAAATATGATTGAATGCAAATTGCTGAACCATGGGGTGGTGTTTAGAAGCATTCAGCTCTTGGGAGTTATTCATTCCCTCCGTCTAGCTGACCAGCTTGTTTATGCTTTTGTTATATATTTGCTGTTTTATAGCTTCTGTAGCTCTCATGCATGCAATGAATCATCCATCTTCCTCCATTATTCTCTTGCTGTACCACTCTATACTTATGACTGGACTTTTGCCGCATGTTTTATGTCTCTTGAGGCTGTCCGTTTGGCATGCAAATGGCAGGACTTGGTACCATAGTTTCTCTTCATCAGACTGTGATCCAAATATAATAATGTCTAACCTTTTACCTCCTTTCAGCTTTGGTTGGTGTTCAAATCCTGTTGCAGAGAAAGTATTTCAGATGGCACAGTTCAGGCCTATATATATATATATATATATTCATATGAAGGTTACTTAAGGCATAATGATCCGAATATCTACACTATCTTTGTCTCTAATTAAGGTCACTCCTTGCATTAATTCCTCATTTTCATGCAACATTCTATTATATACCTATTTGCTGGACCATACTTCCTATCTCTATTTTCTGAAGTTGGTGCTCTTCTCCTTAGGTTCTGTTTAATTTTACCCCTTCAATATGCATGGCTGTTCAGCATATTAATCGACTGCTTATTAAGGAATACAGGCTCATTTGTACTGTCTCATATGGGTGCTTTTTTGCTCAATATCAATTACTCATATATACTACTGGATCTCAATGTTTCTTCTGAAATCAAATTTCTTCTTATATTCAAATCAGGAAGCAGGCTCTTTCTTTTAAACCGTGCTTAATTACTTTTATAGGCACAATCTGAAAACGCTGATGGTTAGGACTTAGGAGGCATATCATTTATCACTTGGTATGCAGTTCCTGTCAGCTGCTGTTGAACTTCGCACAGACAAAGCTACAATTTGGTTGCATCACTATGGTTCACTTTATAAGCCAATTGTCCTTCATCAGCCATCGGAGTGTAACTTCCTTCTTCCTTGGCACACTTTCCTTCGCACGTATTATCCAAAGTGTTGTTGCCATCACATGGCTGCTGTTTCTTGCATGCAGCATTTGGTGCTTTTGGTTTGTAATGACTTTGGATAAGTTACAATACAGTATATTTCTCTATCTTTTAATATATGTAGAGATGGGCTGGTTTTGCTCGATCGAATTTTAGTCCATATTCGATCGAATTTTTGATCATTAAATCAATGCGTATTTACGTGCATGCGTTTGAAAAAGGCGCGTCTGAAAAAAAAAATTATAAGTGCACGCATGCGTCTAAAAAAAAAAATCAATTCTTTTAGACATCTTCAGGCCAAAAAAAAAATTAAAAAAATATATAAAAAATCCTGCACCTGAAAAAAAACCTACAGAAAGAAATGCTACATACCTTTTCTTTTCTTTTCTTTTCTTTTTTCTAGGTGCAGAATTTTTTTTTTAATTTTTTTTTCAATTTTTTGGGGCTAAAGGTGTCTTCAGGGCACCTGAAGGCATCTAAAAAAAATTGAAATGGCAGATGTTTCGTCTGACCTTAATAATGATCGAAGTGGGTCATCTCGGCAATGTTCACCCTTGTTCACCTCAGAATATGCAGGCAGTTTGAAAGTATGATCCTACCGGCCTAGGATTAGTGATAGTAGTTAAGCCCGTTTGATCATTATCATGTCATTAAAGTAGCCATAACCACAAGACCATGTGGATCACTGTTATTGTCTACTTAATCACAACCGTAACTATTGCCATGTAGTTACTACACATCCTGTTCATCTTGATAACGGCTACCAAACTCCCTCTATGAATAGAGAGAGAAAGAGAATTTCAAGTAAGTTATTCGATCACTCTCTCATTTTCTTTCTTCTATTGTTCTTTAAATTCCAATTGACTTGAGCGTCGGAGATCATCTTTGGAAAAAATTTGGTAAGATGATTTTATTTCAGATCTTATCATCTACCGAATAGCTACAATAGTTACATTCTCAGGCTTCTACAATACATTCGAAAAAAACTGACCTCACCATCACCTCAACTTTATCAACCTTAGCCTCACTAGTAACAATACCCATATTAATTTTAGATGAATATGAATATAAATAGGGTACTGAAAGTATGAATATAAAGAAAAATATAAATCATATAACTAAAGTTTATGACAAAATAATTGAGGTAAATGATAAATTAAGTTAACTGAATATTAATATGGTTATTTTTTTAAAATATTTATGAGTATATATCATATATAATTAAATAGAATTGCAGATAGAATCGGATGTTTATATGTAGATTAGGTAGTTGTCGATCTATATTCATATCCATTTTTTTATAGATATAGATATGAGTCTATATATATATATATACATATATTAAAAAAGTATCTTGAATTTTTTCATAATAAGTCCACAACGGGGTTCAAGATGATGAATGGAGTCTAACGAGCCCAAGAACAGCCTAAATGGAGTCCAAACGAAGAAGATACATATGAAAAAAGTTTGGAGTGAGATAGCCGGTCTCGGCCCGTCGGAGGGGGCCACAGACGGCACCAGATGATAGCAGCGTAGCCCAAACTGGTCATGAATGGTGGCGCTGGGCCAGCCACGTGCTGGGCCAGCCGGGCGTGGGAGGTGCTCACGGGCCATGCAGAAGCGGGCCGCGCGGGTGCCCAATCCATACGGTGGAGCGCGTTCCACCATGGACCGCCGGCTCATGGGCACCTGCATGGACCAGTTAACCCTTTTTCTTTGCATTTCGCACAGTCTATGAAACTGTTCTATAGATTAGTCACGATCCGATGGCTTAGGAAGGAGTCGATCACGATCGGACGATTGGGATTTGATCTAGCTTTGCTAAGACATGATGGAATGCTGTTTTGCATGATCCGACGGTTGGAAGAGCTTCCAATAGTGATTTGATGGTCCGAGATCGATCCAAGCTGATCTAGGACTGCTGGTGCATGATCTAATGGCCTAGGAGGGAGCCGATCATGATCGGATGGTCTAAGATCGATCTCGAGTATGTTTAGGACTGAATTTCCTACTGGAACATTATTTTTGAGTTTCTGGAGTCTATATGATTCCGATTGACGAACCGTTTGTTGCGTTGGAAAATTGATGATGTCTTGGAGGTATTGAGAGACTTTTTGAGAGATTTTAAAAAAAATTTATAAGAGTTTGGGGCTTCTTATTGGGAGACTCTTGTATAAAGATTGAGTGATAAGTTTCTTTTATATTATTTGATTTTCTCTCTCATAGTGAAGCTTTGCATGTCCCGTAGAGGCGAGTTCTTCAGTTGATCCATGTACTTGATTACTTTCTTATTTTATTTTCTTCTTTCTTTCTATCATAATATGTCAGTATTAGATCTTTAATAAGTGGTATCAGAGTAGCTGATACCCTAATAGATTGATATCAAAGCCAGAAAGTATCAGAGCACAGATTGCAACAGTGAATAGAAAATGAAGAATATGGAGAAGATAAGTGCAATCAAGATGGAGATCAATATATTCGATGGGAAGGACAATTTCTTCTTATGGCTAGCAAGGATAAAGGATGTCCTCATCCAACATGGATTGATCGACGTTCTCTTGAACGACGAGATGTCAGCTATCATGGAGGTGAAAGATTGAAAGCAGATCCAGATGCAGATAGTGAGCATGATCCATTTGTACCTAGTGGATGATGTAGTGATCCATATACTTGGTCAGACTTCTTCGATGTCGCTGTGGTCGAAGCTCGAGAAGTTATACATGACGAAGTCGCTCACCAACATGCTATTTTTTGAAGGTAGTTCTACCAGCTGTGGATGGACGAAGGTCAGAATGTGCGGAAGCATCTGTCCAACTTTCAGAAGATCCTCACCGACCTCCTCAGCATTGACAAAAAAGTTGAGAAGAAGACCAAGATGTTGGTCTTGCTAGCATCGCTTCCCCCTTCATATGAGTCCTTGGTGACTGCTTTTCTAGTAAAAAAGAGCATCATCAAGATGGATGAGGTCACTGCAGCGATACTTCAAAATGAGGTTCTCAAGAGAGAGAATTCAGTTTTGAGCTCAGATGGCGGTAACTCAGCTTTGGCGATTTCTGAAGGAGTAGGAGGCAGTAAATGGAGCAGTAGATGATCGCGAGGAGGATGATTCAGGTCTAAGATGATGGACCAAAATAAGATCAGATGCTACAGATGTGATGAATTGGACCATCGAGTCAAGGATTGCCCATAACTCAAAGATCGGATGAGGACTTCTATGGCGGTGGTCAGTAGCGATACAGAAAATAGATGATGTCTTTTTGGTTATTAATGAGGTATCTACTTTTTCCTTCCAATAGATTATGGATTTTGCTTGTTTCTATCATGTATGTTGCGGAGAGGAGATGTTTGACTTCCTGAAAATCGATGAGAGCACTATGTTCCTGCCAGACAGATCAAGCTGGAAGATCGAAGATAGTGAAATGGTTAGCATGAAGCTTCATGATGGAACAGTGAAGAAGTTGGATGAGGTCCGATACATACCCAATTTTAAGAAGAATCTAATTTCACCGAGCAGATTGGATTTGACCGACTTCAGATGGAAAGTTGATGGAGAAATTCTGAAGGTCATGCACGGCAGTAGGATGGTGCTAAGAGAAAGAAAGTATGAAGGATATTATCTCATGACAGAGAGTCTAATTCGAGGTGGAGCTCCAGATGGAGATGGATCTAGCATGGAATGAGAGACTCGGGAGGACGACATGCGATGTCGCAAGGTGAAGTTTCTATTACCGCAAGAGGCTATTCCGAGCAGGTCTCAGATCAGGAGGATCACAGCAGTTGATGGAGGTGGGATCGAGCGGTTTGGCTCGACTTTCATATTTGTCCATCCATGATCAACAGACGTGCCCCAGGATTTAGGGGCGAGATAGATTATAGGCTCTCAGAGATAGGTAGAGGCCGAATATCGAGTCAAGATGGAGATTATTGAGAAAAATACCTCGAATTCTCCCATAATAAGCCTACAACAAGGTCCAAAATGACGAATGAAGTCCAACAAGTCTAAGAACAACCTAAATGAAGTCTATTCGAAGAAGATACGCATGAAAAAAATTTGGAGTGGGGTAGCCGACTTTAGGCCTACCAGACGGCGGTGGTGTAGCCCAAACCGATTGCCCGCGACGACATTGGGCCAGCCGTGCGTTGGGTCGATCGGGCATGCGAGAGGCTTCTTGACAGATTTCAGAGAACTTTTGTGAGAATTTGAAGCTTCTTATTGAGAGATTCTTGTACAAGAATTGAGTGGTAAGTTTTTCTTATATTATTTGATTTTCTTTCTCATATGAAACTTTGCATGCCCTATGGAAGCGAGCCCTTCGACTGATTCACGTACTTGATTGCTTTCTTATTTTATTTTCTTCTTTCTTTCTGTCGCAATACGTCGATACTAGATTCTTAATAAATGGTATCAGAATAGTTAATACCCAATAATATATATATATATATATATAATATTATAAAATAGAGGATCTATTAATATAAAACCTTCATTTGCCATGTATAATTAATAAAATAAATATTATTTTCAACATCGAGTGTATTTCTACGTGTTTGTCAGAATCTTGTTACATTCCCATCATTTGTTAATTACGAGAGCCTTCTTCATTAATATTTAATATTTACTCTATTAATATTTCATGAAACATTTGCTTACATGCATTAACTTTGAAAAAAAGGCCAGGCCTCGATGATAAAAAAAAAGGATTAGGGAAGGGGGGTGTGTGGTGATGGGGAAGGAGGGTGAAACTTTTAAATATTTATTTTGCTCAAACTTTCTTATAAAATTATTTAATAAAATAAATATTTAATTTATTTAAAAATATTATTTTAAAAGAATTATATAATTAATAAAATAATATTTATGAGATAATATTTTTTAAATAAAAAAAATAGTATTGATAAATGTCTACAATATTCATACACAAAAGTGTCTTTATATATCATTTTCATAGTTTAAGAAAAATAAAAAATCATTTCAACTTTGGTTTTGTAACTCTTTGACATTTATATGGTTGATTTTATAATAATCCGACCATGGTACTCTCATCACATTTAATTTAGAAATTATGAGGGATAGAATACACTGATCGCATGAACGAGGCTGCACGAAGCCAACTTTTTTTGGTGAGTTAAAGCAATGACATGTTACATTGATAATGGATTAATTTTTCTTGTCTTATTTAATATTATCTATACTGTTGGAGATAAATTTCACTCCCGTCGAAGTCCAGTATGGTGCTTAGTCTAATGCAGCTGATAATCATAGAAGAGCTTCGATCCGAATTCCTCCAAAAGCCGAACTTCCTCCAAACTCTTCCTTCAATCGGACTCCTCCAGCGACCAAATCTTAGCCGAACTTCTTTCGAATTTCTCCTTCAATCGGACTCCTCCAGAAGTCGAACTCCTTTCGAACTCCTCTAAGAGCCGAACTTCTTCTGGATTTCTCTTTCAGTCGGATTTCTATAAGAGCCAAACTTCTTCCAAATTTCTCCTTCAGTCGAATTTTTCTAGGAGCCGAACTTCTTTCGGATCTCTCATTCAGATGGATGCCTACAGAAGCCAAACTCCTTCCAGACTTCTCCTTTAGTCGGACTCCTTCAGGAGCCAAACTTCTTTCAGACTCCTCCTTCAATCGAATTTCTACAGGAGTCGAGCTCCTTCTGAATTTCTCCTTCAGTCGAATTTCTATAAGAATCGAGCTCCTACCAGATTTCTCCTTCAGTCGAATTTTTTTAAGAGCCAAATTTCTTTCAGATCTCTCCTTCAGATGGATGCCTACAGGAGCCGAACTTCTTCCAAACTTCTCCTTCAGTCGGACTCCTCCAAAAGTCAAACTCCTTCCGAACTCCTCCTTCAATCGAATTTTTATAGGAGCCGAACTCCTTTCGGACTCCTCCTTCAGTCGGATTCCTTCAGAAGTCGAACTTCTTCCAAATTTCTCCTTCAAATGGATTCCTCCAGGAGCTGAACTTCTTTCGAATTTTTTCTTCAATCGGATTCTTTCAGGAGCCAAACTCCTTCCGAACTTCTTCTTCAGCCGAACTCCTCCAAGAGCCAAACTCCTTCTGAACTTCTTCTTCAGTTAAATTTCTCTAGTGGATTGCTTTCAGATTTTAGCTAGCATTTCTTTCGGATGATCCCCTTCAGACGTATTTTCTTCAGAAGTCCGAACTCCTCTGAAATTGATATATTAAAATTCTTTACCAACCAACGCTTGCTTCCTCCGAACTATGATTATTAAATCTCGATAAATGGTCACTATCAGTCTGACGACATCTCTCTCTCCATAGCAAATCTCATGAGGCCCACTATCGAATGATTATGGCTATCACTATCAGTCTGACGATATCTTTCTCTCCATACTAAACTTCATACGGTCCCAAGCGACCCACTATCGGACGATATGGCCGTCACTATCAATCAAGCTCCGTCTAAAAAAAGAAATCTTTCATATATATTTTCTCTAAGCTCTTTTCTTCTTTCTAAAACTTTATTGAATTTCTGCTTGAGCACTTCATTTCTGTTGATCAGAAGAGCTGACTTGATTGTCGAAAGGTCCTGCCAGAGTCACCATCACCGACTTCGAATAGAACTTTATTTTGTAGGTCACCAGCGGCTACCTCATCTTCCTCGACTCCAGCATAATCCGATGTTAACCAGATTCTATAATAACAGAATTGGCACTAGAGGAAGGGCTCAGTCGACCCTGTTCTTAAAGAAGTGCTTAGTCGATCCTGCCGACCTTCTCCTTCAAGGTTCATCTCCATCTTCTTCCTCGATTCTAAGAAATTCCTCCAAAGAAGGTGACTATCCAGAGATCTACCGCTTCTACCATCAAGTCTGAGCCAGATCAATCTTTTCCTGCTCCATCATCGATGCTTCAACCACCGCCTCCACCGACGGCCATGGTAGATTCGAAGCAGCTTAACCTACTGATGCAGCAGGTTCAGGACCACACCAAAATGGTGTAGGCCATGCAGCAGTCTTCGATGGTGATTTTGTTAGAAAATCCACCATTAGGATATTAGAAATTGGCACTAAGAAAGAGCATTTGGTCTAGCATATCCGTCGCCCTTAGGAAGAAGAAATAGAGAGCAGAGGATTCATGTTCGGATCATGATTCTTCTTTGGAAGAGACCTTCTCCATCTACATTTGAAAGCCATCTAAGATCTATGATCGAGACGACATCCTCGATCACAAACTACGGAAGATGGATTAGTGGATTGAAGAACTCTGCTGCATCGCTCTGGCTCTCCATGACGATGTTTGCACCGATCCCCCTTTCTTTCCTCAAATTATGCAAGAGCCCATTCCATCGAACTTCAAGCTTTCCCAACTTAAAAGCTATGATGGAATCTCTGATTTGATCGATCACTTGAAAGCCTTTCGGACCATGTTGCTGCTCTATGGTGCACCAGATGCCATATTATGCCGAGCTTTTCCATCTATCTTAAAGAAAGCAGTAAAAAATTAATACTCGATATTGAAGTTGAGTACGATCTTCTCATTTGATCAGATGAGTCATCAGTTTGTGGCTCACTTCGTTAGCAGTCGACGTCCGCACCAAAGTTCGGATTTTCTGATGAATGTCAAGTAGAAGGAGAAAGAATCCATCCAGGTTTATGTCACCTGGTTTAATGCTGCTACGTTGGAGGTCTGGAACCTAGATCAGTCAGTTATGATGGCCGCACTCAAGAACGGCCTTCAGAAGAATGATTTGCTATTCTCTCTGGAGAAGAAGTACTCTAGAGACTTTGTCGATCTGCTGGCCTAGGCCGAGAGATATGCTCGTGTGGAAGAAGCCTTCAAGTTGAAGGATGAAGAAGCCATAGGAGAGCGACAGACGGAAGAGTCTAGTAAACCCGTGATTGATAGAGGACCGAATGAAGTTTGACCATGCTCACGGACTCCCCCTGAGCGCAAGCGAGTCCGAACTCCTCGAGCTCATCATCGAAGAAGCCTCAACAGAAGAGTGCGAAGAAGTCCTTCCCTCGAATGGTTCCACAACTACGCCCCCCTTAATGCTCCTAAAACTCAAGTTCTGATAGAAATTAAGAATTAGCTACCAAAATCAAAAGAATTACAATCTTCTTTAAATAAGTACAATCGAAGTAAGTACTGTCTCTACCATCATGACCATAGTCATGATACTGAAGAATACATTCAACTCCGAGACGAAATCAAGAAGCTCATCAGAAGAGGTTAGTTGGGTTGACTCCTCAAACGCCAATCTAAAGCAAGAAAAGGTCGGCCAAGGGCACTACCGTAGTTAGAACCACTAATAAGGGAGCAACAACAAGAAGATCAACCGTCTCTCAACATCATCAACCCTATTTCTAGGGGCTTAGTACTTCGGCGAGCCGCCATCTCTCAGCCTTAGAGCCAAGAAAAGCTTGTTCCAAATTGAAAAGGCCCGTATGAAGTAGAAAAGATCATCCAGTCCGAAACTTATCGTCTGAAGAAGCTTGGAGGAACAACACTCTCAAGACCTTAGAACTCAAAAAATCTGAGGATGAACTATCAGTAACTTTTCTTCAATAAAACTCCTCCATTTCAATATTATTATTTCTTGGTGCAAAAACTATGTGATGACAGGAAAGAAGCAATCAATAATGGCCATATTAGGAACAGAAGAAGAATCTCATTCTGACATGAGCAAGTCGAAGTCCTTCAACCTCGATTGGAGATAAGATCTTCTCCGAACTTCAACGTCTTCGTCAATAGGAGATAAGATCTCCTTCAATCTCGGTTGGAGATAAGATCTCCTCCGAGCTTTAGAGTCTACGTCAATAGAGGATAAAATTTTTTTCAACCTCGATTGGAGATAAGATCTCCCTCAAGTTTCAACGTCTACATCAGCAGGAGATAAGATCTCCTTCAACCTCAGCTGGAGATAAGATCTCCTTCGAGCTTCAACTTCAACGTCAACCTCGACCGAAGATAAGATCTCCTCCGAGCTTCAACGTCTACGTCAGCAGGAGATAAGATCTCCTTCAACCTCGACTGAAGATAAGATCTCCTCCGAGCTTCAGAGTCTATGTCAACAGGAGATAAGATCTTTCTTCAACCTTGATTGGAGATAAGATCTTCCTCGAGCTTCAACGTCTACGTCAGCAGGAGATAAGATTCTCCTTCAATCTCGGCTGGAGATAAGATCTCCCCTGAGCTTCAACTTCTTCAACCTCGGTTGGAGATAAGATCTCCTCCGAGCTTCAACTTCAACCTCGACTGGAGATAAGATCTCTCCTGAGCATCTACGTCAACAGAAGATAAGATCTCCTTCAATCTTAACTGAAGATAAGATCTTCCTCGAGTTTCAAAGTCTACGTCAATAGGAGATAAGATCTCCTTCAACCTTGGCTGGAGATAAGATCTCTTCTGAGTTTCAACTTCAACCTCGACTGAAGATAAAATCTCCTTCGAGCTTCAAAGTCTACATCAATAGGAGATAAGATCTCCTTCAACCTTGGTTGGAGATAAGATCTCCCCCGAGCTTTAAAGTTTACATCAATAGAAGATAAGATCTCTTTCAATCTCGATTGAAGATAAGATCTCCTCCAAGCTTCAAAGTCTACGTCAATAGGAGATAAGATCTTCTTCAACCTCGATTGGAGATAAGATCTCTTCCGAGCTTCAACTTCAACCACGACTGGAGATAAGATCTCCTCCGAGCTTCAAAGTCTACGTCAATAGGAGATAAGATCTCCTTCAACCTCGATTGAAGATAAGATCTCTTTCGAGCTTTAAAGTCTACGTTAATAGAAGATAAGATCTCCTTCAACCTCGGCTGAAAATAAGATCTTCCTTGAGCTTCAACGTCAACCTCAACAGGAGATAAGATCTTCTTCAATCTCAACTTTAATCTCGGTTGGAGAAAAAATCTCCTCCGAGCTTTAAGGAGCTTCTACCGTCAATAAGGAGATAAGATCTCCTTCAACCTCGATTGGAGATAAGATCTCTCTCGAGCTTTAAAGTCTACATCAATAGGAGATAAGATGTCCTTCAACCTCGGCTAGAGATAAGATGTCTTCCGAGCTTCAACTTCAACCTCGACTAGAGATAAGATCTTCTTCGAGCATCTACATCAATAGAAGATAAGATCTCCTTCAACCTCGGTTGGAGATAAGATCTCCTTCGAGCTTCAATCTCAATAGGAGATAACGTCAACCTTGACTGGAGATAAGATTTCTCCCGAGCTTCAACGTCTATGTCTACAGAAGATAAGATCTCCTTCAACCTCAGATGGAGATAAGATCTCCTCCAAACTTCAACTTCAACCTCGGCTAAAGATAAGATATCTCCCGAGTGTCTATGTCAATAGAAGATAAGATCTTCTTTAACCTCGATTGGAGATAAGATCTTCCTCGAGCTTCAACTTCAATATCAACCTCGGTTGGAGATAAAATCTCCTCCGAGCTTCAACATCTATGTCAACAGGAGAAAAGATCTTCTTCAACCTCAGCTGAAGATAAGATTTTTTCCGAGCTTCAACTACAACTTCAACCTCGACTGAAGACAAGATCTCCCCCGAGCTTCAAAGTCTAAATCAATAGGAGAGAAGATCTTCTTCAACCTTGGTTGGAGATAAGATCTTCCATAAGCTTCAATCGCAACATCAATAAAAGACAAGATCTTCTTGGATCTCGGCTAGAGACAAGATTCCTCCGAGCCTCAACTTCAATATCAACCTTGGCTAAAGATAAGATCTCCCCCCAGCTTCAACTTCAACTTCAACCTTGGCTGGAGATAAGATCTCCTCTGAGTTTCAACCTGAACTGATGCAGAGCTCAAAAGAGAACATCGACAGTCATCTTTTTTGTACTCCCTTTCTTTAAATTTCAAACTCGAAAGTGGGGAAGACTATTATTGAGGATAAACCCCGCTTCCACCGAAGTCTAGCCTGGTGCTTAGCCTAATGCAGCTGGTAATCACGGAAGAGCTTCGATCCGAATTTCTTCAGGAGCCAAACTTCCTCCGAACTCTTCGTTCAGTTGGACTCCTCTAGCGGTCAAACCTTAGCCAAACTCCTTTTGAACTCCTTCCAGATTTCTTCTTCAGTCGGACTCCTCCAAAAGCCGAACTCCTTTCGGACTCCTCCAGAAGTCGAACTCCTCTCAGACTCCTCATTCAGTCAGATTTATACAGGAGTCGAACTTCTTCCGAATTTCTCCTTCAGTCGAATTTCTACAAGAACCGAGCTCCTACCAAATTTCTTCTTCAGTTGAATTTCTTTAGGAGCCGAACTCCTTCTGGATCTCTCCTTCAGATGGATGCCTATAGGAGCCAAACATCTTTTAAACTTCTCCTTCAATCGGACTCCTTCAGGGGCCAAACTTCTTTCGAACTTCTCCTTCAGTTGGATTTCTATAGGAGCCAAACTTCTTCCAAATTTCTACAAGAATCGAGCTCCTACTGGATTTCTCTTTCAATCAAATTTCTCTAGGAGCCGAACTCCTTCCAAACTGCTCCTTCAATCGAACTCTTTCAGGAGCCGAACTCCTTCCAAACTGCTCCTTCAATCGAACTCTTCCAGGAGCCGAACTCCTTCCAAACTTCTTCTTCAGTCAGATTTCTACATGAGCCGAACTTCTTTCGAACTTATTTTCAGTCATATTTCTACAGGAGCCAAACTCCTTCCGAATTTCTTCTTCAAACAGGTTTCTTCAGGTGCCGAACTCCTTTCAAATTTTTTCTTCAATCGAATTCCTCCAAGAGCCAAACTTCTTTCGGACTTCTTCTTCGATCAAACTTCTTTAAGAGTCAAATTCCTTCTGAACTTCTTCTTCAGTTAGATTCCTCCAATGGATTGCTTTCAGATTTCAGCTAGCATTCCTCCTGGATGATCTCCTCCAAACGTATTTCCTTCAGAAGTTTGAACTTCTCTGAAATTAATATATATCAAAGTTCTTCATCAACCAGTGCCTTCTCTCTCCGAACTATGGCTATTAAATCTCGACGAATAATCGCTATCAGTCTGACGACGTCCCTCTCTTCATAGCAAACCCTCATTTGATCCCAAGCGGCTCACTATCGGATGGTTATGACTGTCACTATCAGTCTGATGATATATCTCTCTCCATACCAAACTCTATGCGATCTCGAGCAGTCTACTATTGGATGGTATGACCGTCACTATCATTCAAGCTCCATCTATAAAAAGGGACCTTTCAGATACATTTTCTCTAAGCTCTCTTCTTCTTTCCAAAATTCTATTGAATTTCTGCCCGAGCACTCCATTTTTATTGATCAGAAGAGCTGACTTGATCGTCGGAGAGTCCTGTCGGAGCCACCACCACCGACTCCAGATAAAATTTTATTTTATAGGTCACCGACAGTGACCTCATCTTTTTCGACTCCAACACGATCCAACATCAATCAGATTCTGCAACAACATATACTATTATTTTTATTAGTTTAATTTTTTATATGAATAGTGAACAACTTCATTTCATATCTTTATTAGAAAAAAAGATTGTCTTAAATGAATGGATGGGAGGTAATGATAACGATGGCGATGGTGAGTGCCACCACTTCTTCCATGGCAGGTCCAAAATATTATATTTTAATATATTAATTAAAAATAATAATATTTTAATAAAAAATAATATTAAAAATATTGATAATAATATTATTATTTTAATAAAAATATTCAATAAAATAATATTTAATAATATTTTTATTAATAATATTTTTAGTAGATTAATAATATTTAATAATATCAGGGGCGCATATACTGTTTAAGAAAAGTTAATTCAAAAAAAGGCAAACAATTCAAAACATACCAATATAAAATAGACATATATAAAATAAATTTTTTGATAAAACAATATTTGTTGATTAAATAAATATTTTATGATTTGATAAATTATATATTACTTGATAAATAATTATATAATTTTAAATAAAAAATATGTTTCATACACTATGTGGGTAATATATGCTTATCTAGTCTAACATATATATTAGAAAGAAAAAATGGAGAGAAAGCTTCTTGGCATTTGAGATTATCTACGTAAGCCATGCTTTCTATACCATGTATCCGCTTATTTAATAATCCTTCAAACATTAAACCCAAGCTTTGAATTCATAAAAAATTATATTAAATCCTATTTATATAAATTAAATGATGTTATTGATGTATGGTATTATTATATTCTTATAATTAAAGTCTATTTATATAGATAATAAAGAATATAAAATAAAATAAATATTATTTTATAATTTATATATAATTTTTTTGAACATGATTGGATCTAGAATCCGTGTGCAATGTACGGGCTCAAAACTAGCATTCATATTAAAATAGAGGCTCGATATTGGTAGAGTTCTCCATTCGCCATATATTTGTATATTATTACACCACATACATAATATTATAAATATTATTTAATACATCATCAATAGTATTTAATTCAATGATGAAATGAGGGTATTTGAGAAAAAAATAAAAGATATTTCATGGGAGCATTTATAAGATTTTATTTTTATTCATTAGTATTGATACGGATAATCATCACTAGCCACATGATATCATCAAAAATATTATCCTTCTAGAAGACTATTAAAGACATTCAGGTCGATAAAAATACCGACCTAGATCCCAGTCAAATCCATACCACAGCTAAATGATATGTTCACTTAATCAAAGTAGATCGGTAATCTACCGACAATAATAGCATCCAAATTGACTAATCACCATCCTTTACGATGTTCTGACTCACTAAGAATTGAGGATGGTATTAAACCAACCTTCATGCGACAACACAAACTCAGATTAGATCCTTACCACTTTAAAAGTTAGTTACAATCTTCCTTCTACTTTAGATTGGGATAATATCGAGCTCAGTCGTAGTAATTCACCAGCATGGTCATGAGATTAGTATCATCAGATCCTCCATTCTTAGATCGGTAAAACACCGATCTTATCCTCAAAGGAAGGCCATCTATGCTTATCACACTAAGATGGGCAAAACACCGACCTCGCCACATAGCGAGATCGATAAAAAATTGATCTTGACATGATCCAAAAAATTGATGGACTCTCAATCATTCTACAATCAAGTTACAGCTATCTTCCAGTCATACCATAGCTAATCGTCACCAAGACTAATGGCCAACGACTGCTATCCAGCTGGCCGCTCTATTATAACTAATTAATGGCCTAATAAATTTTTTTAAGACCTAAGCAAACCTCTCTATAAATAAAGGAATAGGATACCTCGCCAAAAAAAGGAGATGAGATTCACAAAGTCCAAACTTGGTTGAAATCCACTCTCAACTTCTCCACTGAAGGAAAATCAAAATTTCTTTTTACTCAATCCCTTATTCTGTCGTTTAGTCTTCTATTTTCATTATCTATTAACAAGGCTTCAGTTGATTTAAGCATCAGAGGATTCTAAATCGGAGGGTATCCATCGATTCTTAAACTTTTCTTGCAGGTTGGCCCATGATCTTGTTGACCCAATCTCGAATCAACTCTTCAGCATGAATCTTTTCGACGAATTTGAAGCTTTGCTCCAACAATTGGTGTCACATATTTATATATTATTATATAAAATATTAATTATTTAATGTCTCATCAATGATATTTAATTTATTGATAAAATAAATAGTATAGAAGAAAAGAGAGTATTTCATGGGAGCATATTATTTCACCATTTGTATAATATTATAAATATTATTTATCATCTCATTAATAATATTTAATTTGATGATAAAATGAAGAGTGTTTTTATTATGTAGAAAAAGAGAAGGCATTTCTTTCATAAGGTTTTATTTTTACTAGCATGAAACCCACGCTATGCTACGGGACTTAATAAATTGAAGATAGAATAAAAAAATCCTCAATTTTTAGTACTTTCAAAAATTTATTAAAAAATTAAAAAAATATTTTTTTTAATTTATATTTTTATATTGATCCTATTTGCATTTCCTAAAAATATTATTATTTAAAAATATTTAAAAAATAATATTTTTAAATATAATAATAATAATAATAAAATATTTTTTAAAATATATAATTTATTATTTAAAAATTTATATTGATCCAATTTATACTATCTAAAAATATACAATCATTCAATGTAAAGTAATTAATACTTAATAGAGGTACAACAAACAGCTACATATATTGTGTATAAGACATCAAGTATCATCCTTTATCTAAAATTTTATTTTTTATTTTAAAATTTTATTTAAAATTATCTTCAAGATAGTAATAAATTTTTTAAATTACTAAATAATAGTAAAAAAATAATTTATAAAAAATAATATATTTTAATAAATTTTATTAAGTAGAAAAGAGTGAATTACCTCGACTGCTTAAAACTTTCCATCCAATTAAGATAAATCTAAATTTTTCTATTCAGCTATTCCAAGCCTCCCACCAAATTGAGACTCATGCGAATGAAAAAAATGAATGAAGAAACTAAAGAAAAAATAAAAAAATATGCAAAATATCAATAAAAATAAAAAAAATAAAAAAATAAAATCTTTTCTTGCATTGATTTAAAATTTATTTTAGTATAAACTACATGTTATAAAAATAGTAATATATTCTTGATATATAATAAAAAATTAATAACCAAAAAAGATAATAAGATTTATAGTTTTACCTAGTGAGTGCAATTGATCACTATTACTTAATTACACTACAAAAATAAATCTATTGCACTCACTAGGTAATAAAATTCATTTGAACCTCGATTTCATAAATTAATTTAAGTAATTTTAATTTCTTCATAATTTCTTCTAGAAGAAATTTCAACAACATCCATTTATAAAATTATAATTAAGATAATTAATCAAAATAAATCCTAAATATATTTTAAAATATTTATAGGGCTATGAACTAAAATTACTTAAAATATCTTAAAAATTCTAAAATTTGATATATTTTATTTTGATCTCAAAAAAATTATTTAAATAGAAAATAAAAAGTTAAATATAATAGGAGTAAAAGAACCATTTGAATGACTTCAAAATCATCTTAAAAAATTATTTAAAAATATTTTAAAAATAATATTTTAAATATAATAATAAAAATAAATTAATATTTTTTAGAATATATAATTTATAATTTATAAATTTATATTGATCCTATTTATACTATCTAAAAATATATAATCATTCAATATAAAATAATTGATATTTAATAGTGGTACAACAAACAGCAACATAAGACATCAAGTATCATTCCTTATCTAGAACTTTATTTTTATTATCATCAAGATAGTAATAAATTTTTTAAACCACTAAATTATAGTAAAAAAATAATCTATAAAAAATAATATATTTCAATAAATTTTATTAAGAGAAGAAGAGAAAATTACTTTGGCCACTCAAAACTTTTCATCTGATTGTGATGAATCTATGTTTTTCTATTTAGCAACTCCAAGCCTTCCACCAAATTGAGACTCTTATGAATAAAAAAATAAAAAATTAAAGAAAAAATAAAAAAATATAAAATATCAATAAAAAAAAGAAAAAAAAGAAAATGCAAGATCTTTTTCTGTATTGATTTAAAATTTATTTTAGTACAAACCAAATACTATAAAAAATAGTAATATATTTTTAAAATATAATAAAAAATTAATAATTAAAAAAATATAATGAGATTCATAATCTTACCTAGTGAGTGCAACCGATGACTTTATTATGTTGTATTGAACCTTGATTTCGTATATTGTTTCAAGTAATTCTAATTTCTTCATAATTTTTTTCTGATAAAATTTTAATAATATTCATTTATAAAATTATAATTAAAAGAACTAATCAAAAATAAATTCTAAAAGAATCAATTCAAATATTTACTTAATAGATGGATCCAAAACTACAAAAATTATTCATAAAAAATAGAAAGTCATAACTCACTTTTCTAATAAAAAAACTATCGATACCATAAATATTATTTTTATTGTTAGACTCTAAGATAGTAGGACCTATAATTATTAAATAAAATTTATACTAATAATTTTTTTCATCATTTAATTACTTTCAAATTATCTAATCACGAAATCAAATCAATATTAGGATAATAATTAAATTTTTTAACTATCAAATAATAATAAAAATTAATTTAAAAAAATAATAGATTTTAATAAATTTAATAGAAAGAGAGAAAAAAGTTACCTCATCTATTCCAAGCCTCTAATTCGATTGAGATGGTAAATTTTTTTATTCGGTCGCTTCGAGCCTTCCACTCGATTGACACTCCAATGAATAAAAAAAGTACAATAAAAATTAAGAATAAAAAAATTAATTAAAATAAAAAATAATAGAAAATTTTAAAAGTCAAACTTTTTTGCATATAAGCTATTCAATTTTTTTCTCTTTTCAAGATGAAGACCCACAGGAGGCAGTGGCGAGGAAAGCAAGAAAAAATATGTTTAGGAGAGCCTCTCATCAATTTTGTAGTCTAAAAATATCATTTGAGAGGGTTTTAAAAGAATTGCTGCTGCACTTACAGTAGCCCTCTACTTTCATTGATAGATTGTTTAATGAATATGAAAGCTTAAGCGGATTAGAAGGATTTTGCCAAAAAAATATTTAAAAAATTTTATGACTAATTTTTTTCTCATTAGGTTCATAGGAGGTTGTTGTTTGCAATATCACAACCTTTCAGTCCTAGAGGAAACCATCATTTAAGAAAAAAATTACAGCCTTATCTGATCTTTAGAAAATATTGATGTAGTAAGATAGCAAACAAAAAAATAAAAGAAAAAAGATTAAAATTTATTCATCAATTTGATAGGTTTCAGATCAATAAAAAAAATTTTCAGCACTCACCTTTTCTCAATTTCTTGCCTGCCGAATACTCAAAATTCCACCATTTTTAATTTTTATATTATCTAAAAAACTAACTGAATACCAAACAAATAACAATCAAAATTTTTTTAAAAAAATATTTTAAAAAAATACTATTAAACTTATTTTTAAATTAATTTATAATTTTAATTAATTTTAGATAAAAAAAATTCAGCACTCATCTTTTCTTGATTTCTTGCTTATCAAATACTCAGAATACCATCATTTTTAATTTTTTATATGATTCAAAAAACTAACAGAATATAAAAAAAATAATAATCAGAAAGGCAACAGCAATGCAGTTTCAACCTTCGCTTTTTTTTTTGTACTGCATGGCTCCTAGATCTCAGCAGCAACTACTGTATTTTTTTTCTTTCATATAAACTTTGAGGAAGGCTACCATAGCATGGTAACAACTCTTTATTCCTTTACTTTCTCACATAATGTTTATGAATAAAGAAGTGGAAGGCTGCCAAAACATGGTCAACAATCTTCCTGCATTTTTCATAAAGAGCAGAATGTTTCTAATATTACAATGAGAAAAAAAAAACTGATGAGATAACTCATCTTCTCTAGCTTCGTTTTTTCGATTTTCACTCTGCTGTCAACTTTTTCAATCCTGATGCAAAAAAATAATAGCAATTAGCAACAGACGTATAAAAAAAAAATTTCGACCTCACAATTTTTCTTCGGTTGTTCTCGTGCTTGAATGTTTGAACCTTTTCTTGTATATATAGACTAAAAGATAGAAAAAAATCAATAAGACAATCCATGCTGTGCCATCCATACTTTTTGATTTTTTTCTATAAATTTTTTCACTCCAATTAAAATTTTCGAGCCTTTTTTTCTTAACCCCATGGCCATAAGGCATGCGATCCAGTCCAAAATAGAAAAAGCTCCTTTTTCATCTCTTTTGTATTATGAATGGGTGCATACCTTCTTTCTTTATGTAAGTTATCTCTTCGACTCTCTACTGTCTTTCCTTCTTTCTAACTTTTTCGATGCTCTTGGATATCCCGTCCCCCTTTCTTTTGACTTCTCTGAAGTATACTCTATCAGCGTCTACTCCACTGTCTATCCTTTGCTCATCCATTATTCCCCCGCCATCATCCCCCTAATTGAGGAATATTATATTATAATATTATAATAAATTATTATACTATATTATATTATTATACTATATTATGATCATATAATACTATAATAATATAATAATATATTATTATAAATATTAATATATATTAGATTATATTAATATCATATATAGTATTTTTAAATTAATAATAAAAATATTTTTTCTTTTTTCTCCTCCATCCTAAATATTTTCTTTTTCTTCTTCTTTTTCTTTCTTTTCATTTTTTTCCTTTTCCTTCCATTCCTCCCGCAGCACCCTCCCCGCTCCCCCCCGGTGTAGCCGCCACCGTCGCCCTCCCCCCACCCCTTCGATGCAGCCGCTGTCGTCCTCCCCTTCACTCCATCCTTTCGAGCACCGACAAAGCCCGCACCCAATGGCTCTGAGCAACCACCACCACCCCCTTCGTCGGTGCCCCCCTTCATCCTTCGCCATGCACCCCCTCCATCCTCCACGGTCGCCGTCGTCCCCTCTCCTTCCCTCCCCCGACCTCAGCAAACTCTAGACCACTGGCTCCGATGCCACTAACCCTCCTCCCCTTCCCAACTCCGAAAGCCTCGTGCACCCCACACGGCGTCCCTCTGCATCTCGGGCGGTGGTCCTCCACCCCACCTGAAGAAACTAGATCTAGAATTTCAGAACTAGATCTTGAAACTTTTTCAAGATCAGACAGCGAAAGATTAAAATTAATCAAAATTAATTTTAAATTCTAAAAATATCATAGATCTAAGGTCTATTATATGATCATGACATGTTATTAAATTAGATTTTAAAATCTAAAGAAGAAACTAAAACATGTTAATCACATCAACATGTATATACACTACATCTAATGTAAGTATGAAAAATAATAGATCAGATCTATTATCTATGTAAGTTAGATATTTTAACTTGCTGATCCAGGCTTGAGGATGATGTTATGAGCCGCACACGTGTTTGGCCTCTAGGAGTCGTCCATACGAGCCCACGAACTACGATCAGAAGTTCAATACAGAAAATCAGCACAATATGCTAGTACTATGCTGATCCTTTTTTGATGGTCGATCTGGAACCATCTTCTTCAAATCTTGGATTCTCTAATTTTTAGAAGGAAGGGAAAGAGATTTTGAACCTGTGACACCTCTCAAAAATCTCTAAAGAAAGAACAAAAGATCAAAAAAAAAATCCTAGAAGAAGAACCCTTCTTCTTCTTCTTTGTTCTCTCACCTAGACACCTAGATTAGTGTCTATGAAATCTCCATGTCCCAATACTCTTTCTCCCTAATTTTCACACACCCTAAAGGTCTCTCAATGGTCTAGAATTATCCAAAAATTAGTCTAAAATTTATCCTATATAGAGAGATATAGAGAAGTCCTTGTCTAGGTCAAATACCTAGACAAGGAATGTCCAAATTGGGCAAGACAAGGGATGCCCAACTCTTGGGCCCCCCCTTCTTCTTTTCTACTGTGGACCATTAGGTTTTGTCATACAAAAATCCCACTAAAAGCCACAAAAATTTTTAAAAAAATCTGGGTGGAATCGGTGTACTATAGAAAGAGTTTTGGTTTCCTAAAATTCTATCTCATAGAATTTGAAATCAAAATCAATTCTTACTTTGACTTGGTCCACACTTAATTTACCATGTAAGAAACAAAGAGAAGGACTTTGGGACATGGTAGGCTTCTCTTGGGCATAGAGAATTCATGCAAAATCAAAGGGGGCATGAAGGGTGGGCGTTGGGACTAAGGTGGTGCAAGGAGGGAAGTTCCTAGTCTTACTAAGATTCTTATTTTGACTTGATCCAACATGATTTCTCAAACCAAATCAAACCAAAATTAATTCAATCTAATTAAATTAGATTCTAAATTAATTAAAAACTTAATTAAATTAGATTTAATTTTAATTTAAGTTTTAATCAAATTAAAAAATTGGGTTGACCCAAGTCCTAGTTGATTTAGGACTAGTTCTTTCTTGCACTTGGCTTATCCAATAAATCAATTAGACTTGATCCAATCAAGTTCAAACTAAATTTAATTAAATCATATTTAAGTAGACTTAATCTTAATCTTTTGACTTAATCAAATTAAGCCAATTAGCAATCTAATTGCTAATTGATCCTCTTGCAACACTTGCACTAGGTTAAACACCAACCATATTGATCGTTAACCCTTGAATGATTCTTAATCGTTGATCAACCATCCGATCAGATTATGAGCTCTAATATGTGTGACCTCATAGGTCTGAACCTAAGTTGATAGCATAAAAATAAATTTTTGTACTAATCAAAATGACCATCTAGTAATGATATTCGACGATCAGGTAGATCGAATGTGTAGAACATCCTTAGAACCCATGCGGATATAGTTTCCATATAATTCATTTCCTTGACCAAAATGCTCGTAGGACACCTTAAAGTTCAACTGTCAACTTTGATAAGATTGCCCATATTATATTTCAAAATATTAAATCCATCTGATGGATTATCCTGACCAAGATTTTGCTATATTGAAATATAGTGATACATTTTTCTCCAACTCTTGTAGCGGTTAATTCCATCTTGATCATACTCTGACTTTGCAAGTATTTGACTATGCCCAGAAGTCTTCTATTATTAAATTAAAAATTTAATTAGTTCGGTACCAAAGCATAGTGAGTTGCTTGCAAATCACTGAGGTGATCTTAAGTCCAAGAGATACTTATACCTATATCCCATCAAAGATATTCTCGATAGTAAAATGCTCTAAAGTTGGTCATATTCAATGATAATGTACCCATACATCTCACATATATGCCATACTAGTATCTCCATACTCCTTGATTAAGAGAACAACCAATCTTGGCATACAGCGACCTATGCTCGATAGACACTATTATCCTAATTAACAGCCTATCATTTAGTTATGAGCAGATTTAAGAACTAATCGATAAATTCTCTATTTATCGAAGCTAAATAGTCCTAAAAATTTTATTACAATAATGAAGTTCGTTAGAAGATGAATACTTTATAATAAAAAAATATCAAAAATATATTTTATTTATTAATAAAATAATTATAAATATAATATAGCTTAACCACCAATAGGCTGATAATTGGCTTTAGAATACATTTTCCAACACCATCGCCATCCGCACCGCACCCCGCGTGACCAGTCCTCAGACCCTCCACGACCTCATCCTACCGTCGTCCCCTTCCTTCCCTTTGGAAAGGATTGAAGTGGAAAAGAAAAAAAAATGCTATATATCGAGGGAAAAATGCTCCCCTCCAATGGCTCCGACACCACCAAGCCTCCTCCTTTTCTCTCCCTTCCTCCTGCCACCTCCCCCCACCCTCCGCCACTGTCCCGTGAGGCCCAAGTCGATGTCGATGATGATGGGGAGGAAAGCACTTGATGGAGATCGAAAGAAAAAGATCGATGTCGATCACAATGGGAAGAAAGATGATGGCAGAGAGCGGTAGGAGGTGGCGGAGATGAGAGCGGTGACAGAAAAAAATGGGAATGGAAGGAAAGCACCTGAGGGTGATCGAAGGAGAAAGGCCAATGCTGGGGAGGAAGGCGACGGTAGGGAGCAGTGGAAGGTAGAGAAAAGCAGGGAGCAAGTAGGTATCGTGAGAGCTTTGAAAGTTTTCAAAGGGCTCGGGAGAGGTCCGAAGCCAAAAAAAAAAGAAAAAATGAAAGGAGAGCGTGATAAGTGGTGCATTGGGAGGCCACCGACTTGCGCTTTAATGTATAGATATATATTTATAGAAACTAAGGCCCACCAGTTAATTATGAGGCACATGGTGTCGTGCAACTGGTGGGGTTGGTTGCCATCAATATTCGGCTAGTAAGAAGTGCATGGGGCTCTATCATTACTTATAAAAATAATAATATATTTATTAAAAATATTTAAAAAATATAATAAAATATATTAATATATTAATATATTATTAAATATTATATTTATTAAAAATTAATAAAAATATTTAATAATAAAATAAATTATATAGATTAATAAAATATATATTTTTTTAATAATTATATAATTAATAAAAGATAATATCATGGGATATCATACTTTTTAAATAAAAAGTTATCTCCATGCACTAGTATCGGTTGTGTGCTAATATGGTGCATGGACATTAGTTAAATGCTCATATTTTTATTCTATAAGAAAATAGACCTAGATATCCCAATTGAATTCACATAAAACAAAACCTCTAGATGAATAGTAGCAATCTATATAAACTCTATGGGCCTCACTACTAGGGGTGCAATTGAGTCAAGTCGAGTTGAGTAATTGAAAGTTCGAACTCGACTCGACTCAAAATACTTGGGTTTGAAACTCAGCTCAAGCTCAATCGAGTCTAAACATTCCAAGCTCGAACTCAAGTCGACTCGACTCGAATATAATCCGAGCCATACTCGAACTCAAGTTTGAGCTTAAAATCGAGCCTTATTTTATTAATAATATATATTAATATATATTATAAATAAAATTAATATTATTAAATATATATATTCGAGTAGGCTCATGAGCTTTCGAGTCAAGTATCCTGCTACTCGAACTAGACTTGCATATTCGAGTTCGACTCAAACTCGATAATAATCGAATTGAGTCAAGCTTAAACTTGAGTCGAGTTCGAGTAGCTCGTGAGCAACTCAACTCATTTACAGTCCTACCCACCACCTTGCCATCACTCCCAGCCAGGGAACTCACTAATTGGATAGTGAGGTATGCTGTCCAAATTCTGGATAAATGGATGCGAAGAACCACTACTCTCACATCCACATATTTGTAATAACCAAGGATTCGTTTGGTTTGTGCATGAAAAGTCGAGAAGAAAAAAGATAGTTTCTAAAAAATAAAAAATATTAAAATTAAAAAAAATATTTTTTTCATAAAATTTATATTTGGCATATAGCTGTAGTTGTAGCTGTATTAAGCTATAGCTATAGCTATAGCTGTATTAGCCTTAAGTATTTGATGAAATTAACTATGTCAGTAAGCTATCATATACAAAATAATGCAAAAGGATGTAACCTCATTTTATTTATTTTTAATATTACTTTAAATATTTACTTTAATTAAATATAATAGATATAATAAAAATTAACTTTACCAAATTATAAAATAATAAAAATAAAAATAATATAATATTTTTTAAGTTTGAATTAAGAATTAATGGAATATATAGTTATCCATAGTATGATTTTTGTAGATAGATTTTAAAGAATAGAGTAGAGAGAAGAAAGCTTAAATGTTAAATAAATAAATAATTTTAAAAAAATAGAGATAAATTTAAAAATAAAAAATATAAAGCTAGCTTTTGATTTTGAGCTCTTGGGTGAGGGAGCTATAAATAAAAGTTAGCTTATGGATCGTAAGTTATCCTTATCAAATACTAAATAGCTTAAATAAACTAAAGTTATTCCAAAAACTATTTCAAAAGCTGTATGCCAAGCACAGCTGAAAAGTTATTTTTTATATTTCATAAGAATTAAAAATTCATGAAGGAGGTGGGTTTTGACACTTCCTATGATATAGAAAGTGGTGATGCATTTTTTTTCACAAAATATTCTTTTAAGATCTATGGCTAAGATTTTATAAAATATCATGAATGGTTAGGATAAAATATTAAATAATAATAATAATATAATATTAATATCAATATTTATATAAAAATAATATTAATATTAATATTAATATTATAATATTTATTATATTTTAATATTTATATTAATATAATATTTTTATTAATATTAATATAGTATTTATATTAATATATCAATATTTATATTAATATAATATTATATTTTTAATATATTAATAAATTTATTATATTAAAATATAAATATAAATATAATATAATATAATATATATTAGTATTATATTAATATAATAAATTATTATGATCTAAAATTATATTATAATATATTAATATTATTTTTATATTAATATAAATATAATATTATTATTTATATAAAGTTTAATAAAAAAAATTATGTACTTATATCTATTAAGGGTATAATAAGTATTCTACACGGTATTCTAGGAAAATGAATGCTCAACCAAATATAAGCCATCTTTCAATGGATTACTTTTTTATGGTCAACTAAATATTTTTAAATCTTATTCACAAAAAATACTCCATAGAAAGTTAATTTCTGAGAAGAAAAATTCTTCTCAGGAATTAACCAAGTCCCAAATGCGAAGAAAAGTTTTTCTCAAGAACTAAATAAGTCTCAAATGGCAGCAAGCAAGATTGAAATTGGGCTTGGACTGGTTCGAGGCCTATTGCACCTTGACTTTAGATCGGACTTCGAGCTAAGCCTAAAAAAAATTAGATCAAATTTGAGCTAAAATATAGAGTCTATTTGATTTTTCGATTGAACTTGGATATGGGAAATACTTTCCACATTGTGAGCAGTGTAGCTTTGCGAACACCGCTTGCGATGATTGATGAGCATGCGGGCCTGAGCCAAAAAAAATTTATGGAACACTATACTTTTTTTCCGTCCGAGCCTACGCGCTTGCCAATCACTATAGGTGGTATTCGCAGAGCTACACCGCCCGTAGTATATAAAGTATTTTCCCTTGGATATACCTTTTCAAGCCCACAATTAGGCCCTCCATTTTCTCCTCTAAATCATGAATCCAAATCTAATTTGATCGCGTTAACAGGGGGAGAGAGTGCAATGGCGAGAGAAAGTAGAGTTGGGGAAGGCAATGGTGGAGGGGAGTGGAGGAGGCCCTATTGGTGCTAATGATGGTGGTGAAGGCATCGTATAGGCAATTCTTGTTGCACCTGAGGGATGAGCTATAGATTCTAGTTGTACCTATGGTGGATGTACATGGACTAGTCGGATTGTTGGTGCACTCTCATGTCTTGATCACTCTTTTTCGTCATCTCCCTCACTGCCCCCATTCTCTCCCACTTTGTCATCTATTATAACCCCCACCATCACCCCTATGACCTTGCTGTCTAGCTCCTCTTATTGCTGTCTCTGCTCTCTTCTTTTTCTACCTCTCCACTATTACCCATCACTACGGCCTTCACTATTTTTTTTTCCACAACAAGCTTCATTATGAGAGTAAGCAGACCATAGGTGGCCCCCCACCCCCCACCCCCACCCCCAACCTAAAAAAGAAAAAAAAAAATATACCATGGACGGTGCAGTCGCGCACCGTCTGCCCGCGATGATTGGCTCATGTGCAAGAAATTTTTTTTTTTTTTTGGATGCCATGCTTCGGTTCCACCCATGAATTAATCACCACTGCACTGCCTGCGGTGCATAAAAGGTTTCCCCATAAAAAAAAAAAAAATGCTTTGGACTGATCTAATTGGATTTGGGTCATATTTGAATCAATTTTAAAAAATGTTGGTCCTAAGCCCGTTCTAAAGGCCGAAAAATAATGTCGGACCGGACTCGCTTGGGGATATATTCCGGCCCAGCGTGGCTCAGTTTCAGCCCCAGTAACAAGGGACGTAACCTCGCAAGGCTGGTGCCAGTGCGGGAAGAACACCTGGAGGCAAAACCAAAAAAAGAGTGTGAAAGGGAAACGAATTGGAAATTCCAACAGGTTGTTTCCCTAATTCCAAGAGGGCCAAAACTGGTGGCGAGATTCGGTACGTTCTCCTCCGATTTCTCCCATCTTCTCGTCCCTTTAATCGCCAGAAACCCTCCCCTAATCTTAGGGTCTTGCCCCTCTTCGCTTCGGGGCTCGATTCCCCGGTGGAATCCGGCCGAAGTGGGCTCGTATACGCTTGCAAAATCTCATTTTCTTGAAGATTTCTTTGCGGGAGCTGCTGATACCTTTTTTTTTTTCGGAAATTCAGGTCTTGTTAGGTTCCTTTTAATGCATTACTATAGGTTTTGAATAAGCCAAAAAGTCGTAAATTAGGGTTTGACTTATGAGACCCTTTTTTTTTCTTAATTTCTTTTTTTTTTTGCCAATCTTTATACGGTTTTGGTCGGTGTTGTCGGTTTTCTAGGTGTTGAAGGGTACTTTTCTGCCCTTTTCTTTCATAAGATTACGATAACTCTTGTTTGGTTAGGTGGAATTTTAATTTTTGATATCGTTCTCTCATCTGTAGTTGAGAGATTGTTTGATTTCATTCCTTGATGGGTTGATATCGCTTTCTTGATGGGTGCAATTGCTTTTGAGAATTATTGATGACCTTTCTTCGTATCTAAATTTTTAAGATGTTCTTGAGAATTATTTTGATTTGTTTCTACAGATGCTTACCGTGGAATGAAAAATGTTAGCAGATAACGTGATGGTGGATAATAAATGATGCAATAAACTCCCATATTTAAAGCTTCGGCACCTGAGTAGTTAAGGTAGGTCGGCATGGTTTATTCACTAAAGGTTTTTATTATTAGTTTGTGTTGATCTCCCCACATCAGGTCGGCCCCTGAGATAGATGTGGCCAAGGTGAAACCACCGTTGGAGTCTGCCTCTCTCCCCGCGACGCTCAAGTTAGAAGATGAAAAATAATGAGAGAAGAAAACGTCGAAAAAAATGAGTGTCTTTTCTTTATTTATAAGAGAGGAATTGGAGTCGTATCCATCTCGGACTTTAATGACTTTCCAAATTTATCACTCCAGGTTGATTCGAGAAAGTTTTTTCTTTTTAGAGAGATGGGATCGCGAGAGATTCCTTTATCCGAATTTCTTTAATTTGGAAAGAGCACGGCTCTGGCGAATAATGATATCTCGATAATGGACAATCAATAACCAATCGTCCAAGATTGATTGGCGGCATATGAGCAAATAGTAGGTCGTTCGAATATTGATCGATTAGGATCGATCAATCTTGGATAGATTGGCTATGAATAGATTTTCTCCGATCAACATGGAGTTCTTTGATGATAATTCGATCGGATACGACCTATGGCAAACCGTCAGTGAACCAATAGCCTGTTGTAGCGGCCACTCCGAACTATCGTAATAGGTCGGCTAAGGTCGAGAAATATTCGACCGAGGACAGGCTATAGCCGACCAACAGTGGAATACTCCTGGACATCATCTGGCCGAGGCCGACCCATCGTGGATCGCGAATGAGTATCCTCTCCGATTTCGTATGGACGACCTATCGAAGTAGATCAGTAGCCGATGCATATTACGCCGAGGTTGAACTATGGCTACTCCACAATAGTTTGTGTTCAGTTTAACATCACAAGGAAGAATATTATTTTCTGTATTATCTTGTTAATAGAACTATTTCTTTGTTTCCTTGTAGTAATATGATCATGCTTACCCAGGGTTTCTGAATGAAAATTTAGTAAGTTGCCACATCTAAGAAGGTGTGAAATAATTAGAAATTTGACTTCAAAGTACATTGTCCTTACCATTAGCTGCTTTGTTGACTACCATCCCTGGCCTCTTCAGGTGCGTAGGCACTTATAAAGTTTATATAAAATAGTATGACTACAATGTGCTAAATCAGGTAACATCAAGCTGCAATTTGAATCATCTGAAGCTTCATGGTTCATACAGTAATGACTTGATACAAAACACTCTAGCTTTTCTACTTTGTAGTAAAATATAATTAGTTTGCAGCTTGGATCGACTCCACTTGATTTGCTATTCATGGTCATAGAAGAAGAAAAACCAAAAAAAAAGAATTTTCTCGTTTAAGATGAATGGTTTGCTTGATGGAATTCTGTAAAGATTTTTCTATCATTAAAGTGAAGTGGTAGAATCATTTACCGTGGCTGGTATTGTTTCCGAGTTTTGTGTGAGACAAATGTTAGCTTCTTCGAAAAAGGAAACTGAACCATAGGAAAGTGGCTTATTGCTACTTTTGCTTCATATTTATTGTTGGATGTTGATGGCTGTTCTTCCTCTGGTGAAGGTCAAACTGACAGACATTGCTTGCTGATAGATCAACCAACTAAAGTTAATGAACGTGAGCTCATAATTGATATATTAAGGGGAGGTGCTGCTTCTACGGCACACTCTCATGGATATGACCAAAATGACTTGGATGAATTGCATTATGAAGATAGGCTTTCGATAAGCATGCGAGCTATGGTCTTCCAATTATCTTCAGTGTCATCTAATTTAGGAATGCGTCATTGACCACAAGAAGTGATAATTATTATGCTCGCCGTCGTAGTAGCCCTCTGAATTCTGGTTTGTGGATTTCTATTGAGCTTGTTGTTAATGCAAGCCAAATTATAGCAGCTATTGTAGTTATCTCCTTGTCAAGACATGAACATAAAAAAACTCCATTATTTGCATGGATCATAGGTTATACAACAGGCTGTGTTGCCACTCTTCCTTATCTTTATCGGCACCACATTGATCGCAACGGTCAGGTCGCTGAGCAAGATTTATATCATCCACTTCAAAGTTCTTCTTAGAACAACCATCGTGAATCTACTTCTTACACATCCATTTCTCTTACGCAAGCCTCAGCCTCAGAAGGTGGAAACAATCATAGCTATTCTTCTGTCTCTCACCTAGCGCAAAGCATCATAATGACGAGTCTGCAGTACATCTCTTATTCTTTCTATGCAATGTACTAGGCAATGGATTCTTATTGCAATCTTAAGTGTTGTCGGAAAATTGCACCTCTTTTCATCTTGTTCTTCTTTGGCATTTCCATTTATTGGTGTGAGGTACTATGTGTAAAAGAAGGATGTAGTTTTAATTTTATTTATTTATTTGATTGCTGGATCAAATTTATCTATCCTTTGAGATATGATATATGACATCAATTTCATTTCTACCACCTATGTTCTAAAGTGACAGAACACTTCTTTTGTTTTTTATTGGAAAACATACAACTGAGTAATTCGTTACATTTAGATGTTGGCTGTTGGGCAGTAGAATTTACCTGGAACAGGAATAGATCTAATTAAAGCAAAATATATATTTCAAATTTACAGATTTCATCTTACCTTTAGTTTCGGTATGTTAGGAGTGCAATGAGCTAAGCTAATAAGGGCTAGGGTGTGTTTGCCTTGATTTAAACTTTACTGATCCATGTGTTATATATTTGTTACAAATACATATGTTACAACAATCCAGGTTGCTTATAGAGGTGGCAAAGTATGACCCAACCTGCTAACTCGATTCGTGTTTGATCTGCAATAAATAGATTTGAATTTGACTTAAATGAGTTCGGATCATAAACAAATCAATCTATTTAATCTATTTAATTAGATTTAGGTTTAAATTTTTCATTTAACCTGTTTAACTGTTTATGAGTTTTATATGAAATTTTCTGGGCTTGTGGGCTTTTGATCTATTCGTGTAGTGATCCATGCGGGCCAGCGGCGTGGGTTGTGGAGTCGCGTGGGGCGGGCTTCGCCAGGGCTGATGGAAGAGGAGGGATGGTCGCGTGGAGCCGCAGGGACGCGGGGTGCAGGCTTCGTCGGGACCGGAGGGGAAGCGGGCGGGGGTGGTTGCGTGGAGCCATGGGGGGGCGTGCGGGCTTCGTCGGGACCGGAGGGGGAAGCGGGTTGGGGGGGGGGGGTGTCGCATGGAGCCATGGGGGTGTGTAGGCTTCGTCGGGACCGGATGGGGAAGCGGGTGGGGTGGGGTCGCGTGGAGCTGCGGGGGTGTGCGGGCTTCATCGGGACCGGAGGGCGGAGGGGGAAGCGGGTGGGGTGTGGGGGGGGGGGGGTGGAGCCGCAGGGGGCGTGTGGGCTTCGTCGGGACCGAAGGGGGAAGCGGATGGGGGGAGGGTCGCGTGGAGCCGCAGAGGGCGTGCGAGTTTCGCTGGGACCGGAGGGGGAAGCGGGTAGGGGGGTTCGCAGGAGCCGCAGGGGGCATGCGGTGTGGGTTTCGTCGGGATCGGAGGAGGAAGCGGGTGGGAGGGGGGGTCGCGTGGAGCCGCAGGGGGCGTGCGGGTTTTGCCGGGTCTGGAGGGGAAGCAGGAGGTTGGATCTGCCGTCTGCGGTGCCGTGTGAGGGTAGAGGGGGGTCAGGCAGAGGGGCGAGCGCGCGGCGACACTGGCAAGGGCGGAGGGGTGAGCGCGCGGTGATGCTAGCGAGGGCAGAGGGGCGGGCTGCGGTCGGGCCGACCGTGGCGACTGGCGAGCCACAGAGATCGGAGATAGGGATGAGGGGTTGATTTTTATTTTTTTGTTTTTTTAAACGGACTCAAACATTTTTTTTTAATTGGGTTATAAACAAGGTTTTCAGTTCTGATACTGTCAGCCATTTTGGTCGGCCGGCGGTATGGTTTGGTATTGTTTTGTACTGGATTGGACCGACGTGAACCGAAATAAGGAAAGAACCGGAATCGGAATCGGAAGAAGAAAAAGAGAGAAAGAGAGAGAAATAGAGAGAGAGGGAGGAAGAAAGAGGAGGAGGGAGGGGAAGGAGTTGGAGGGCCTGTCGAACGGCCTCTGATTGGCCATCGAACAGCATAGTCCATGCGCACGGCGCCGCGGGCGTGAAACAGGGGTGACGCCCTTGTTTCACATTTTTTTTTTTAAAAGAAAACTTAAGTGAAGCCGGCAAATGGTTTATCGGCTTCACTGATTTTAATTTTTTTAAAAAAATTATTTTAACAGTGAAGCCAGCTTCACTGTTAATCTTCGTTTTTAAAAAAGGGCACGTGTGAACAGAGGCTGTTGCCCCTATTTCGTGACCGCGATGCCGCCTGCGCCGCTTTTGCTGCTCAGTAGCCACGGCAGCCACTCAGAGATCTCTGACGGCCTCTCCGTCGTTTCATTCTCCCATCTCCAGTGGTCTTCTTCCCTCTCTCTCTTTCTTACTCGTTGCGGCAGCCTTATCAGGCGAACCGAACCGTGACGGCTTCTGCCACCCTCCGACGGTCGTAGGGGGCCACCGCTGGCGTCCTCCTCTCTCTCTCCCTCTCCTCTCTTTACCTTTGTTTCCCTCTCTTTCTTCTCTGGCATTAGTGTATGCCATTTTTCATGCCGAAACCGTCCCGATTTTCCGTCGGTCTGGTTCGGCACGCTGCGAACCGTCCAGTTCGAACTTTCTTGGTTATAAATATAAATAGGTTAAATGGGTCGGATCAAGTAACCTGTTTATTAAATGGGTCAGGTTCAGATTTCAATATCTGACCTGTTTATAGTTACAGATTTGGACATTTTTGATCCGACCCGCATTTGACCCGACCCATTTATGACCCGACCTGACCCAATTGCCATCCCTAGTTGCTTATTAAAAACAAAGGTATTAAGTGTAAAATGCATCATAATGGAACTATTCTTTGGGAGCATGAGTTTGCAAGTCAAAAGAAGTTTCATAATGGATGATTGAGCCTAAGGTTTAATTGCCTGTGCACTGGGCATTAATATGAATTTTTAGTGTCTATTCAATTCCCTCTTTCCATGATCTGGTACTTGCACCGAAATGTTTGACATCGTCAAACCCCTTTTGTCCAATCCTCACAAGTACATCCATCAGATGGTAAAGCATTCCAGAATTTGTTTGGCATCCGAGGGACTTCACCTGATGTAAAAGACTTGTTCAGGACATATGTTAGATGATTCAGACCAGCAAGGGGCATCATTAATCATCAGACAAGCAAGTATTCTGAACATCTATTGGGAATTGTCCTTAGAACTAGAGTTCTTCTAGGGTTTCCACTTGCCATGTGGACTAGTACAGCATGTCAAAATCTTTCTTTAAGCTGAACAAATATCCAGACTTTTGTTTGATGCTAAAACTTGACCAAAATTTAATCACAAAACTAATCTCTCAAGCCACCTTATGTTGCCAGCCTGCTAATTTGTGTTGTCAATTGAGTATCCTCTGTGTCCATTGAATATCCCATATAATTGTCTTATTAGAGCTGTTAAAAGATCAAGCTGCTAATATCTTGTGTTTCACTCTAAATTTGGCTCATTTGATTTGTAGACTAGCTAAGCTAGAGCTAGGCCTGGTTTGAGCTCGTTTCTATTAAGCTCAAAATAGGAATAACAAATAGATAATATATAATTGTAATATTAATTATCTTCCTTATTATTCGTAATAAAAATTACTGTGAATTAAAATTATTAGACTAATATAATTCACATACAAAAGAATGCATGTCAGCTATAATATTGAGATAAAACAATGGAAATTAGCTGAAAATATTTGTGCGAGAGCCTTGAGAGGCTTTATGCTCTCACGTAATTTCTTAAGTTCTGCTCAGATTTTAATGAGTTGGATCGAGTTTGGCTCATTTATAGAATAGGCTGAGCTTCATTTTAGCCTAGGTTGCTTAAGCTTGGCTCATTTGCACCCTCATGCATTAGTTCCTTTTGTCTGACAAGAAATCAACTCTGATTTCTTTGATTTATGGGGTGTACAAGTGTGGTATATATAAACAATATACAATGGGTGAAGCCAGGGTTTTGCTCAGTTCGATGTGGTTTGGGCCGCTTTGGGCCACTTTCTGACCCAAACAGGTATCCCAACTTGGTTCCATATTGATTCGAACGGATACACTCCGAACTTGGTGATTCTGGTTGGTTTGGCACACCATAGTTTGGGTGTTGATTAGAGGATGTATAAGGTTATCAGGAACTAGCCAAACACTATACAAAGTGCGTGAATAACTTTAACCACCCTTTTAGCCCCTCCAGTCCCTATTTTATCTACTTCTTTTTCCCTAAATGACATTTTTTACGGGTTCTTTATTACCATCCCTTCACTTTTTGCAGGATGATATTAATGGTGGGTGGTGAGTACTCACCAAACAGCGAATTGCTGATTAGCTGGTTAAGGGGTGAATACGGATGGGGTCAACTATTCAGCATCCAAACACAGCCTTAGGGGTTTCCTTAGGTCCTTCCATGAATTGTAGGCAATCCCCAATTAGTCCTAAATCAGTATGTTACGGTAGTTGGCCTTATTCCACTTTGACCCTGAATCAAGTGCGGCCTAAGAGTTGCATTAGCATGGATCAACTTGTAGGTCTATTAGTACATTTGTGGCCCATCTGTTTTTGAACCTGCAATGCAAGCAATACAAGCCCTCATGGATCTTTTAAGAAAAGCCTGTTATCTTTGGAATTGGAGGGGTGGTTTACAGTGAGGATGAAATTCCTTTTGTTTTCACTGGCCTTGTGGTTGTAAATTAATGAATGATGCAGAGGATTCCATTCTGGCTAGGGGTTTAAACTAGCTGGACCTTTTTAAAGTAAGCATGGCTTGTTGGAAATCTAAGAATGCTGGTGCTTGAGTAATAGAAGATTAAAACTCATAGAAACTTGCTTTTGTTTGTTGATGAGAATTGAGATATTGTAGTGGAGAACTATCATTTATTTATGTTAAGAGGGATAACATGTCTTGGTGAATTCCCTTAATACACGTGTTAACAGACCTCTTTTTTTCCTTTTTATGTGTAGAGATGCATTTAATGGATGCTTGTCTCTGGTGATTCACAAAGATGAAGTTCTTTCATATAGTATTACAGGTAGAACTAAAAGCTTTCATTAATTATACAGGACAATCTAATATCTACTGATGGCACACAAAATTTGGTCTGATCTTTCTAGTACCTTTGCGTGTTTTATTTCTGTCACAGAACCAGATAGGAACCTGGTGTAGTTTTCGAGGCATAACTTCTTCGTTGTTATGAACTTTTCATGTAAGTCCTGTGTGATAATATGCAGGATTAATGCTCTAGTTGACCATTTCAAGATGGCCGTGGACTGCTTCTTTGCTGTGTGGTTCGTTGTTGGAAATGTCTGGATATTTGGTCAGCACTCATCTTCTCAACATGCTCCTAACTTGTACAGGTATGAATTTAGTTTGCATTTTTCTTTTACCCATTTCATCTGTATCCTGGTCCACCACTAATGTTGTCTATTCCTCAGGTTATGTATAGTTTTCCTTATGTTCAGCTGTATTGGGTATGCTATGCCGTTCATTCTGTGTGCGATGATATGCTGCTGCTTGCCTTGCCTTGTATCTATCATGGGCTTTAGGGAGGATGTGAGCCACAACCAAGGTGCTACCTCAGAATCAATTAATGCGCTACCAACCTACAAGTTCAAATCAAAGCAACCTCAAAATGGAGAAGAGAGTGAAATTAACTCAGACAGCCAAGGTGATGGTGGAATCCTGGCTGCTGGTACTGACAAAGGGCACATGATTTCCGCTGAGGATGCTGTGAGTCTTTTATATGTTTGCTGTTGCATTTCATCTTCCATTTGCATTTCTAGTAGTCTAGCAGTCTGGATGGAGGGTCATTTATCTCTTGATTATCTAAAAATAATGATTTCTTGAGATTGCAAATGACCACTGTTTCACTGAATCGAAGTTCTGACTTGCTGGTATTTACAATACATTTTGGTGCTTTGGCTTCTGCAGGTTTGTTGCATCTGCCTGACAAATTATGTAAATAATGATGAGCTCCGTGATCTTCCATGTGCCCACTATTTCCACATGGAATGTGTGGATAAATGGCTCGAGAGAAATGCCTTGTGCCCCCTATGCAAGTCAGAAGTAGGGAGCACCACAGGCTCTTCAGGCATGAGCTCTGGACGTCATCAAATTGACAGGAGGATGGGGAATGGCGCTGAGCTACAACAAGAAATATGGTAGATGATTCTGCTTTGTGATTGATAGATCTTTCCAACAGGCAGTATCGGATTGGAAATTATTATTTCCAAGCCTGTACCATACATTGATGCATGTATTGAAGGATATGTGGTGAATGGATTCTGGTGCGAGCTCCAGCATATATCATTGAGTACTTTGGGTGTGGTTGTAGCTTTTTACATCTATAGATGTCAGCGAAGGTTTTTCACAAGTCTTGAGATATAGAATGGTGCTGAATTGGTACTCTGTTTATACAAGATGATTTTATGACCTACATTCTGGGATACCTTTAGTCAGATTGACTAACATTATCATTCCAAAATCACTAATTACAGTCAGTTGTTGGGTTAATCCTTTTTGAAGACAGCCATGGCTTTCTAAGCATCAGGAAATGGCCTAGGAAATAATGACGGTAAATCAAAAAATGCATAGAGAGAGAATGTCTGGTTAATTATGTATCGGTATCACTCCAAGTTGTCTCTATGGGAGAGCTGCACTTGGTGCTTATGTTGTAATCGGAAGAATGGATGTCAGCATCACACTGGAGAATCAGCATAATTTGATTCCTATTGTCACTGAAGATGCAAGGTGGTGACATTGTGCTTCAACTTTTCAAGCATGGAATCAGAGAGCTGGTATGGTTGTAATTTGTGTGCAGCCATCTTCGAATATATGGCCGTCATGATGCTGAAGCTGTTGAGATTTGCATTAATTGAAGAGGATGTTATTCTAGCAAGGGGAACCCTCCCTGCAAGTCTCACATTGCTTCAATATTTACTGCAAATGAAATACACCTCAGCTTTCTTTGTTTTGATAGTGGATTGGACTTCTCAAATATTTTCAACTCTCAATCAAGGGCAATTGATGTTGTATGTGTTAAAAGTGTAACAATCAAAGTGACGGGAAAAGCTGTAAGATATAATGAATTATTCCTAATTTGATTATGTTTGGATTTATTACATATCAGCTCAAGGATTTGGCATGAATGAGTGCGGGTGCTGCTGGGGAATGTTGGGAATGGATTTTCTACGATACTCAAAAAGTATTGTAGGATGCTGTGCATGGATGGATGGCCATGGGCACGTTCGTGCATGCACATTAAATATTAAATTTTAGAAATATTTGGATAATTTGAATAGCTGTAGCACTCTACGGTTTCTCGTAAATATTGTAGAGAATCCCGTTCCGGTGAATGTCACTTGAGCACTGTATCATCGTGGCAAAAGTTCTGCATATCATGTATAGGATATGGATGCCAGACATCAGTAGCATCGGCAAATAATCATTGGTAATCTCTGAATCCTCATAAGCTAGCATCTGACCTTTCTGCTGCTGTTGCAACTGCTGGTGCCTTTGGTTGATTGTTTCGGACTCTGTCCTCCGTTTTTATCGTGGTTTCCTTCTTATATATGGTGGTTCTCTCGGATCTGCTCCCCAGAGTATCTAAGGATGCTTGGGATATGCGGGGGAATGAATAATTCAGTCCCTTTCACTTCTTTTAAACTCATCTGTAATTGTTAACTCATATTAAGGATTGCCTTGTCCAGCGAAACTATGCTATTGATTTACAAGCAACCGGCAGCCTACGACTCAGAACAGGAAGAAAAGTTGGTTACAAGGGAGAGTCGCTGCGCTATGTTGTACTCATCATATGCCTGTACCTGAGTTCCAGCTGGTTGATTATTTTACCCTTTGTTTTTAGTCGTTTTCCATGATGCTTCAAAACCATATAGTACGCAGAATGGGGAGATTTATAAAGGATGCAAAATGATCGATACTTTTCAGCTTTTTACTCTGCTCGTGTACCTACTTCTGGGAATGGATTGACCTTGTCACCTGTGGCGAGTATAACCCATGTTGCACGGCGGTGATCGCGGAGCCCGCATATGCGATGTCAATGAGCAAACCTCCGTCTCTGTGCATAAACAAGCGTGACGTCCGGGGGCACGCAAACGCGCATGAGCTCCACGATCACCGTCACCTTCCTCCCATAGAACCATAGTTGCGCTCGCCATAAATGACGAGTCAAGCCGCAAGGGCGGTGAGATGGGTGTCAGCCTCTTCGTTGTGCGTGTAGCTGGTGGTGGAGGCGGCTTGGAGAGAGTGGATGCGTTCCAAAGAAGGTTATAGAGGGGCGAGGAGGATGTTGGGCATGAAGAATTGGGGATAGCGATGGGTTTCTCCAAGGAGTTGAGGCAGCGGAAACCACATCCAAGTTTTCCCAAGGACATGATGCCAAGAAGAGTGGGCTGAGGCCTGAAAAGCGATGGCAATGGAAAAGGAAGAGAGATCGTGGATCAGGACGTTGCAGATGCTTCACTCCTACTTTGGTGACCAAGGATCGGGGTTGCATCTTTCGCGCGAAGGAAGTATTCGCCTTCCTTTGCGCGAATCCACCGCACATTTGCCAAAGCGCTATTCATTCGCCCGGACACATCTCAACAGCTCGTCTATTTGGATTTACGAAACAGTACATAAATTTACGTCAAAAAACATATAAATAAATATATATAAAGGAGCATCATGTTTGTGCTGACAGGAGCCAGGAGGCCCGAGGCCATTTTCAGGTGGTTTTTTTTTTTTTTTTTTCCTTTTGGTGGGGGTGCGAGGGAGGGGGGAGTGTTCAAGGGGCCCATGGGCCAACGAGACAAGTTAGAATCCTAAAAACTGTACGTAGAGCGATCAGCCTGCAGCATACAACGAAAATCAAAAGGAAGGACAGCAGAACTGTCAAAAGAAAGATGCCGTTGAAGTATTGCTTGAGATGGCAGCCGATCAGCAGCCTGATTGGCTTCATGATTAGGTCAATTACTGGTGGCTTATTTTGTAGAAGGTCATTTTCTGTCTTACACGGGCCCTGTTGGACCAGAGCCTAATCAGCTCGGGTCTAACATTTGATTCCTTATCCACAGAATTTTAACCCATCTGGTCCAGTTCAAGCTGCTTGAAGGTCAGATTTGGGTGCACTTATATAGTTTCCTCTTAACTTGGACATAATCAAACTGAATCAGGATATGTTGACCGTAGATTGGTTCATTCTTTGGTTCGCAAGTTCTTGCGAGCGCGACACGATCATGGAAACGGCGTCTGACGGGATCTAATGGCTATCTTTCGATTTGCATACAGCCGCAAGCATCAATGGGCGCAGGCTCCTGCGTTAGGGACCCTTCCAGACCCATTATCTTAAAATTAAACGCGCCGACATGTCTCGAAAAATTACAGAAAAGGACAAAAAAAAAGAAAAAAAGAAAAAAAAAGGAATTTCATCATTCAACTTCAACTGTTGGTGCCAGAAATGTTCGACGACGAACGGAATGTGGAGTGGAAGGAGACCATCTATATGAAATTGTGAAAGGGAATGCGGTTGTTTTATATGTAATGAACGTCCCAGGTTCTTCGCATGTAGGACCTACAAGCTAGTTAATTACCCCTCGTAAAGGGAGATCGACGGGGCTAAGCCTGAGAGAATAAAACTATTTACGTGGCCCAACATGTCGTGTAAATTTTGGTCCATGGGCTGCGTTTCAGACCCATTAAAAGGTACTTTCTGGTCCTAGCGACATTCTTATTGGATACAGTGTGCCTCTAGCTATCCACAAATAAGCGAAGTTTAACTAGCTGCAAACATGTTTGTGGTATTTTTTTTTTTTTTTTTGCCCAATTCAAGTTATCTGAGATAATAAGGCGTGGAGTGATTATTATGATGCCACAATTTCTACCCTTAGAAAGAGGAATTTTTTTTTCATGAATCAAAAGTCAGAATTAGTTTACATCACACCTGCTTGTGCTTGCAAATAATTGTTAGGCGATGGATGGAACATAAGCTATAATTTCCATCGATCATTGCAAATTACACCATTTCATGAAAATGATTGATAAGAACAATGTGATTCAAGAAAGGATTCCCCATGCAAGCATGAGAGGGAAAGAAAGTGATTCAATCATAAGATAAGGCAATCTAATCCATTATCCAAAAAGTAGAGCTTGGAAATCTAGAAATACACGATCGATATTTCGCCTATAATTTTTTATTCTGAAATATCCTTCCACTTTTCTAGATCACTCGTACAATCCTTCCTATACAACAATAAAGAAAAAATCTCAATTTTAAACAAACAAGAAAAGTTCATCTAATTAAAATAATAGTAATAAACAAATAAACAAGTCCAAACTTAAGTTCAAATAAAATAAGAAAATAAATTTAGAAAATTAGTTAGCATGTAATAGAGAGATCATATCAAAAGATTATAAAAATAAATAAGAAAAATAAAAAATATCAACTAAAGATAAATAATTAAACATCTAATAATTTTTTTTTTTTTTTTTTGATGAGAACCAATCCTCCCATCTTAGATTGCCCATGAAAGTGGAAATATCAAAATTGCAGAGAAAAAATAGAAGGAGATAATATAGGTATGGAGAAGATTTCTATTTATCTATGCTGATAACTTTGTCATAGAAAAACTCTTTAATTGGCCTTATTTTTTAATACCAAATCTTAATGGCATAGAGTGTTGGGGTAGATCTCTTAATTGTGGAATATAGATCACTTGTCCAAGATCACAATAACGATGAAAAGCGGATGTTGATACCATATGAAAAAGAGAAGAAGAAAGAATCATAAATAAATATAATAAAATATACATAGATTGGCCTTAAGCCTATCTTTATGGGGCATGCAAATTTTATTATGAGAAAAATAAAATCAAATAAATATAAAAAAAATTTACCACTCAATCTTTGTACAAGAATCTCTCAATAAAAAATCTCAAAATCCTCATGAAAACTCTTTAAAACATCTCAAGAAGCCATCTCAATACCATAAGAACGTCACTAGCTCTCAGATGCATTAACAAACAGCATGTCAATCAATGTTATATAGATTCCATAATCTTTGAATCAATATTTCAATAGGAAACTTAGTCTAAATCAAACACGAAAATATTTTTGGTCGTCTGATCGTGATCGGCTCGAACCAGAGTTGTTTGATCATGCAAAATTGCCTCAGATTATGCTTTGATCATGTCTGAACTGTTCGATCATGACCGGCTAGCTTCGAGCCATTGGATCGTGACTCGGTCCATGAAACAGAGCCATAGATTGGGCGAAATACGTGGGAAACCCCCATCAGATCCATGCATGCCGCTGTTAGTCGACTGTTGATCCCATGATTGATTTTGATGATTGCCAAATCTTGAGTATATTATGTATCTAATCATATATTTAAAGAATGTGTGTAGAATTTTTCAAATATCCAAAATGAAGAATTTATCTTAAGAATAAATTCTCTCAAGATGCCATGCCAAAATACTTAAAAGAAGAAATTTTCATAAATTTGGATGGCTCATTATAAAAAAATAAAAGAAGAAGAAATAAATATCATTTGAAAGATTTGGGACTAAAAAATTAAAGTTTGGAAGATCAAACAATGAAGAAAAATAAAATTAAAAAGTTTAGAGCTGACCTGCCCAAGAATAAAGCATGTTCTGGCACGAAATAGGATTGATATTTTGATTTAGCATGCAGCCGAACCAGCTCTCTCGGGATGGTAGAAAAGGTATTTTTCTGTTCTACTGCTCGAGCTAGCTCGATTTGGATCTGAGCTAGCTTTCTCAGGATGATAGAAAACTAATTTTTTCTATTCTGCAGTTCGAGCCAGCTCTAGACAAAATCAAACCAGCTCTATCAGTCGAGCCAGCTCTAAGCCAAATCCAAGCCAGCTCGACGGAGTTTGACAGTCTTTAACAGCTAGCTTTTACAACCTTTCTAATGGCTATTTTTTATCTTCAATGGCTATTTCAGAACTTCCAATGGCTAGAACTCACTCTCCAATCATCTTCAAGAATATTTAAAGATAGAGAATCAATTTGGAAGCAAGATTAAATGAGATTAAGAGAGAAATCATTTTTAGATTTAAGTGAGCTCCATTGCATATTAAAAAAAGAAAGAAAAGAGAGGAACAAAATAGTGAAATCAAAGGACTTTCAAGAGATATCTTCTTCAATATCTAGCACAACCTCTCAAGCATCATTTGAAGAGAAGTGAAGTATTAAAAGAGCAATCCTTCAGCTTCTTTTTTAGGATTTAAAGAGTTTAAACTCTATTTTCATTTTGAGCTGAAACTTTCATTCTTGTATTTTTATTTTTTTTATAAGTTTCTTTGGAAAAAAGAAACTTGGGGATTAGGCTTGTCCAACTCTTGAATTGAACCTTGTAGGTTTTGATTGGTGAGCTCAAAAAATCAACTAAGTTGTTAGTGAATTCGAAAAACTAACAGTATAAGATTTTGGTTGGTACTCCTAAGAAAATCAACTAGATTTATTTGTGAGCATGAAAAAACAAACATACTGTAATCAATGATAGATTATAGTAGAATTTCTAAGAAAATCTTGGAGAGTGGACGTAAGAGCGAGTTGCTTTGAACCACTATAAATCTCTTTGTCTTTATGGTGTAATTGCTTGGTTTACTTTCTTGCTTTACTTATTTATTTTACATACTTACATTATCTCATTGCTTTTAATTCTGTTGCTATACATTATATATTCATCACAAATATTCTAGTTAGTTTAATTTGGAGCACATACTTATTTAGAGATTTTAAATTTGACTAAAATTTTATAAGAACCCAATTCACCCTCCCTCTTGGATTGCTATCTTTGAGCAACAATTAGTATCAGAGCAGGTGCTCTAATATTTAATTGTTAACCTAACGGTTAAAGAGTAAAAGATTTTAGCAATCTAAAATTAAATTTCTTTTTAATGATGGACATTCTATAGATAGGCCTCCATTGTTTGATAGTTTAAATTATTCTTATTGAAAAGCTAGGATAAAAATCTTCATTCAAGTATATAATTATAATCTATGGAAGATTATTATCAACAATCCTCACACATAAAATACATTATTTATTGATAGAGAATCAATGCATCTAAATGCTAAGACCATGAGCATGCTTTATTGCTCTTTAGACTTATATGTTTAATTTAATTTTTTCTTATATTTCAGCAAAATAAGTTTGAAAAAAAATTAGAAATAACTTATGAAAGAGCAAACCAAAAAGAAAAATCAACCTTCCAAGAAGAAAAGAAAGCTCACCCTAATCTATGCCTCATGTCTCATGAGAATGAAAAAAAGAAAAAGAAAAAAAAATAAAAAAAGAAGAAAGCATCAATTAAGGGAGAGCAAAGCAAGAAAAAAAAATTGAGAAAGAAAAAAAAAATTATAAATTCTTATCTCATGGCCAATGACAATGAGGTAAATATTAAGAACTTTTTTGATTTTAGTTACAAAATAAAGAGCTTAGAAAATCTAACTTATTTTTGACCAAAGAGAAAAATAAAATTTTGAGCGAAAAAAAGATCTATTAAAAAATATGAAAAATATGATCAAAGAAAAGAAAAATTTCTTGAAATAAATTAAAACTCTAAGCTAAGAAAAAGAAGAATATAGTTAAATCTAAAAAATTTTTAGTTAAAAAAATATTGAGCTGAAAAAGGAATATAAAAATTTAAAATTCTTCTTGGAAGAAAATAAAAATCTTCTAAAAGAAAAGAAAGAACTTTTGGAAGAAAATAAAAAATTGATAAAAAAGATTGAGACTTTGAAATCCATAGCTAAAAAATTTATCCTTAGCTTTCAAAATTTTCAATCTATGGTAAATAATAATAATAAGACTATTTTTAATAAAATAGAAACTAGTTTTAATTTTTCAAAAAAATAGCAACATACTAAAATTTTGATTACTAGAGCCTTACTTAAAAATGATTCAATAGTATATTTTAAATGTAACAAAGTGGGCTATAAAATTTCATAATGTAATTCTAAAAGAATTGGCCATACTTTGGTTAGGCAAATTTGGATTTCAAAAGAAACTTTGAGCACTAACTCCAATGGATCCAAGAAAGCTTGGGTACCAAAACTTATAAAGTAATTTTGCAGGTATACTAAGAATCCAATGAAACTAAAGAAGAAAAATTCTTTTGATGGATGCCTTAGAAATGAAAATAGATGGATGATGCTATTGGATAAAATCTAAACTTTTTCCACATCATACCATTAATGTTTATTTGATTGATTCTATTGATTTTAATAATCCATCGATATGGTTTCATATCATATTCACTTGCTTGAAATATTTTTCATGTTTTGATAAGGTTAGTATTAGTGATTGATTTTAATGTTTGAAATAATTTGAATACTTTGATTTTTAAATCAATGTGCTCTTCTTTAAGTATTATGTTATGATATGAATTAAAATTATCTTGAAATTCAACATGATATAATAGCTTTTCCATATCATTTTTTGCAATTGATAAATTTAAATTAAAAGATGCTTAATTAGGTATGAATGTTTTAATTGCTAAATTTATAGATTAAATAAATTTTGACATTTTCTCATAAGATACTTAACTATCAAAATTCTTCTAAAAATTATATGACCTAAGTATTTCAAGATAAGATATTCAATCATAAAAGATCAAGTGCTTGAAGTATTAATTTGCATTGCATCTTAGTTTTATCTTAAGAATTTGAAATTTTTTAGTGAAACCAAATCTCATAGAACCATTATCTAGATTCTTCTTGATTTGATCATACTAGATTTATTTTATTTTTATACCCTCAATTGATTAATTTTTGATCTCCTAAATTGATTTGAATATCTTTTTTGATTATTGATTCAATTGCCTCTTTGATCTTAAATGAGAATTTATTGGTGAATATTTATATTTTATTTCAATTAATTAATTTTAAAAATTAAATTTAAAAAATAATTTTTTTGAATTTTTGAAGTTGATATCAAGCAAGATGTTTCAAAAAAGTTATTGTTTATCTTTAAAGCTAAACATTTAAAGAAAACTTCAATTTTAAGTAATTGGTATAATTATTTATCATGTATTTGATTGATTTATCTTTTGATAAAAAAATTAATATTCTATATTTTAAATCTGATTCTACATAGCTTTTTTTTTATATATGATATTATTTGAGATAAATTCAAAAATGCATATCTTTTCTGAACCTAATTATTTGATATTTCTTTAAAAAAATGAAGAGATAATATTTTTGAAGAATAATTGAAAATCTCTTTATGGTGTGCCTTGACTGATTTGCTAAATCAATTCAAATTGATTTATGATTCAAAATCCTAAAATTATTTAATTTGAATCAATTCATCTCTATCAATGGAATCATTTTTGTCCTGCATTTTATTGCATTATTCTTGGTAAAAAAAATTGGATATAATATCTTAAATCTATTTCATATTGATATACTTTTGATTTAATACCATTTAAGATAAATTCATAGAATTTCATATATTTTTTTAACTTAATTGAGAGATATTTCTTATAATAAGAGAGATCTAAATTTAAACATATTTTTTATAGATGTACATGTCATACTCTTTTGATCCTGTTAATGTTTATTCTTATTATATACATCCTTTTGTAAACACCCTTTGAATTTAATAAAAAATAAATTTTTAAAAAATTTGATGTCTTCTTGAGTGAATGCTATGTTTGATTAATATTTGGATTAATTAATGCTTTTAGCTCACTCAATTGATGCTTATGCTTTTAAATTTTATTTAATTTTAAAATAAGTTTATTTATAAAAATTTAAAAAAAAATTATTTAATTAAAAAGATCTTTAAAATTAAAAATATCTTTCAAACTTGAAAAATCTAAATTTAAGGGTTAAATTATGTTAAATTTGCTTGATTTGAAATAAAAAGAGAAAAAAATTTGAAAAGTAAATTAATCTTGCTATAAGTATAAAAAATAGAGGAAGAGACATTTTCTAACTTGATTTGATTGAAAATTTTGACTAATTTGTATTGAAATAAATAAATTTTGATCTTAAATTCTCAATCAACCACTTTATGATCTTCTTAAATGGAGCTTTCATATGATTATCCAATTTAATTTACTTGATTTTATTATTCTATTTTATTTTTAGATAATTAGTTAAAGTTATAAATTAAATTTGAAAACATATTCTTACTTCAAGGAATAAATTTTTAAACTTAATCTTAAAACTCATTTGACAATTTGAATTTGATACTAAATTTTTGATATATATTACAAATTCTTATGAATTATTTATATTTAAGTAATTTTTACTTAAAGCAATGAATTTGAAAATGTAATTATCTATTGCTTTGATACTATTTATTTTATTTTGCTCGATACATATCTTTTTTAAATTTAATTAACTAATTTTTTTTTAAAAAATAAAAGATTAAATATTAAAGTATATATTATATTTGATTTCATGTTTAAATCTTTTGAAAAATTCTATTTTTTTTAAAGCTTAAAAGTGTATATTTAAAAATTTGATTAAAAAATTCATATTCATTCAATAAGAAAGAGAGCATATGATATTTAAATTTAAACTAATTTATAAAATTAAAATAAATATTTAAAATTTGTTTTTAAGTTAAAGAATAAATTTTTAAAAGAAAGATGATTCATTTAAATTAATTTAATAAATTTAATATATCTCTTAATTTAATGCTTTGATATTGATTTTGATGACTTCTTATTTCTTTCCACGAGCTTTTTGATATTATAAAAAAGAAAGAAAAGTATGTTGAGTATATAAAATATGTATATACTAATGATGTCTCCCCCGTGCTTCGACTTGAACTAGCACGGAGCCCAGAAGAAGACTTCGCCAGTCGCCTTTTCTACACTCCCTTCCTTCGAGTTTCGAACTCGAAGATGGAAGGACTATTGTTGGGGATAGATCCTGCTCCTGCCGAAGTCTAGTTCGATGCTTAGCCTAATGCAACCAGTAGCCACGGAAGAGCTTCAAGGGATGGGTCTTAAGTCGAACCCCTTCAGCTCGTCGAACTCCAAGCGGTCGAGCTTTAATGAAATTCCTCAATAGCCAAGCTTCTTCGATCTCCCAGCGGTCAAACTCCTCAGCAACCGTCCGTCGGTCGGACTTCTCATCGACTGAGCTCTTATCGAACTTTCCAGCGATCGAGCCTTAGCTGCGCACCTCCAGCCAGACGCGTATGGGAGCCGAACTCCTTCTGAGCTTCCTCTTCAGGAGTCCGAACTCCTCTGAGATGGGCACACGTCGAAGCCCTTCAACCCTTCATTCGGTCTCGAGCGGCTCAGCATCAAGATAGCTGCAGCCATCACCATCAGTCCATCGTAAGTGACAGCGACTCGCTGTCGGACGGCAATGGCTGTCACCCTCAATCCGCTATAGATGAACCTTCCCATGAGACTGACTCCATCGAACCTCAAGCGGCCTGCCAGCATGCGACTACAGCCATCACCATCAAGCTCCGCTATAAAAAGGACCCTCTAGATACGCTAATCTCGGGATCTCTGAATCTCTAAACTCTAATCTCTAAGATCTCCTCTTCTTCTCCAAGCTTCGGAACTCATTTTCGAGCACTCCATTCCTGTTGGTCAGAGCTGACTTAATCGTCGGAGGATTCTACCGGAGCCACCCTCACTGACTCCGGATGGGACTTTATTTTATAGGTCCCCAGCGGCGACCTCATCGGCCTCCACTCTAGTGGATTTCGACGATGACCAGATTCTGTGTCAACAGATTGGCGCTAGAGGAAGGGCATCCCGAACCTTTGAGGTTCCCTTATTCTTAAAGGAGTGCTCGACGATGATTTCCCTCTCTCCAGAGACCTCTCTTTCTCCTCACCAGAGCCCTCTTCTAAAGAGAAAATGCCTCCCAAGAGAGCTTCGACTCGACGATCGGCGGGCTCCGCATCCCGATTTCATCCAGATCCGTCTACCCCTGCTTCAGTCCTAGAAACTCAGGTTCCATCCGTACCCATGGTAAATATGGAGCAGTTTAACCTGCTCGTCCGATAGATCCGTGGCCTCACGGATGCAATGCGGGCCATGCAGCAGTCTCTGATGGCGACTCCACCAGGAAATCTGCCATTCGGATGTCGAAAATTGACCCCAGGAAGGGGTACTCGGGCCGGTGTGCCCGCCGCCCCTTGAAAAGGAAAATAAAGAGTCGGAGATCCATGTTCGGATCATGGTTCTCCTTTGGAGGAGATCTTTCCCACTTGTAGCCGGAAGTCCCCCAAGATCTGCGACCAGGATGACGCCCTTGATCACAGACTGCGGGAGATGGATCGATGGATTAAAGAGCTCGGCCACGTCGCCCCGGCTCACCATGCCAACTTCCACGTCGAACTTCCTTTCTCCCTCCAGATAATGCAAGAGCCCATCCCACCAAATTTCAAGCTCTCTCAACTTGAAAGCTACGATGGGATCTCTGATCCGGTTGATCATCAGAAGGCCTTCTGAACCATGATGCTGCTTCACGGTGCTTCAGACACCATGCTGTGCCGAGCCTTTCCATCTATCTTAAAGGGAGCAGTGAGAAATTGGTACTCGACATTGAAGCCAAGTACGATCTTCTCTTTTGATCAGATGAGCAGTTAGTTCGTGGCCCACTTCATCAGCAGTCGACGACCATGCCGAGGTTTGAATTTTTTGATGAACGTTAAGCAGAAGCAAGGGAAATCCATGTGAACTTACGTAACCCGATTTAACGCCGTGGCATTGGAGGTCTGAGATTTGGACCAGTCTGTTGCGATGGCCGCACTCTAGGATGGCCTTCAGAAAAATGACTTGCTATTCTTCCTGAAAAAAAGGTATCCAAAGGACTTCGCCGATCTACTGGCTCGGGCCGAGAAACATGCCTGTGCGAAAGAAGCCTTCAAGTTGAAGGACGAAGAAGCCTTAAGAGAGCGGCTGGCAGGCAATGGAGAGCCGAATGAAGTTTGACTGCGCTCATGGACTTCCTCCGACAGCAGACGGGCCCAAACTCCTCGAGCTCACGAAGAAAAGCGAAGAAGCCCTCCTTCCAAAAGATTCTACGACTATGCCCCCCTCAATGCTTCTCGAACTCAAATTTTCATCGAAGTTAAGAACCAACTGCTAAGACCAGAAGGATTACGGTCTCTCCCAAACAAGCGTGATCGAAGCAAGTACTGTCTCTACTATCGCGACCACGATCATGACACTGAGGAGTGCATTCAGCTCCAAGACGAAATTGAGGAGCTCGTTAGAAAAGGGCGGCTGGGTAAATTCATTCGACGCCAGCCTAAAGATCGGCAAAGGGCGCTGCCGTGACAAGAAACGATGAGGTCGGCCGCCTAATGGCGTCATCAGCGTTACCTCAGGTCCCAGCATCGAAGCCAAGAGAAGCATGCTCCAAAGTGAGGAGGCTAGCATGAGATAGAAAAAGTCGTCCGCATGAAGAAGCACGAAGGAACAACGCTACCACGACCCTGAATCACTAAGAATTCAGAAATACATTGTCAGTAACTTTCTTTCAATAAAGTTCTTTCCTTTCAATAATATACTATTTCTAGGCACAAAAACTATATGATGACAGAAAAAGTAGTTAATAGTCGTCGTGTTAGGAACAAAAGGAGAACCTCATCCTAGCATGGACAGGTCAAAGACCATTGACCTCGGCCAGAGATAAGATCTCTCCCGAACGACAACCTCGGCTAGAGATGAGATCTCTTCCGAGCGATAACTTCGGCCAGAGATAAGATCTCTTCCGAGAATTGACCTTGGCCAGAGATAAGATCTCTCCCGAGAATCAACCTCGGCCAGAGATAAGATCTCTCCCGAGAAGCAACTTCGGCCAGAGATAAGATCTCTCCCGAGCGACAACCTCGGTCAGAGATAAGATCTTTCCCGAAAATCAACCTCGGCTAGAGATAAGATCTTGGCCAGAGATAAGATCTATCTTGGCCAGAGATAAGATCTCTCCCGAGCGATCGAGTCAACCTCGACTAAAGATAAGATCTCTTCTGAGTGAAGGCCTCGTTCACAAAGGATAAGACGGGGGGATAGGTGCGGACGATGGTCCGTATGTGCCCCCATAGCCCATTAGGAATAGGAGGAGAACCTCGTCCTAACGCGAGCAAAATCGAAGGCCTCGTTCATAAAGAATGAGATGGAGGAAGACAGACGATGGTCCGAATGTGCCCCCACAGCTCGTTAGGAATAGGAAGAGAACCTCATCCTAATGTGAGCAAAGTTGAAGGCCTCATTCACAAAGAATGAGATGGAGGGAGAGGCGTGGACGACGGTCCGTATGTGCCCCCATAGCCGTTAGGAATAGGAGGAGAACCTCATCCTAATGCGAGCAAAGTCGAAGGCCTCGTTCACCTTAAATGAGATGGGGGGAGACGGACGACGGTCCGAATGTGCCCCTACAGCTCGTTAGAAATAGGAGGAGAACCTCGTTCTAACGCGAGCAAAGGCGCCCGCATCAACCTCGGCCAAAGAAGATAAGATCTTTTCCAAGCGACCGGGCCAACCTCGACTGGAGAGCTTCAACTTCGACCTCGACTAGAGATAGGATCTCTTCCGAGCGACCGTATCAACCTCGGTCGGAGAGCTTCAACTTCGATCTCGACCAAAGATAAGATCTCTCTCGAGCGACCATGTCAACCTCGGCTGGAGAGCTTCAACTTCAACTTTGGCCAGAGATAGGATCTCTTCCGAGTGGCTGAGACAATCTCGAATAGAGATGAGATCTCCCCCGTGCTTCGATCTGAACCAGCACGGAGTCCAGAAGAAGATTTTGGCAGTCGCCTTTTCTGCACTTCCTTCCTTCGAGTTTTGAACTCGAAAGTGGGAGGGCTATTATTGGGGATAAACCCCGCTCCTACTGAAGTCTAGTTCGATGCTCAGCCTAATTCAACCAATAGCCACGAAAGAGTTTCAGGGGATGGGTCTTAAGTCGAACCCCTTCAGCCCGCCAAACTCCAAGCGATCGAGCTTTAATGAAATTCCTCAGCAGTCGAGCTCCTTCGGACTTCCAGCGATCGAACTCCTTGGCGGTCGTCCCTCGATCGAACTCCTCAAGCGGCCATCCCTTCAGCCGATCGAGCTCCTTCGGACTCCCAACGGCCGAACTCCTCAACAATCATCCGCCGACTGGACTTCTCACCGATCGAGCTCTTATCGAACTTTCCAATGACCGAGCCTTAGCCGCGCACTTCCAGCCAGACACGTACGAAAGTCGAACTCCTTTCGAGCTTGCTCTTCAGGAGTTCGAAGTCCTTCAAGATGGGCACATGTCGAAGCCCTTCAACCCTTCATTCGACTCCGAGCGGCTCAGCATCAAGACAGCTGCAGCCATCACCATCAGTCCGCCGTAAGCGACAGCGATCCACTGTCAGATGGCGATGGCTGTCACCCTCAACCCACTGCAGATGGCACCTTCTCATGAGACTGACTCCGCTGAACCTCGAGCGGCCCGCCAGCACGCGACTACAGCCATCACCATCAAGCTCTGCTATAAAAAGAATCCTCCAGATATGATAATCTCGAGATCTCTGAATCTCTAAACTCTAATCTCTTTGATCTCTAAGATCTCCTCTTCTTCTCCAAGCTTCGGATCTCATTTTCGAGCACAAAATTTCTGTTGGCCAGAGCTGACTTGATCGTCGGAGGGTCCTACCGGAGCCACCCCCCACCGACTCCAGATAAAATTTTATTTTGTAGGTCCCCGACAGTGACCTCATCGGCCTCCACTCCAGCGGATTTCGACGACGATCAGATTCTACGTCAACACTAATGATGTGTAATAAATTAAAGACTCATTAAGAATTCTTTCATGACATTTAATTTATTATTCTTATCTTGATTCACATTAGTTTCTTTAGTATATACTCAAAGATTTTGCCATCATCAAAAAGGTGGAGATTGTTGATCTCATGATTGATTTTGATAATTACTAAATCTTGAATATATTATGTATTTAATCATATATTTAAAAAATATATGTATAATTTTTTAAGTATCCAAAATAAAAAAATTTATCTCTAGAATAAATTCTCTCAAGATGCCATACTAAAATACTTAAAAAAAAAAATTTCATAAATTTGGATGGCTCATTATAAAAAATAAATATTATTTGAAAGATTTGGGGCTAAGAAATTTAAGTTTAGAAGATCAAACAATGAAGAAAAATGAAGTTAGAAAGTTTAAAGCTAATCTGCCCAAGAATAGAGCAAGTTTTGGTATAAAATAGGATTGATACTTTGATTTCGCACGCAGTTGAGCCAGCTCTATTTTGATTCGAGCCAGCTCTTTCAGGATGATAGAAAAGATATTTTTTTATTCTGCTGTTTGAGCCAGCTTGTTTTAAATCCGAGCCAGCTCTCTCAGGATAACAGAAAACTGATTTTTTCTATTCTGCAGTTTGAGCCAGCTCTAGACAGAAGTCGAGAATTTGGATTATCTTTTATTTTTTCCTTGATGTTAAGAAGTATCCCGATAGCATTATCACAAATATTCTTCTCAATGTGCATGATATCTAAATTATGATGATATAAGACATGTTGCCAATAAGATAATTCAAAAAATATGCTCCGCTTCATCCAGTTCAACTCTGATTCATTATATTTTTGCTTGCGACTCTTAAAAACTTTACCGAATTTAACATTGCAAATGGCCTCTAGTTGTGCCAATATGTTATCTCCATTCATCATACAAGGTGGTCCATGCATCTTTGACTTTTCATTGAAGCATCGATTCTGACGGATTCTCCAAAAAATTTTATCCAATATATACCCAGAGAATATATGAGAAATAACTACTGAATACCACATAATGAAATAAAATATTGATTAATAATAATAATAAGATTAAAGCTTTTTCAAAATATCCAAAATTGGTGCATTCAAGAGTTGATCTTGATCAAGATCGACTCTTGAACAAGAATCTATGGCTCAATGCATGCAATTTTGGGTCCATCTCTGAACATACATTCAGAAATGGTATCCTAATTTATCAAAAAGGGATAACTCTATATTTTCATAGAGTTTTATCTAAAATATGAATATTTTTTATATTTTATATAATAAATTTTATAAATAAAAAAATTATTTATATAACTAATAACTAAAAATAATAATCATGAATATAATCTTAACAAGCTAGATCTACCATTGAAAAGAGCATCAGAGAGAAATACATCATAAAATTAACAACACGAGGATCAAGGTAAATTAGAGACTGTTATTTTAGTTGAATCATAAATTATTCTAAATCCAATCAACATGCAAACTCGATCTCTAATCTACTACTGAGCTAGTTTGAACCATGTGCAATCTGCTGCTATTGCCCTGGAGGTGTACTTACAATAAACTATTTTTGAAGCACAAATGGTAATAGGACATCTAAGGGATGAAAGCATTTTACCATATAATTGTATGCTTATAATAAATCATTTTTATAGACATCTAATAAGGCATAACAACATTTTACCATATAATATTGTATCCCATACATCTAACTCTAAAAGAAAACTATGATAAATGAAGGATAGTGTAAGAAATAGAAATGTGTGTTCCAAGACAAACATCAATAATAGAAACTCAAGAGCTTGGTAAAAACAATGGAGTACTCTAGGAGATGTGAAGAAGCCAACTAGCTAGCCTATGAATTAGCTTGCCAATTATGAAATGAATTGTAGACTGGACAGCATTAATTGGATTACAAAAACTATTGTATGACAAATATGCTATATTTATTTGGATTAGGGTTGTAATTCCGCACCAAAGAAGGATTCACCTTTGTTCACATGAATCCACCGTCGGATCACTCACTGCACAAATCTCAAAGCACTCTAAATGTTGTCCTTGATGCACAAGCATAGATCTCAAAGTGATAAGTGGATGATCCAGTGGTGGCTTCATGTAAAGAAAGATGAATCCTTTTTTTTTCAGGCAAAAGATGTAATCCGATTCAATACGATTTTAGAAGGATAAAACTAAGAATAAAAAAAAACCAAGCAAGCAAAATTTTGGCCACTACTAGTGCAGAAAAGATGTGGTCATATGCAAAACTATAATTAAATATTTTATAAGATATATTATTTTATTTTATTTACTTTATTTACTTTTTTATTTTTTATTGTTTATTTATTTTTAAGCATTAAAATAAATAAATAAATAAATTATGAAAAAAAAAAAACCCTTCCTTCCCTCCGGGTGCCTGTGTCCCCCTTCCACCATCACCACCGCCTTCTAGCTACGCCCCCTCCCACCGTCACCACCGTCTCCTAGCTACGCCCCCCTCCCACAGTCCCACGCCCCTTACGCTCCCCTTCCATCACCACTGCTCCTAGCTACCCCCTCCCATGATCACCACCGCCCCCTGTGCCCCCCTCCCCCTCCATGCGTGCCTCCCTCCCCTCCATCCCAAGTCATCCCTCGGTACCCATCGCGCCATCACCATCGCCACCCCTACATCCCGTCCGGGTCTCCACCACCAATCACCATCGCCAACCACGTCCTCCTCCTCCTCTGTCTGCGCCTCCCTCCTCTCCACCCCCGCACCACCCTCAGGGTACCTATCACCGCCGCCACCTCCACCTCTACACCTTGGCCCACCCCCGGCCCGTGGCTCCCCTCTGCCCCACCCCGCCCCTCCTCCTCTCCTACCTTCATTCTCAGGCAACTAACCTCATCCTCTCCTTTCTCCGAGGATGCAAAAGCAAAAAAAAAAAAAAGGTTTTACCTTTTCTGAGACAGCGACACGATGGTGATGGCAGCGGTGCGGCACCGCAGCGATGGTAAAGATGGCGATAGCAGTGGCGGAGGTGGAGGCGAGGATCACTAATGGCGAGAGAGATCGAAAAAAGAAGAAAGAAAGGAGGTAGCCGATGGAGAGGGTTCTGACAGTGGAAATAGGAGGGCGGGGGTGAGAGACGAAACACGCGGAGAGTGGAATGGTAAATTTTTAAAAAAATTTATCGACGCAAAGTTACATCGGTATTACTAATTATCGATGAATAAAAAATATCAAAAAATATTTAACAAAAAAATAACTTTTTTCCAACATAAAGTAACGTCGGCAAATCTTGACTTAGCTATATTTAAGAAAAACGTAGGTAATAAAATTATTACTGACGTCGATGAAATGTCAAAAAATTTTTAAGAAAAATTAAAATATTTAATAAAAAGATATTTAATAAAAATATATTTAATAAAAATTATTACCGATGCAATATTTTTGGCTCAAAATAAGCATTTATCGATGATAAGAAAATGTCAAAAAAAATTTATTTAAAATTAAAATTAGGTTCGTAAAATATATAATTAAAATTTAAAAATAAAAAAATTTAAAAAATAATTTTCATGAAAACTATACATCAGAAATATGATAAATTTCCTACATTAGCCTTTAATGTAGGTAATTATTCTATTTATCGATGCTTTCTTATGTCGCTAAAAGTTCATTTTCTGATGATTATTTTACATCGATAATAATTTAATTACTTTTTATTAATTTTTAAATTAATTTTTTATATTTTTATAAATAATTTATAGGTATAATTATTAAATTTAAAATTTATCTTCATCATTAATTATCTAAATAATTATCGTTAAAGTATCATCATAAAAATCTACCTCAATCCCGAAGTTCTAGCTATGTCGATCAATAAAATTCATCTCGATGGTCAGGAACGACTGCATAATGATTTGATAGATAGAGATTATCAATGAATCCAAAAACTTACAGCAATGATCTCGATGATATTTATAACATGCTATTAAAATTTTACTTCAATCGGATATCATTATCATGATCAATTTAGTAAGAAATGATTTTGGCCATTAAATAAAAATGAGTGATAAAAAAGCCAAACAACGTTCGATTAAGATGATTTTTTAGATAAGTAATCTTTGCTACTATTTTTATTATTTATACGATCATGATCGTAAAATTTAAACCGTATATATATGAACCATCCATGTTAAGTAGATCTTATAAAAATATAATTATATTTATCTAGCGACCTCAAGAATTAGTATCAAGAGATATAAAGTTTTAGATTGTTCATATATATGTGGTTTGAATTTTATGATCATCAACGTACAAATAATCAAAGTATTAGCAAAGATCATTAATCTAAAAAATTATCTTATAATCGGACGTATTTGGCCTTTTGATCACTAGTATTTTATTTAACGACTGAAATCATTCCGTGCTAAATTAACTATGATAATGATATTCGATTGAGATAAAATTTTGATAGTATGCTACAAATATCACTGAGATCATCTTTATAAATTTTTGAATCCATCAATGATCTCTATTTATCAGATTATCATGCGATCATTCATAGCCATCGAAATCAAATTTTATTGATCGACATAGCTAGAGCAACCTGATTGAGGCAGACTTTTGTAACGATAATCTAATAATAATTATTTAGATAATGAATGATGAAGATAAATTTTAAATTTTAAAATTATATTAATAAATTATTTATAAAAAAAATATTAAAATGACTTAATATTTGCCTACGCTCTTAATTGCGTAGGTAATAAGTTTATTTGCCTATGGTAAAAATATACGTAGGTAATAAGTATCTTTACCTACGCTATTTAACATCGACAAATGAATTTACTTTTAATTATTTTTTATTTATTTTTTTTATTTTGCTAAAACTTTTTTTGATGCAAAGAATCGTAGGTAATGATCTTAATTTCCTATGAAAAAATAAATGTAGGCAATTAATCTAATTTCCTATGCTAAGTTACCATTGGTAAATTTTTTAAATAAATAAAATAAAAATAAGTAAAATAAAAATATTTATTGATGATAACTAATCGTAGGTAATAGATAATTACCTACGAGAAATTGAATCGTAAGTAATTACACTTATTACCTACGTAATTTACCATCAGTAATTATTTATAAAAATAAAAAATAATAAAAAACATATTTTTCAATATTAAATAAATATAGGCAATAAGCTTAATTACCTACATAAGAATTATACGTAGGTAATTAGTCTTATTACCTACACTAAATTAGCATCGATAAATTATTTATAAAAATAAAAAAATAATAATAATAAAAATATTTATCGATGCTAATTTAGCGTAGGAATAAGACTACTTACTGACGTGACTGTTATGCATAGGCAATTCGTCTTATTGTCTACGCTAATTTATAGTCAATAAATTATTTATAAAAATAAAAAAAATTAATTAAAAAAAATATTTGCCGATGTTAAATAAACATAGGCAATAAGCCTAATTACCTACGAAAAACTTAAGCGTGGATAATTAGTCTTATTACCTACGTTAATTTATTATCGATAAATTATTTATAAAAATAAAAAAAATTAATAAAAAATATTTGCCGATGTCAATTTAGTGTAGAAAATAAGGCTAATTACCTACGTAAGATGAAACCGTAGGCAATTGATTTTATTGCCTATGTTAGTTTAGTATCGATAAATTATTTATAAAAATAAAAAAATTAATAAAAATAAAATTTTTTGCCGACACTAAATAAACGTAGGTAATAAGGCCAATTACCTATGCAACCTTTAAGCACAGGTAGTTATTCTTATTACCTACGTAAATTTAGCGTCAGCAAATATTTATCAAATATTAAAAAATTAAGATCACCTATTATCGACACTTTGGTTTAAATGCCAATGCTACGTTTATGTGGCTAATTATATTTGACGATATTTAGTCTGTAGCGTAGCTAATTATGTCAACTTAATCGATATTTATTTTTTTGCACAGCTAATTATTTTTTTTACCTACGCAAAATTTTGTGTAGGTAAATTTTGCATCGTAAAATTTCTATTTCTTAAAGTACATGAAGGCCAAATACTTTTGACACCATCATTTCTAGTTCAATATGTATTGAACCAAAATATTTATTTATGTGTAGACTATATCAAGTTATCCCCCAATTCTATCTCTACGTGGCATGTCATTTTTCTAATCAATGAGCATGGTGAATTTCTGTGGTCCCATGCCCCTGCATTGGATCCATGCCATGAAATGATAGTGCACAAGGGCTAACACGAGGACCACATTTTTTTTAAAGAAGAAATTATTGATTGGATCAGATCTACAGCTAAGCTAGTCGATCAATCCAAACATAAAATAATATGTACAAGAACAAATAAAAAAAAAAGCGCAAGCTGCATACAAATATATATATATATATATATCCGTCCAAATGGTGAGACCCGACCGCGAAGGCCAATCATGGCGACGCGATGAGAAGGCGACAAAAAAAAAAAAATCTACCAAACATTACACCTTCTTCGCCGGTGTGTCAACTCGTGGCGGGTCCCTGAAATAAGATCCTACCCCACTGCATTACCAAGTCGATCGGAACCCATGCAAAGCGATAGGTGTTGCTGGACGCTAATCAAAGTTAGAACCTCCACCTCCTTGCTCAATATAAAACGCTCCATGACTGCAGTGGTCCATTAATTCCCGTCACGTGTTGAATATATGGAAGGCCTAGAAAAGATAAGGTGTGCATTTTGTTCTCGTTACGTGGCCAGGTTTAGCACCTGTCTGATATATAATATTTCTCCGTGGTTGGTTATTGTTACTGCACTCTGATTTCAAAAGAGGGAAGAGGAAAAGATTATGCGTACCTGTATTACGATACAGGACACGTGGCGGTATATTGTGGCGCTTTGGAACGTTATCATGCATGCGCCTGCCCGAATAGAAATTTTATTGGAAGATGATGATGATTTAAAGCGTGCGACAACAGGAGCCACTCGATCGACCATGAGTACCCTTCGGAGCCTGCGTTAGATCTCAATCGAGTCGGAAACGCTAGAGATACGTTCTACCGATCGGTTGGGTGGGTCTATAAATAACTGCCCCCGGCCCCGAGTCCTGCAATGCATTGAGTTGGTTTGTTGGGATCGGATCGAGCGAAGCATGGCTTCTCGCCTTGCACTAGTTTTCCTCCTCGGAGTGCTATTTGCCACACCATTGTTCGCCATCAAATCCTTTGATTTCTTCTACCTTGTCCTCATGGTATCTCCTCTCTCTCTCTCTCTCTCTCTCGCCGTTCGATATAAACACCTAAATCTGTAACTCCAAATCAGAGCTGCTGGGAGGGAGTGAGCACATGATATACAAATCTTTCTTTCATTCCTTCTTTCTAAAGCTTCCTTTAAAACCATGCATGATGGAACGGCAGAGTGCATGCTAGTCTGGGCACTGTTTTATTCCTCAATTTATTGTTAATTCTAGTTTTTTTTTCTTTTTCTTTTTCTCTTTTATTTTCATCATTATTATCCATTGAACTAATGAAGTGCTATTGGTTGAGTGCAGTGGCCGGGAGCATACTGTGCGCAGTCCAAGTGCTGCCTTCCAACCACCGGACTGCCTGCGGAGGATTTCTTCCTCAGGGGACTGTGGACTTATAATGGCACGGATAGCACGAATATGAAACCAGTCACCAAGTGCATAAAAAATTCACCCTTTTACATCAACCAAGTAAAACTATTATTTTCACTTTCTTTATCTTCTGAAGAACTTAGATGATTCAAATACTTGTTGCTCTTTTCTTTACCAAAAAAAAGACTTGCTCTTTTCAAGGGTATATATATTGCTCTCTTCATGATAGAAGAGCAAGGTGGGAGCTTTTAATTCCACAAGAGTTGGCGGACAGACTTGTTCTCTTCGGGTGAAAAATATGAATTGAAGGTTAATTAATTACCTAGCCTAAATAATGCCGGTGCAAACCACCCAACCCAAATAACGCCAGTGGAATAGACGTGCCCGCGCACGCAAACACAGTACCAAAAAAAAAAAAAAAAAAAAAAAAAAAGGACCAAGGAAAGGGAAATTAATGGGCGGTGGGGGGACATGCACTGACATGTTATAAAACTATGAGCTAAAGTAAATCACTATAACGTTTCTTTAAAATTCTCATTATTATCACGATGATAGCATTAGTCTCATAAAATACCTATTACCTAATCATGTTCTAACTATTTTCCGGCATCATCTGCTTCATTACTTTCTTCTTTCTCTTTTTATATCCATTCGCATTGTAAACAATTCATTCGCACAATTACTATATGGAATATGTACACTCTCATGAAGTTTTGCTGAAAGACTCCTTCAGAATAAGAAATGTTTCTTTTGGTGCACAGAGGTTACATCCCCGCTCTCGTTTCTTTTTATAAATACAAAATCCAGTACTTTGGTTTCTGCTTGTGTGTTTGGTATCTAATGGAGATGCATGCTATTTTTGCATTAATTAGCTCTCGAACATGAGTGAAGAGCTAAATTCATATTGGAGCAATATCAGATGCCCAAGCACCAGTCCTAAATCTTCTTGGAAGAGCACATGGAAGACGTGGGGTGTGTGCTCAGGCATGAACGAGACTGATTACTTCCAATTTGCATTGGAACTTAGAGCCGAAGCTGACTTGCTCTCCTTCTTAAGCAAGAAAGGTTATTGAGATAACTCAATTTACTTGAATCAATAATCTTAAGATTTAGTTTCTAATTAGTCTTTGCTATCTCAAAGTTACACTGATTTTTAAAAAAATAAAGGACTTGTTTTTTTAAAACAATTACCATGACAACATTGGTCTTGAAAATAAAAAATGCACCATGTTTCTTTGAGTACTAAAATAGAAGAAGTGTCTCATCATAAGTTGTCGATGGATGATTTTATTTTTCAGGTATTTATCCGGATTATAACCTGTATAACCTTACTGATATCCAAAGTGCCATTGCCGAGGGGATTGGAGTGACGCCTGATATCCGATGCAGCAAGGGGCCATTCGGCAAATTCCAACTCTACGAGGTTTACATTTGTGTCAACAAGGTTGGGAAATTCGTGGAGTGCCCTGGCTTTCAAGGGTTCACGTGTTCCTCCTCTATTCTTTTCCATCCCTTTCACGATTGGATGTTTAATAAGACTTCTACTTCTGCTATAGATTCCAACCATATTAAGATGCCCATCTCATGGAGTGATCTACATGATTGAGAGAGAGGTCAACTTCGATCGTTTTTATTTCCTTAGAATAAATTCTCTACTTGTCCATCAAATAAGACAAGTTCCTCTCCCTCTGGTTAGTGTTGGAAGTGATAATATTAGTGGATTGATGGATTTGTATGCAAGCATGTAGCACATATGGTATGTAAAGGTTTTATGGTAAAATAAACCAATTTCTTGCTACTCAGCAAGGATCAAGTATTACACTTTGTGATCATTATTTCGGGACTACTCCCGGCCCCCCTCCTCCCCTTGTTCTTGTTCCTGTTTCTTTTTCTTTTTCTTTTTCTAATAGAAGAAAATCTAATTATCCAAAACATGTAAAATCCTCATTCAAAATCATCAATATTCCAATAAAAAGTGCTTCTTAGAAAAAATAGATGTTTGATAACAATATTTGAAAAGTGCTTTTTATAAGAAAGGCTAAAGAAGTGCTCTTAGGAGAAGCTAGAATTCTAGCTTGTAGCTTCTTTTTGTGAGACATCTTTAAAGTATGATCTTAATAAACTCTAATCATTAATCAAAACATTAAGATAAATTATTTGTACTAATCATTTTCGAGAGAATTATATGCGTTGGTAATGCTAAGGTGTAACATGGTAAAAACTAAGAAAATATCAATGAGTTATTGCCAAGTACTAGACCAAGATCAAATGTACGAAAGAAGGTGCGCTCCACCATGTCTTCCAAAGAGGGATTCTAGAGTTAAAATGTGCGTTGAATATGGAAGCCAAAAAGCTCCCTAGAATGTGTGTAAATTTGGATTTTTAGCACTATGTCATGGATCGATGGTTATTTAAAGGCCAAAATGTTAACTTTACAATTCACAATTCAAACAAAAACTAAAAAAAAAAAACATGAGTTGAACATATTTCACACAGAGGTTCACAACTGATGCCGGCAAAAAGTCCCCCTATCAAGTATCGTTCCAAGGCCAAAGGAGTAGCAACAAACCATTATATATGGGAAAATCCTTGAAAGCCTAATTAATTGATCATCAAGTATGACCATATGGTGGCACATGAGTTTTTGGGCTACTTATATTGCCTACCACATATGCTTGGTCAAGAATAGTGGCATTTTTGAGACGAGATGGCAATCGATGAGGTTCATTATAAAGAGGGCTCTAGCTCAAGCCGTCGAGATCCTTTACCCACCATCTATGGGATCGGCTTTAATGACTTGGAATATCTGAGACTCTTTGTTTGCTCATGCAACGAATCAATTGGTGTTTATTATCTAAAAGCCTCCACGTCTGAGTTTTATCAAGATCAATTTCGATAGTAGTGTGAGCATAAGATGGAGTTGGATCTATGATTCATGGACTTGATGTTTGTAGCGGTAGATAGGAGACATTTTTTCAACAATACTATTTTAGAGGTTGAGCTCCGAGTGGCCTAGGCTGGCATCATGCACGCGATATTGAAACTAAGAGCTAGGTGCCTTGTCATTAAGGAAAACTCGACTATTATGGTGGGCTAGATGAGGGAGCCATCCAGGACAGCTACGACACATCGCTCCTGTAGGACATATGATGAGTAGTTGGGGAGTGTGTCTATATGGACATCAAGTATGTCTATCACGAGGTGAACAGTGCTATGGATTGGATGGCCACTTTTATTACGAAGCATTTTGGAGAGGTGTTGTGGATGGATGCAGTGGCTATTTCTATGGCATTCTATGACGTTCTTTTTTTTTTGACTTTTTTTTATTGTTTCATGCTAGAGTTGTGTGAGTGCTCCATATTATTAAAAAAGAAATTTAAAAAAAATGAGTTGAATATATTTTGCAGAGGTTTCAGGTAAAACCAACTAATGCTAGAAAAAAGTCATCATCTCAACTATCATTCCAAGGCTAAAGGAGCATCAACAAACCATCATAAGGAAATCCTTGGGAGCCTAAATTGATTATCAGACATGACCATGTGGTGGCACATGAGTTACAGGAGCCCAAAGAGCTTAAACTAATACAGTGATACAATGAGTCATAGAAATTGATGGTTTTAAAAATACAATAAAAATAGTATAGAAGATTTTTCTAGAGAAAACTATCACTAATATATTCATGATCGAGTAGTTGAATGCAAGTTGAATTACATCAAGCACAATTGGGTGAAAAAAGTTATGGTTGAAGAAAACTGAAGCTGTATCACTGAAGTTTGAGTCCATAATCAGGTGCTAGTCATCTTATTTATTTTGCTTCCTTAACCTAGTTATTATATATTAGATTACTTTGTATTTTTCTAATTTGTTTTTCTTTTGTCTTATTTATTTTTCTTACTTTTATTCATTATAAAATTTCAAGAAGGAAAGAAAGAGGATGATATTTTATTTTCTGTACTATCAGTGAAACCTAAATTCCTATCCAGGATAAGAGAGACCACGTTGATCTCGCCAAGTTTGTCCAAGAGATAAGTTGTCTCTTACCTTTAGATGACCCTAGTTGAACACTTTTGCAACCCTATTTGAATAACCCTTGTTTACTTTTATGTGCTTATCCTGACCTTGCACAGCTAGATCCCCAACCCTACCGGTCCCGGTTTATGTGATCAAGCAATATCCTTAAATAAAACTTTGCAACAATTGCGCTAGTTTTTGGATTGCAAGTATATATCTTTTTCCATCAATGGAATTATGCAACAAAAAATTGTATAAGCGAGGTCTAAGGCCAACTTTTTAAAAGACAAACAAGTCAAACCTAACAGTGAAAATGATGATCTTGTAAATTGGATCCATCCAACAACATAATATAAAATTAGATGTCCTCTTGTTATATAGTGGATATTGAATGGCCAACCATGTTGCCTCCAAATGCGATGCATGTCCAATTGTTTCTCCCTCTAAAGAAAGAAAATCTTATCAACCACATGTCGCCATGGTGAGGCCAATTGATGTGGCAGTAGACGAGGACAATGCTAAATTAGCTATAGTTTTTCTTTCCTCCTTTGCTACCGATCTTGTGCATGCTGCACTGGCCGTGCTTGCATTCTTGATTTTGGAGTGGCACGTTGATTACCTTGAGGACCATGCTTTTTTTGCACCAACCAGACTTGATGGTAGGGGAATATGACAGAGGATCCATCAATTGGAATAAGATGAACAGAATGTGAAAACATGATCTATAGACTCGATAGTCAATACCACGTAGATCTTTGAACTGGTTGCAGAAAACAAGAACTTTAACAAAATGACCCAACTAGGAATGAATCAAGAAACATTGGATTAAAGTAAAACTAGGATCTATTTGGATGATTAGACCAAAAATTCTGCGGGATTTGTAGGTAGTTATGAATATAGGCTCGACCCAGCCTATAATCATATATTTTGAGTGGGGGAGGAAAAAAAAAAAAAGAAAAAGCCTAGCCCAACTCATGAATCTCATAGGGTTTTCGGCCTAATCATCAAATCGGGAATGAAAAAAGAAAATGAGTCAAGAAACACCAAAGTTGCATAAAACGAGCATCAGGAAATGAATAAAAACGGATCAAGAAAAACTAAGAAAACACAGAGATCGCATCAATGATGGTATCTGCTGAAAGAATGAAAATGAATCAAGAAAAACCATAGTTGCATAATTGACATCACCAGCCCTCAACTAAAGAATTCCATGCAGTATTCCAAGCAATGCAGACGAATGGAAAAGGAGCTAAGTTTGGATGAGCAAGAACCAGCGGAGTCAAATTAGTAGTGTGTTCTGAGAGAGGAGCTCTAAACTAAGGTCAGACAACTGAAAACCAACCAAGAGAATTCAAGAAATGCTAAAATTGCATGACGTATGATATCAGCTGATGAATGAAAACAAATCAAGAAAAAGACTCCAATAAGGGAAATCAATCAAGAAACATCAATATCACGTTAAAGATAGCAACAGCAAACGATTGAAAAAGAATAAGAAGGAAGCCGAAATCATCTAAAAAAACACCAGTGGTCTCCCAACAAAATGAATTGGTTATGGTGTTCAGAATAACTTAGATCAAATAAAAAGAGCTAGGCTTTACCCGAAAGCGAGAGAGAGAGAGAGAGAGAGAGGAGGGTTATGGCCCCCATTCTCCGCATCGGTGTAGAGGAGAGGGCTAACAGACGAAAGGCAGCTTTTCATCAAAACAAAAAAAAAAAAACAGACGGAAGGCAGTTACAGGAGTGAGGCCATGGAATTCAAGTAAAGCAGCAAGCCGTGGCCTGTTATGATACCTCTTAAGGATCGCTTTAAGCATAAGCAGCGGACTTCGAGCTGAAAAGCCATTGGTCTGCGCACCAACAGTGCAGCAATTATAACCTAACAGCTATATAAGTAATAATTAATATAAACAAACAGTGCAGCGGGTTGAATGGTATCTTATGCTGAAACCATACAATGCGATCTTGCAGATAATCTACCTGCTCATTTTCTGAATATTTTATTTTCTGATTTTATTACAGACTCAGACATATCAAGTATTATTAAATGGAGTTGCACCCAACCGTTGCTCATAAGCCAAAGTCCTTCATTTCAAGCCCATTAACCTTGTTCAAGGTTTTCTCCACTCTCTGGGATCACTCTGGTTTTAACCAAATCCCGTGATAACCAGCAATTTCGTCAGAAGCTTACACCGCATCAAGATCATGTAGATTTTTGGTGGCTTTGGAAACCGTGATGCCAGATGTTCCTTTCTACACAGATGAATGCAGTTCAAGGAGCAGAATGTATGGCTGATGCAAAAGTTGAACATTCTGGCAAACTTCATGAACATTAATCCTCTTGTTTTGTGTTACTAGATCTTCACCTGATATTTTATTCTCATGGCATCCCACAGTATGTACCAGACTCCCAGTTCCCATTGGGTTGTCATTACCGATAACAGATAGAGAACATTATATAAGCCCAGTACGACATTTCATTGCCTTGTTTTTGAATATATCTTAATAGCTGCTATACCAACAGTTATCAGCCACTGTAACAAAAAGTAAGCGGTGCAACACCAAGACAAATATGCTGTTTGACCAAAGCACCGCTCCGAGTTATAGATTTTTATACTGATACCTCTGTATATTTACAAAAATACTATATAAAAACATTTATCATATGAGAAGTAGAATGGAGCATGTAACTGGATGTTGTTTCATTGCTCATTACAAATATTCATCACACAGTAGTTAACAAAAGACTTTTCTAAACTGCCATAATGATGTAATGGTCATTGTTTCCAGCAAAGCCTTTCAAAGTGGAAATTAGAACATTCCCAACAACTAGTCAGCTTCATAACCTGTTTGGTTCGACTTTAAAACTTCCATATGCAACAGAGAATGGCACTCCCCCGCCAATACTAGATTCGATTTGCGTCAGCTTGGTACAACTCAAAAACTTTCAAATGCTGCAGAAAATAGAACTCCCTCTTCTGATATCAGATTCAACCTGTGTCATCTTTCACAATAAATCCAACCCAATCTGCATTTCAGACATGAACAATGATAAGTAGAAACGATAAAGCATAATACTAAGCACATGATAACCTGTCCGTAATTGTGGCCTGACAGCCTAGAAAGTGACGGCCATATAATATGTTGAAAACAAATCAGGCAATTGCCCTGGAGGGAGTAGAAAGACTTCCCTCTTTTTTTTGAAAAAAGCAAGCCATCACCTACGATGTTGTCAAAATCTATTGGGCTGCAACAACCTGATTGCAAAGAACCCATAATGGCAACAAGAACAAGACTTACCCCTTCTTTTGCGACAGAATATGGCGACTCAGTTCAATAAAGTAAAACAGCATAAAGAGGAAAACAAACAAAGAGTTACAGCTAGCACAATCGTTTCAGAAAATAACTTTTTTCCCCAACTTCTCTTACCATTCATAACTCTCAGAAAGATTTTTACAGGCAAGATCTATTTCTTCTTCTGTCATTTCAATAGTTTGATCACTGTCAGACCCTGCATCATAGCATTTGATTTGCATATCCTTACCGTCTTCCTCATCAGCATCAGTTTTGCGCTTCTTAATTTTTACAATGTGCAATGCAATCCATCTCAATGGTTCAGAATACCTTCATCGTATATGTTCAATATAATTGACGTACTCTTAGGTCTGCACCAATTGCAGAGTGACTAGTCATTTTAGATAACTCGCTCCTGTTCTCCGTACTCCCTCATAATTCGGCACACAGCTCTTTGACAGATTCGGTAACAAATGACTTTCAATGCGTCAACCGACATGACGTACTGTATACATCACTCATAACACAGTTTTATTAAAATGATATAAACGCCTTGTTACAGCATGCTACAGAACACAACAAGAAAAATACTAGTACATGAACTCGTAAGAACAAATATAAGATATTTACAGTACCATAAAAAAATAAGTATGGGCAAAAAAATACAGATTAGGAATTATTGCAATATGATTGACAGAGAAGAGATGAATCATTTGGCAATGTGTAGGACTAGGTGCATCTATTGAAATTCATACCTATTGGTCTAGCTGGAATACTACGCATTTCAGAGTTAGCGTTCTCAGAAATTGTTCGATATGGATCGATTTTTCTTTATACCTAATAAACAGTGATAAGAGTTGGTCATGCACAGCGCATAATGAAGTAATCTGATTTTCCTATTGTTTATGATTACTAAATGATCATTTCAAAAACAGTTATTACTCGAATTAGAGATCAAAAATAGAAGACAAATATGGTCCAGCTAAGTATTGGCTATTTTTACAATTCCAAACTTACTAAGTGGACACAACCACTCTGGATTATCCTATACGCATGCCCATTCTTTCTGCCCTACCGAGCCCCAACACCTTCATCTCCCAAGATCTATATCTTAACATGCGTACGGTTGGTAAACCTAGCGGATCGAGTAAATGAAGAGTGAGTCACTCAATATAAAAACAATACTATGATTACAGTTCTCCTTGAATTGCTGCAAAGCTAGCTAGCACTTCTCAGAAAAAAGAGGCCTAACATCTTGAACTATACAAATCAGCTTGTCATACTTTAGTCACGGATAACTTGCAGCCTTTCGCTATAATATCACAAATTAGCCATATTCCATTGTTTTTTACTTCACTTCTCTCTGTGCACCTTCTCTGAGCAGTTACTCTTGTGGAGTGCTTAATACTAATTCATCTCGTTTTATCTCTAGGAAACCAAGTTTTGTGGTCAGCAAGCCAATTTGGCAATCATATATAACTCCTATGTAGACCACCATCGATGTCACACTCAGGCAGTTGCACAAATAGAAAAAACATTGGTCTGATTTTTTGAGAAGAATTACTACTTGGAATTACAAAAATCAGAAGGCAGAGTAGATCAGCGTACTTATAGGGATAGATTACATACACTGTGTTTCTTACCGTAAATTTGATTACAAACGATTATGGCATCAGGCAAGCACAGTGACTCGAGCCCGTCTCGCACGCATATATGTCTTTTACGCTTCATTGGCTCCTGGCATCACTAAAAAACTGTCTAAAGCACATTGGCATTCGTTGTATGATTGATACCCAATGTCCTGTAGTCACACATATAGTGTTGTTGTAATGGCTTAGTCGACCTATTTGTAAACATGCTTTGACAGTTCACCCAACGGAAATATGGATATGAGCACGCAATGAATACTATAAGACTTTGGGTAGGTGACTTGGATATCTATTACCATATCTAGGGTGCATCACCAGATCACTTCTCTCATAGCACATAGCCATTGTACAGAACTCTGTGTTTATTTACAACATCAGTGCATGCATACCTTGACGCAGCTAGTATTTTAATTTCTGACCACAGAGAAGCATGACTTTACTACTATATTGATTGAAATATTACAGGAACCTCCTCTTCACGGTGATCCGTCATCATAACCAGAATCAAATCTCGACAGTTGTAAAGTGATAAACTACAAATTAACACAAGCTGATACCTTGACAACTATCAAATCGTAGTTTCAAAAATGCAGAGAAATAGCAAAAGGCTTGATATTTGAAAAGAACTGGCAAATAAGTTTTTTTTTTTTTTTTGAATTTGCATTTGCACAGTGATCCAGGGTGCTTACCCTTGTGGAGGCATTTCTCCAGTTCCTATGCAGATCAAATTATATCGTTCCAATTTCTGATGTCAAAGACACACCAAAAATAAATATGATAGAAAAATGTATTCTTCCTATCAGAATTGTATGTCCGAAAAAGTCTTTCCCCTCATATGGCAAACGTCAATGCTAGATTATGTATGTATGTAATTCCAGATCTTATTCATCTGTCAGATACCAAATACAGACAACACGTAGACACCCAGCTAAGCTACACTGATATAGAATGTCAACGATACAATCTCCTAATGACCGAATCACTCTCCAATATTCGAGATTATCTAGATATCAGACTAATAGGTCACTTGATGGTTTAATATTATGTATTGTTCCTATGTAGTTAATCCGTGAGCTCTGTTAAATTAACATAATCCATATTTTAGATGCTGGTTAAGCCACATACTCACATCTCAGCTATTGTATTCGCGATGATATACGTTAAGCCCGAAACACCCCCCTGCTCCATATTTCTACTCAGAAATCTACAACAGGGACATCTCGAAAAATTCAAACATTATCACTTTACATGCGTTAAGCAGTTTACGGAAAGAAAGACGAAGCACCCTCGCCCTTTATTAAGGTAAAAAAGAGATAAGAGAAAGAGAGCTTATAATCAATGCAGTTCCATAAGGATCTCACCTACCTGCACCGGGCGAATCTTTGAAAAATAGTATCTTACCACAAACCAGAGAATAAACTCCATGGTACTAAATAAAATTGCAGATCGGACTTGAATATCCATGCAGGTCCAAGCGCTTGTGATTTCCAGATTTTATTCGGCTTGAATCAGTTCCAGATGTTTTCTTATCAACAGCCTCTTAAACAATAACTGGAAAGCTAACTTTCCACATCAAACCTCATTAACCCACCACAGCCCCTCTAAAAAGGAAAAAAAATACAATTAAAATATAATGATTAAAGTGACAAATACTTAAAGATACGGTACTCACCTGTCAATTGCACATTAAGAGCTGGATAGTTTAAATAAAATATTTTTTTTACTGATGTGAGAAGAAATCGTGTGAGGAGATTCATTCTTAAAAATTTGTCAAAATACAATAGTGTATGCAGCATGTACAACCTTAGAGAAATGTCTAAAGATGACAGTGTGGTAAGAATGAAGGGAGAAAAATTCCCTGAGTTAATCATCTTTCATGCATTGGTCAATCTATACAAAAGGATGGAAAAAGGATAGGTAGAATGGCATGCACCTCTAGGCATTATCCAATCTGTAGATATCACTTCGAGTAACGAAGTAAAAAATTTAAAAAGCAATGATAAAAGCTGCTTCATATAATGAGCTAAAAGTAGAGGCACACATGTGCATATGAAGAGAAAAGCAAAAAAAAGGAGGATGCTGGAGTGATTATGTGCGATAATATGTATGGCATTATAAATGAAGTGCATCTGAGAAAGTTTAGTAAAAGTGCATGAAGGAACCCCTGATTCAAAGGCACTTTTCATTTCTAATATCTCAAAATTAGACATCCACCAAGAGGATCCTAGTAATAGCTTCTTGCATGGATTAGTTGCACGTTCATTTTCCACATACATGACTGTTTGATAAGAATCAGTGACAGATAGGATCTGTAAAGATGGAATGAAGTACATGGGATAAGGCTACAAGCCTTGATTATTTTTTAGAGACTCTTTCAAATATACTTTTCTTTCAAATACAATATGAAAGCTGATGCTTATAAGTATAACAGACATTATACAACATGTGCAATTTTAAGAAAAAATAAAGGCACAGTTTGAGAAATTACAAAATTTCAAATTCAGTATCAAATATTTCGATTTTAAGTTTAACGGTGACACCACAACGGAGAGATGGCATATCATATATACAAGTCTCAACTGTATTAGTACATCCATACTAACCTCAGATACAGCAAATTCAGTCAGCCTTGCATGTGATCTTGTTTCAACTTGCTTTAGAGGTTCATCAGGTAGGGCATTTTTCTCCTCTGCAATCAGGTGAAGGAGAATAACTTATAAAATATACATTTTCATCAGTTTGCTAAACCCAGACTTCCGTGCCATAAGTATATGAAAAACATAGGAAGGTACTTTATGAGACATGCTCTTCTTCCTTTCTTCTTGTAGTTTTTTGAAAGACTTTGAATTAAAAAGATATGATCTGATGAGTCTTTAGAACTTATAAACCATCAAAAAAGAATCTATTGCAATTTAAATAGTTTTCTTTGCATCAGCAGATTAAGATCCACTACTAGGTGTTCATGCAGGATGCTAAGCACACAACAAAATAACATACAGGAAGTAAATTAAATCAAAATAGAAAAAGGAAATTCTCCACCATGATTTGGACCAGAGGGAAAATGAAAATTGCATTGTTGCATGACCCTAGGTTTAGTTGGATCTTAATAAAAGCATGACCTTATTTCCAGCTGGGTCATGGCATCCTAAAAACAGCCCCAGATCAAATCTTGAAAATATTAATGTTCAAGGCCAAATTGTCATGTTATAAATACACTGTTTCTTCATATATTTTAATCACAGTCAAATGACTGATTTTTAGTCTACAAAAGAAAGCAAAATTTCCAGGGTCAGATTATAATGGTATTTGAGCAGGGATTAGTGCTTAAAATTCACCCATAGAACCATCAGATCCAAGTACGTAACATCATTTACTTAACCCATGGCAAGAATGCAATAATAGGTTTTTTTATGCCTAGTGCCAGGTTTGAAATAAGAGAGCATAAGAATCATAAGACAGTAAGGTCATCATGCCAAGACATTTGCTGACAAGATAGTGTTCCAACAAGGAGATTCCACAAATAGTCAGAAGCAAGGGTTGAAAACTTGATTTAGATGTAGGTTTCGATTGCAATCATCAAGTTTTAGTCATGTAAAATGGGACACTTTCAATTTGAGTCCTAGAGTTCTAGTTTAAAATCCAAGAAAAGGGATAAAAGTTTGGAAAAAGGAAACTTTTTTTGATAGCTAAAAAATTTAGATGTTCCTGTTCTATGGGAAAGTTTATCTTAAGGGCCCGTTCTTTTGTAGGTAAATATCATGAGAAAGTTGGTCTACTTTTTCATTGACCAACTTACCCATGTTCTCACATTTTTTTAAGATAGAAAAATTACTTTCCCATGAATAGCATTTACCCATGAAATGGAGGAAGGTTTTACCCACCTAGGGGGTGGCTAAATCATTTTCCCATGAGCCAATAAAGTAGACATTTAATTTTATACCTAAAACACCCCATCCTCATTTGTAATATTCCCATCATTTAATGCTCAATAACTCAGCCATCTACTTTCTTGAAATCTAAAAAGCATAAGGATATTATATGAAATATGAATAAATTTTAACAACTTACCCAGGAAAGTAGTAATGTAAAAGAACATGGATAATAGATTTCAGAGCAACTTACCTATGCATAAAAGAACATGGATAAATTATTTTTCTGTCTAAATATTATCTGAAAAATATTTACCTAGGAAAATGTAGTTTTTCAGGTAAATATTTTACCCCCAAGGTAAATGTTTTACCCGCAAAAGAATGGGCCCTAAAGATGAAAAATTACAACATCCATGCTGCAACTAAACTCTGGGTTGGGAAGCCACTCAAAATAATTGAAGAATATTGGCAATACTGTAAGATTAGGGAAGCTTCTGTCCAATGCAAACTTTCAAGTTACAGAGACTAGTAAAAATAGTTCATCACCTTGGCTATTCTCAATATGCCTGCTGCATTTTCTCCATGGTCTTCCAGCATGCATAAGATAACACTCAATGTCGACAAGCTTCTTCTGGTGATAACAATCAGATATCCATTCCTAGGACAATCAAAGCTGATATCATCAGGACATTGTCACATTTTTTGGGTGTCAAGAATAGCTAACCAGCTAAAAAAGATTTTCAAATAAAGATATAGTGTGCTTATAATTGCTATATGACTTGTCCTGTGCAAAGAGCGCACCTACCAGTGGTATATTGCATTATCATCAAGAGTTCATGGTGCAAATAGGCATGCTAGAAACGATTATTAATGACGTCAATAAACTAATAATCCAAAAGAAGATAAGTAACTAATCTAACCACCAAAAATGGTCCCTAACTATTGCATTTAAAACCTACATTATTGGTGGCATTTTTTGAGATCAAGCAACCAAAGAGAAATCCTCCAAATTTCCCCATACCTGAAAATAGTACAAATGACGAGCAAAGATGACAACAATTAACATAGAAGATCACATTTGACTCTTAGCCAGAATTATAACCAAAAGAGTAGAATCAAAAGATGGTCTCATAGAGCATTTACTGCTACAGAAGTGGCAAAAAGCCCACCGGCAATGATTCCAACTTGCTTTCCTCTTCAGAACTAAAGCATGCTATTCTAGTTGATTTTGGATGCCACATATTCAAGCGCACGTCTTCCTTAAAATGCTTTACACATAAAAGCATATACCATTCTTCATGATTCCAGTTTTAATCTTTGTTATAGATCTCTTGCCAATCTAATCAAACCTGATAATAAACTGCATAACTAGTATGGGATTACCAGGTACAAAAGGTGTGAAGTTACGAATCCCAGAGTAACACTAAAGCATCTTGTGTATAGCATTTTTGAGAGGTGTCATCCTTTCAGGAATTGACTGACTACATTGTACTTCCATGGAAGTCTTGAAATCCAAAAGAATTTTTAAAAAAAAAAAAGGAGAAATACGCATAAGCAAGATAGCTTCCATGATCATAAATTGAACGATGAAAGCACAAATAGGGATGTTTCAACCGAAAAAATAATAAGCTAGGACATTAAACATAGGATAGCTACCAATTACACAGGATTGACTCCATATTAATATAGGGAGTCACTTCTAGACCAAATGGGTTGTTCATGAAGTCTTTGCTTTCCAACAATTTGGCAAAACAAATCTACTAGATAGAAGAAATAAATGGAAAGGTGAAATACACAAAAGGAATAAAGGAAAAGAATTATAACCTTTGAGACTATAGTGCCACAATCAGCTTTGACTTGTCTAAATTTAGGAGTATTAGGAAATGCACAAACAAGAAGGGTGCAATCTGAGGTCCAATCAGCTTGATATTCTGCCCCCATCTCTAATGCCCGTGAACGCAATGTGCTCCGCTCAGGGTTAACAAACCCTGACAGAATAAAAACCACCCCATCCTGTCCAAATCGAGATGTTAGTCCTCAAAGATAAAAAATTTAACATTTTGGATAAAAGAAATATTAACTTTCAAGATTTCAAAGGCCCTTGCTTATTACCAGAAGCTTTGAGAAGTTCAATTTGTTTTGAGCAGTTTCATTTGAGGAGGTACTGCCGCCTTCCTTGGAATGTTTTTTCACCTCTTCAGATGCAGCAACATGCTTCTTTCTGCAGGATTTGTTCCCCTTATCTCTAGAACTCATCGAAGAAGGAAAATATCTCTTTGCCTTGTCGTTAGAAGGGTCCAAGAATTCATCAGAAATTGTTTAAAAGTCTTACAGAACAGCAGTTCAAATGACTAAACAATGATTTGCACCTTAAGTAGGAAGAAGATGATGGTCCTCCCTGCAAAATGATCTTTCTTTTCCTCCTTTCGTGATGTTGCAAATGCTTGGGCAGATTTATCGGCACTTTTTCAAGATCTCTCTGCATGTACAATACAAAAGTAGTGAAGAAAAAAGATGAATCACTACATTCATGATATAAGTATAAGCAAGCAGCTTGAGCAAAAAGCAATCAATATCGGTTCATATATGTAAATCTAAAGTCAAACAGACTGCATCAGTTGGCATGAAAGAGTGAATCTCCATCAACTTTTAGGCTATCAATGATTACCAAGATCTAACCATAGAACATCCTTCAACATCATCATGCTTCAAGCCAAAAAAAAGGGAAGTTGGGTGACGAGGTGACAGGGCAGAGATGGGTTTCATATGACAGATTGGGACTTCAAAATCTCATTAGAAGGATGTTCCCAAGAAAAAGTAAAACTGGAACTTTATTTCTACCGGAATTCAGTAAAGGAAAGATAGTGCACCTACATAAACATAGGGAGACAAGATCTTATTACTTATGTTATTGTAATAATGGTGGGAGTACCCAGTCAGAATTACCCTAGCCAAACACAAAATCTCCACCCAAATGGAAGAGGGTTGCAACCGCTGTGCAGGAGGCTATAACCCAGTTTCCGAAGATGAGGAGATTTTTCAAGGTCCAATCAATAAAGAAACAGTCAAATCTTTTTGACGGTTGTATTCCTCCATCCAAACCCAGTTGACATTACTATGATATAATAGCTCCTTTGCAAGACATAGCATGCCCAGCCCAATCATCACATCGATGGGTGATTACTAGCCAAAACTTTTTCCTTTATAGTGACATGCGTCTCGTACACTTGTTTCTCATCAATCAGCTTACACAAATAGGATCAAAGCTAGGCAAGCATGAGAGTTCCAACGGTCTAAGTTCAACAGTTCCTTGTTAAAACAATCGTACAACAGATGCCTCGATTTATTTTAAACACATTCACTTCCAGAATCATTCCATTGTTAATATTTGCTTCCCAATGTCCACTCTCCCATCCTCAGAATCTACAGTTTTTTTGGACTATCAAGCTTCAATATAAAGATCATAATTATATAAGCGTTATTTAGCTATTGGTTTCGTGGATGAGGAAGAATTATTTGGAACTATGAGCACCAAGAGAAAAAAACCATCAAGAATTGAATCCAATGCCCTAAAAAAAGGAAAAAGAAAACATCCGTAAAGCAAAGCCTGTTCGATAATAGGTATGGGTGGCGTACCCTGACTTGTAGGACCTGCAATTTGATTCTAGCCCGGGATCGGAAGAAGGGATCCTTGCGATTTCAATGATACATGAAAAGGGGGAAATTTATTACCAAAAAGAAAAAAGAAAAGGGGAAATGGCGAGAGATTACACAAATAGGCCGCTGGATTTGGACAACGTTGGAGAGAGGCTGATCTGATCGGCTTCAAGCCTTCTCTTTCGAGAGCTGATACAGCCACCCAAGCCGGCAAACTGGCCAAAACAAATATTTGCAAACGGGTATCGGATCTGTCGATGCTTCGGGTCGGGTTTTCTGCACGTGAGGTGATACTGTGTGAATGGGCCGGCCGACGGTTCAATGGATCGGTCTACGGTGTAACCGGACCTTGCCTTTTTCGGGATTCCATGACACAGAAAAACAAACGTTTTTGCTTCGTTCCCAAAGCGGTGGCTACATGGTCCATACTCCATATTAATTTTATTATATCATACATCATACATAAAATATTTCTCCTCAAGTAATTTTTTATGCATCATAGCAATAACAATGCACATGGCATATAATTAGACCATATAGCACCACTTTCCAATGCATATTAAATATCTGTAGCTTTGCTTTTTAATTTAAAATTTTGAATAACAAAAATACTTCTCTATTCTGAATAATTTAATATAATTTAAATTATTATAATTTAATATTTAATATTTTTTCTCGTGGTCGTGTTATGATATCTTATTTACAGAATGTCATAATATGCTTTCAGGATATCATAATAGAATTGCAAGATGTCATAATTTTTTCAAAATAATTAAATATTTTTATTATTTAAAATTTTAAATTAAAAAATAAAACTATAAGTATTTAATGTGCATTGAAAAATAGTGGCTATATGGTCTAATGAGATGGCGCGGTGTATTTTACGTCAATTTTATTGCACCACATGCGGTGCATAAATTATTTCTCCTCCATGAAAAGTAATTCTTTATGCACCGCATATGGTGATATAGTGCAATACACCATGGCATATAATTAGGGCATATAGCACTGCTTTCTAATGCACATTAAATGTTTGCGGATTTTTTTTTTTTATTTAAAATTTTAAATGATGAAAATATTTTTTAATTTTGAAAAAATTATGACATTTCGTGGTCCTATTATAATATCCTAATTTTAGGAAGTTATAATATACTTTCAGGATGTCATAATAAGATCATGAAATGTCATAATTTTTTTAAACAAATAAGCATTTTCATCATTTAAAATTTTAAATAAAAAAATAAAATTATAGGCATTTAATGTGCATTAGCAAGCACCGGCTACATGGTCCAATAGAATGGCGTAGTGCATTTCACGTTAATTTTAGTACATCACATGCAATGCATAAAATATTTCTCTTTCATGAAGAGTAATTCTTTGTGCACTGCATGCAGTGCAATAGCAGTACACCACGGCATATAATTAGGCCATATAGCATCGCTTTCTAATGCACATTAAATGCTTGCAATTTTGCTTTTTTGTTTGAAATTTGAATGATGAAAATACCTCTTTGTTTTGAAAAATTATGATATTTCGTGGCCCTATTATGACATCATGTTTTCAGGAAGTCATAATATGCCTATTGGGGATAAACCCCACTCCTGCTGAAGTCCAGTATAATGCTTAGCCTAATGCCACTGGTAATCATGAAAGAGCTTCGATCGAAAATTCTCTTCCAGCAGCTGAATTCCAGCCGAACTCCTCTAGCGATCGAACCTTAGTCGAACTCCTTCAGCGACTGAACCCCAATCGAACTCCTCCAGTGGCCAAACCCTAGCCGAACTCCTTCAACGGCCGAACTCCTCCAGCGGCCGAACTCCTTTCGAATTTCTCCTTCAGTCAAATTTCTTCAGGAGCCGAACTCCTTTCGGACCTCTATTTCGATCGGATACCTCCAGGAGCCGAACTTCTTTCGGACTTCTCTTTCAAATAGATTTCTCCAAGAGCCGAACTCCTTCCGAACCTCTACTTCAGTCCGATTCCTTCAGAAGCCCAACTTCCTCCGGACTTCTCCTTCAGATGGATTCCTCTAGGAGCCGAACTCCTTCCGGATCTCTACTTTAGTTGGATTCCTTCAAGAGCCCAACTTCCTCCGAACTTCTCCTTCAGATGGATTCCTTCAAGAGACGAACTCCTTCCGGATATCTACTTCAGTCGGATTCCTCTAGGAGCCCAACTTCCTTCGGATTTCTCCAGGAGTCAAACTCCCCCCAGACTTCTATTTTAGTCAAAATCCTTCAGGAGCCCAACTCTCTTCGGACTTCTTTCTCAGTCGGATTTCTTCAAGAGACGAACTCCCCCTGGACTTCTACTTCAGTCGGATTTCTTCAAGAGCCGAACTTCCTCCGGACCTCTTCTTCAGATGGATTTCTCTAGAAGTCGAACTCCTTCCGAACTTCTCCTTCAGTCAAACTTTTTCACCAATCGAACTTTTTCAGCCAAACTTCTCCATCAGTCGGACTTCTTGTGGACTTCTCCATCAATCGAACTCCATCCGAATTCCTCCAGCAGATTACTTCCAGATTTCAAGTAGCATTCTTCTCGGATGATCCCCTCTAGGCATACTTTCTTTAGAAGTCCGAACTCCTTTGGAATTAACATACGTTAAAGATCTTCACCCCTCCATGTGATCTCGAGCGGCTCAGTACCGAACGGCTATGGATGTTGCTATCAGTCTCCTGCAGGTGGCACCCCTCTCATGCAGCCTTGAGCGGCCAGCTAGCGAACGACTACGATTGTTGCTATCAATCTACTATAGGCGATGCCCCTTTCACGCGGCCCTGAGCGATCAACTATCGGACGGCTATAGCTATCATTATCAGTCTACTACAGGCGATGCCTCTTTCCATAACAAACCCTATGCGGCTTCGAGCGGCCAGCTACCGGACGGCTACGGCTGTCACTATCAGTTTGCTCTGGGCTCCATTTATAAAAGAGATCCTCTAGATACATTTTCTCTAAGCTCTCTTCTCCTTTCCAAAAACTCTACTGAACTCTCTCCTGAACACTCCATTTCTGTTGGTCAGAAGAGCTGACTTGATCGTCGGAGGATCTTGCCGGAGCCACCACCATCGACTCTGGATGGGACTTTATTTTGTAGGTCACCGGTGGCGACCTCTTCTTCCTCAACTCCAGCTCGGTCCGACGTTGATCAAATTCTGCACCAACAAGATTGGCGCTAGAGGAAGGGCTTCTGTTTTCGAGATTTTCTTATTCTTAAAGGAGTGCTTAGCAGTGATCTTTCTTCTTTCTCTCTAGAGTTCTTTCCGAAAAAAAAAGCCTTCTAAAAAAGCTTCGACCTGACGATCAATGGCCTCTGCAGTCAGATCCCATCCAGACCTATCCGCTTCTGCTTCAGCTCTGATAACTCAAGCACTACCTATAGTCATGGTGGATGCGAAGCAGTTCAACTTGCTGGTCCAGTAGGTTCGTGATCTCACGGAGGTGATGCAGGCCATACATCGGCAGGCTCCAACATCAATTCGATAGGAGCAGACTTCTCCGGAGCCTCGTGATCTGATCTGGGGATGGCCGACTTGGGCTAGCCAACCAGTGACCTTCGAAAGGAAGAAGCAGAGGATGGAGAACCCTTGGTCGAACCATGACTCGACCCAGGGGAAGCCTTGCACCCATTCCATCAGAAAATCTTGGAGATCAACGATCATGAAGATCTTCTAGATCAAAGGCTCCTAAAAATGAGCCGACGAATTGAAAAACTCCACCATACTTTCTCCTTGCACGGTAATGATATTTGCACTGATCCTCCTTTTTTTAGAGGATTATGCAGGAACCAATCCCGTCGAACTTCAAGCTCCCATAGTTTGAGAGTTACGATGGGATCACCAATCCGATGGACCACCTAGAGGTCTTTCAGATAATGATGCTGCTCCACGATACACTAGATATCATTTTGTGCCAGACGTTCCCGTCTATCCTTAAGAAAGCTGTCAGAAACTGGTACTCAGCACTCAAGCCGGGTACCATCTTTTTCTTTGATCAAATGAGCCATCAATTTATGGCTCACTTCATCAATAGTCGATGTCCGCACCGAGGTTTGGATTTTCTGATGAATATCAAATAGAAGAAGAAAAAATCTATCCAGACTTACGTCATCCGATTTAACACTGCTGCATTGAAGGTTTGGAACCTAGACCAGTCTATTGCAATGACCACACTCAAAGGCGACCTTTAGAAGAATGATTTGCTATTCTTCTTAGAGAAGAAGTATCCCAAAAATTTTATCGATTTGTTAGCTCGGGCTGAAGAATATGCCCGAATAGAAAAAGCTTTTAAATTGAGAGATAAGGAAGCTATAGGAGAGCGACAGATGGGTGAGTCTAGTAAACCCATGGCTGATGGAGGGTTGAATGAAGTTCGGCCATGCTCATGGACTCCCCCCAAGTGCAAGCAAGCCCAAACTCCTCCTCGAGCTCATTGTCAAAGAATCCCCGATGGAAGGGCATAAAGAAGTTCTCCCTTCAGAAAGTTTCATAACTATGCCCCCATCAATTCCCCCAAAATAAAAGTGTTGATGGAAATCAAGGAGCAACTATTGAGGCCTGAAAGGATGCACACCCATCTTGGCAAGCGCGATCCCAATAAATACTGTCTCTACCATCATGACCACGATCATGATACTGAAGAATGCATTCAGCTCCAAGACAAAATCGAGGAACTCATCAGAAGAGGCCGGCTAGGTCGATTCCTCAGACGCCAACCTGATGCAAGAAAAGATCAGTCGAGGGTACTACCGCAGCCAGAACTATCAAGGAGGAAGGAACAATCAGAAAATCGATCGTCTCTCAACATCATCAACACTATTTTTGGAGGACTTTGATGAGAAGAGGCTAGTGGATCTAAGGGATCGGTGAAGAGACGGAGGACTAAAGAACCCATAACCTTCACTGAGGCAGATGCATGGAGAGTATAATTTTTGCACAATGACGTAGTTATAATCTCTTTAAATATAGTAGACTATGATGTACGTCGCATCCTAGTTGATAATAGAAGTTCGGCTGATGTCTTATTTTATGATGCTTTCTCCAAAATATCGATATCCCATAGTCAGCTAGGACCAATAAACTCTCCACTAGTAGGCTTCGCTGGAGCTGCAGTACTAGTTGAAGGTGTAATGACTCTAGCTATGACCGCAGGATAATATCCAAAACAATCTAGAGCGTAGGTGAATTTTTTGGTAGTAAAGGCTCCCTCCGCTTACAATGCAATTCTCGGCCGATCCGATCTAAATACATTTCGGACGATGGTGTCAACTTATTATTTGAAGATGAAGTTTTCGATAAGTTACGGGATCGAAGAGGTCATGAGAGATCAAGCTCTGACAAGGCACTGCTACTCAATTATCTTACAAAAAAATGAACGGTCTGATCCTTGTCCCGTTGACGGACTAGATGCCCGTGATGACCTTGCCGAAGAACGGGGTGAGCCCATAGAAAATCTTATGGCCATCCCCCTGAATGATGAAAATGCGGAGCATACGGTATAAATTGGCTTTAATCTAAAAAATGAAGTTCGAAAATAGCTCATCGCCTTCTTACGAAGGAATGCCAATATCTTCACTTGGGTTTCGATGGATATGTCTGAGATTGATATCGAGGTTATGGAACATCGACTGACCATTGACCCCAAGCATCGATCAGTGAAAGAAAGAGTTCGAGGCCATGCACCAGAAAGGTAAAATGTAATAGCAGAAGAAGTCAACAAGCTTTTCAATGCCAGATTTATTTGAGAAGTCAGCTATCCGACTTGGATCTCTAACATGGTTCTGATCAAGAAAGCCAACGACAAGTGGAGGATGTGCATTGACTTGAAGAAGCTTAACAAGGCCTGCCCAAAAGACATCTACCCTTTATTTAGAATCGATCAACTGGTGGACACAACTTCAGGCTACGAGCTTCTCACCTTCATAGATGCCTTCTCTGTCTACAACCAAATTCGGATGGCATCGGAGGATGAGAAGAAGACTGCTTTTATTACTAACCGTGATCTTTACTATTACAGGGTCATGCCCTTCGGACTTAAAAATGCAGGCGTGACTTATCAGCGCTTGATCAATAAAGTCTTCAAGGAGTAGATCGATCGTGATATGGAGATTTACGTCGATGACATGCTAGTCAAAAGTCAAGAGATTGTCAATCATGTCGTCGATCTTGAAAAGGCTTTCGATATGCTCAGAAAATATAAGATGAAGCTGAACCCAACCAAGTGTGCCTTTAGAGTAGCCTCAAAAAAATTTTTGAGATTCATGGTCTCGAGACGATGGATCGAGGTCAATCCAAAAAAAATTCGAGCTATCCAGGAGATGACCACTCCGAAGTCCATTAAGAAAGTTCAGCGTCTAACTGGGAAGGTGACGTCTTTGAGTCATTTTGTCTTGAGGTTGGCCGAATGCTGCATGCCCTTCTTCCAAATTCTCAGAAAATTGAAAGAATTTCACTGAACTCAGGAATGCCAAAATGCATTCAACGAGCTCAAGAACTATCTTGGCTCGCCCCCCTACTAGCCAAATTCGAATATGGAGATGAGCTATTTCTCTACCTCGCGATCTCTCCTACGGTGCTAGTGGCAATCCTGATCAAAGAAGAGGCGAAAGTGCAGCGATCAGTCCACTACATAATTCGGATCCTAAGGGATGCCGAAATCAGGTACACAAAGTTAAAAAAATTGACTTATGCTCTTCTGATTGTAGTAAGAAAACTTCGACCTTACTTTCAGGGATATGCTATAATGCTCCTCACTGACCAGCCGATCAAAATAATCTTTCATCAAATAAATGCTTTCGAAAGATTTGCAAAATGAACCGTTGAATTAACAGAGTTCGACATCAACTACCGACCTCAATCGATGATCAAGACTCAGGCACTGGTCGACTTCATAGTTGAATGCACCATTTTAGATGAAGTCGAGCTTGAACAGAGCGAGACCGGCATTCCGTGGTTGCAATCGAGCCTCCCTGAAGAAAGTGCTAACCTTTCCTAAGGTTTTTGAGCCCTGTACATGAATGGTTCGTCCAACTCCATTGAAACAGATGTGGGATTAGTCTTAGTCAACTCCGAGGGAGTCATCACCGAGTACGCGCTATGCTTCAAATTTTCTACAACTAATAATGAAGCCGAATATGAAGTGCTGATCGTCGGTTTAAAAATAGCAGAAGAGTTAAAAGTAGATCGGCTTCAAGTCTACAGTGATTTTTAATTAATGGTTGGCTAAGTTAGTGGTAGGTATAAAGCACGGAAGAAAAGTATGATAAAATACCTAAAAAAAGTGAAAGATTTGACTCCGACCTTTGGTAGTTTTGGCATTCGATAGGTTTCGAGGGTAGAAAATATAATAACCGATCTTCTCTCTAAATTGGCCACTTCAGCCCCAGCCGAATTATCCAAAAAAATATTTTTTAAAACTCTAAAATATCCAAGCTCAGAGGAATCACAGTTTATTATGCAGACGGAGCTTAAGCTCAGTTGGATCGATCCGTTAGTTGCCTATCTCAAAGTGGGAGTTCTTCCTCATGATCTGAAAGAAGTTCAGAAACTCAAGAATTAAGTCTTTCGGTACGTTTTATATGAGGGCAATTTATATAAGAGGTCATATTCGCTACCGCTGCTGAGATATCTCCGACCTTCAGAGACCAACTTTGTATTATGGAAAGTGCATGAGAGAATTTATAAAAGTCATGTAGGAGCCAGAATTTTGTCACAAAAACTACTTCAATAAGGATACTATTGGCCGATCTTGTATCATAATTCCATGGAGTATGTCAAGAAATATGATCGCTGTCAGAAAAATACAAACATACAAAGATGTTCGACCTCCAAGCTTACTCCACTGAGTGCACCTTGGCCATTTGTGCAGTGAAAAATGGATATATTTGGCCCTTTCCTAATGGCATACGAACAACGAAAGTTCCTCCTGGTCACGATCGACTACTTTACCAAATGGGTCGAAGCCGAACCACTAGCAAAAATTATCGAGGTCAAGGTACAAGACTTCATCTGAAAGTCAATTATTTGTCGGTTCAGTCTACCCTGAACCCTCATAATAGATAACGGGCGATAGTTCGTTGAGATGAGGTTTGCTGAATTCTGCGAAGATCTAAACATCTTCCATCACTTCACGTCGGTAGCTCACCCATAGGCAAATGAAGAAGCTGAAGTGACCAACCGAATTCTGCTGTAAGGCATCAAGACAAGACTCGATAGGGCAAAGAGAGCTTGGGTGGACGAACTCTATCACATCCTTTGGGCATATCGAACTACTCAAAGGCTATCGATCGGAGAAATATCATTCGCCTTGGCTTTTGAAATGGAGGTAGTCATCCCAATCGAGCTTAAGCTTCCATTAGCACGAGTCGTGACCTTCGATGAGCAGCATAGCTCACTGGACCTCAGAGTCAACCTCGACCTTTTGGAAGAAAAAAGGAAGGAAGCCCGGGTTTGGATGGCGGCCTACAGATGAAGGATGGCCTGATACTATAACTCCAGGGTCAGAGGTAAAACGTTCAAAGTGGAGGACTTAGTGCTTTGGCGAGCCATCATCTCTCAGCCGCAGAGTCAGGAAAAGCTTACCATAAATTGGGAAGGCCCGTATGAAGTAGAAAAGATCGTCCGACTCAAAATTTATCGTCTGAAGGAGCTTGGAGGAATAATGCTTCCACGATCTTGAAATTCAGAAAATCTAAGAATGTACTACCAGTAATTTTTCTTCAATAAAACTCCTCCATTTCAATGTTATGGTTTTTTGGTGTAAAAACTATATGATGACAGGAAAGAAGCAATCAATAGTGGCCATGTTAGGAACATGAGAAGAACCTCGTCCTAACATGAGTAAAGTCGAAGGCCTCATTCATTTTAGACGAGATGAGGAAAGAGGATCTGACAATTATCCTTGTGCATCCTTACAGTCCGTTAGGAATAGGAGGAGAACCTTATCCTAACGTGAGCAAAGTCGAAGGCCTCATTCATTTTAGACGAGATGAAAGAAGAGGCCCTAACAATGTCCCTTGTGTGCCCTACAGTCCATTAGGAATAGGAGGAGAACCTCATCCTAACGTGAGCAAAGTCGAAGGCCTCGTTCATTTTAGATGAGATGAGGGGAGAGGCCCTGATAATGATCCTTATGCACCCCTACAGCCTGCCTTTAGGAACAGAAGGAGAACCTCATCCTAATATAAACAAAGTCGAAGGCCTCGTTCATTTTAGATGAGATAAGGAAAGAGGTCCTGACAACGGCCCTTATGCGCCCCTACAGTCCGTTAGGAATATGAGGAGAACCTCGTCCTAATGAGAGCAAAGCCGAAGGTCTTATTCATTTTAGACGAGATGAGGGAAGAGACCCTGACAATAGTTCTTATGCGTTCCTACAGTCTGTTAGAAATAGGAGGAGAACCTTGTCCTAACGAGAGCAAAGCCGAAGGTCTCGTTCATTTTAGATGAGATGAGGGGAGAGGCCCCGACAAACGATCCTAATGTGCCCCTACAGTCCATTAGGAATAAAAAGAGAACTTCATCATAACATGAGCAAAGCCGAAGGCCTTATTCATTTTAGACGAGGTGAGAGGAGAGGCCCCAACAACGATCCTAATATGGCCCTACAGTCTGTTAGAAATAGGAGGAGAACCTCGTCCTAACATGAGCAAAAGTTGGAAACTCATAAACCAAAGATGTAGAGAAGGAAGAAGCTCGGTGGAGAATCCTTATACGAGTTTTTCCACGACAACTTGACTATGCCAAATACAAAAGGCAGAACCTTATTCAGGTTTGCAAGAGAGGTCTTAGTCTGACGTCCATAATGAGCTCGGCATTCGCAGCAAGCAACAAGCACGAAAATCTGGAACAGAAGATAAGATCTCCCCCGAGCTTCAATCTGAATGAATGCAGAGTTCAAAAAAGAACTTCGACAGTCATCTTTTTTATACTTCCTTTCTTCGAATTTCAAACTCGAAAGTGGAAGGACTATTATTGGGGATAAACCCCACTTCCATCGAAATCCAGTCTGATGCTTGGCCTAATGCCACTGATAATCATGGAAGAGCTTCGATCAAAAATTTTCTTCCAGCGGCTGAACCCCATCGAACTCCTCCAGCAGTCAAACCCCAGCCGAACTTCTCCAGCGGTCGAACCCTCAGTCTAACTCCTTCAGCTGCCGAATCCTCAGCCAAACTCCTTCAATGGCTGAACTCTTCCAGCGGTCGAACTCCTTTCGGACTTCTTCTTCAGTCAAATTTTTTCAGAAAGCTGAACTCATTTTTGGACCTCTACTTCATTCGAATTTCTCTAGGAGCCGAACTTCCTCCGGACTTCTCCTTCAGATGGATTCCTCTAGGAGCCGAACTCCATTCCAGAATTCTCCTTCAAGTCGAATTCCTCTAGGAAGCCGAACTCCCTTCCGGAACTTCTCCTTCAGATGGATTCCTCTAGGAGCCAAACTTCCATCCGGACCTCTCCTTCAAAGTCGGATTCCTCCAGAAGCCGAACTTCTTCGGACTTCTCCCTCAGTTAGATTTCTTCAGAAGTCGAACTTCCTTCGGACTTCTATTTTAGTCAGAATCCTCCAGGAGCCCAATTTCCCTCAAACTTTTACTTTAGTCGAAATCCTCTAGGAGCTGAACTTCCTCTGGACCTCTACTTCAGTTGAATTTCTCTAGGAGCCTAACTTCCTCCAGACTTCTCCTTTAGATGGATTCCTCCAAGAGCCAAACTTCTTTCGGATCTCTCCTTCAATCAGATTCCTTCAGGAATCGAACTTCTTCCGAACTTCTTCTTCAATCGAATTCCTCTAGAAGCCAAACTTCTTCCGGACTTCTTCTTCAGCCAAACTTCTCCACTAATCGAACTTCTTCAACTGAACTTTTTCATTAGTCGAACTTCTTCTGGACTTCTCCATCAGTCGAACTTCATTCAGATTTCTCCAGCAGATTACTTTCAGATTTTAAGTAGCATTCCTTCCGGATGATCTCCTCTAGCCGTACTTCCTTTAGGAGTTCGAACTTCTCTAAAATTAACATACGTCAAAGATCTTCATCCCTTCACGTGGCTCCGAATAGCTCAGTATCGGACGGCTACAGCTATCACTATCAGTCTGCTGCAGACGGCGCCCCTCTCATGCAGCCCTGAGCGGTCAGCTATCGGACGACTTTGGTGTAGAAAAATCCTGATTTTTCGATCCAAGTTCGTCCAGATCTGATCAGATCAAGAGATATATTTCAAAAAATTTTCTCTTGATCCCAATCAGATCTTGATATATTTTAGATCTGATTTTTATTATTTTAATAAATAAAATAAAATAAGATAAATTAAATCAAATTTAATTTACCTATTTTGGGTAATCCTATTATCCTATAGATGATCCTGATTGCAGCGGAAGGTTCTGGATCTAGCCACGCAAGCGCCTGGCCTCTACCGATATCCACTCGGGTTGGATCTGGAGATCCTCTTCTTCTCTATCATGTCTCCAAAAATCAGATCTGGATCTGATCTGGAGGATCTTCAAAACTCCTTTTGAAGATCAGCAGTCGTCCTTTGCAGCAGTGCAGCCTTCTTCTTTTGATCGCCTTTCTTTTGATCTGGAACGCACCAACCAAAATCCAAAACTCTTTTAGACGTGGAGAGGAGAAGGAGGAGAAGTTTAGGCATGGAGGAAGAGGAGAGAGCAGCCTTGGGGCGTGGAAATCTCTATTATTCTTTGGGTTGGGCGCAGGGTCTTATTTATAGACCTCTTGTGATCCAACTCCTCTTATTCTCAACCAATCACAACCCTTTGTGAAATCAGATCTAAATCTGATTGGTTGGAATAGAGTCCCCTGGATTCCTCCTTAGAGGGCGCCTAAGATCAGTCAAACTGGATTCTTAGTAGAACTCTGATTGGAATCCAAAAGGGAGGTGGAGTCCTTGTCCAACAAGGACTCCTGGCGCCTCCTACTTGGGCTCACGCCACCTGGCGTGCGCCCTCCTCCTTAGCCAGGTTCTGACAGGGGACAGGCCCCCACCAGCTCTCCAATAGGTGCATGACATGTGGACAAAAGTCAAAGTGTCAATGGTCAAATATTTGACCAGTCAAAGGTAGACTTTTGACCAAAGTCAAAGAACAAAAATGGCAGGTGACCAAAAATGACCAAAAATGGCAGGTAATGTCTTATAAAATAAGACAACCTTTTCTGACTTGGACAACCTCCAGTCAGACCATATGAAGGCCTCTGATTGAGCACAAAACTCCTTTGGCTCAGTCAGGACAACTTATTTGTGATAGTAAAAGAAGAACGTTAGGTTCAATCGAGTGCTAGCACGATTTTTTTGAACCTAATTGAATCTCATTCAGATCAATTGAACTAGATTAGTTCAATTGATGATCACCAGATTCAAACCCTTGTTTGTGTGACCCAGTTAGATTCAGTTCTGTATGGTAATGGGATAGGTCATGATCTCTATCATAGACATCATCGAAACTCCTTTCGATGGATCAGAACTCTTCTGATTCGAACAGCTAGAATGATCGATCATCTAAATCATTCTAATTGCTCCCAAAATCCACCAGTGACACCTAGCAGTATATGGTGGCAACCTATCAGAGCTGAATGCGAACCTCTTGGTGCAGCTACCTGTGTGATTAAGTTCTTGGTGAACCTCTTGGTGCAGCTACCTCTTGGTGCCGCACACATCTGTATGTACTAGGGCAAGGAGATCTGTGGCCCTCTCCCCATGTCCAACAAAAGGGAGTTTAGTCATTTTTCCTTGAAGACAGGATTCATAAATTGGATATGACTCGAAAGTCAATGGACTCAATAGCCCATTTTTCTCCAATTTGTTGATCCTATCTTCTGCTATATGACCTAATCTCAGGTGCCATAGATATCTGTCATTTGGACTATCTCTAGGTCGTTTGGCATTCATGTTTTGCTCGACAGTTAGAATAGGTACATCAATTTGTAGCTGATAAAGACCATTAATAAGGAAACCATTTGCAATTTTATTTCTTTCATAAAGAATGTTACAATGGTCCTTAAAGAAGGTGATCACATAACCTTCTTGTGCTAAGCATGAAATAGAAATCAAATTCCTGCTAGCTGCTGCAGGCACATAATAACAGTCTTTAAAACTAAGTCTAAACCAGATGGTAATCGCAGAGGGTATGTTCCCACGGCTACTGCAGCAACTCTTGCTCCATTACCAACGCGTAGGATCATGTCTCCATCCCTCAGCCTCCTGCTATCCTCAAGACCCTGCATAGAAGTGCACAGATGAGCACTAGAACCAGAGTCAAGCACCCAACTGGATGCAGAAGAAACCGTAAGGTTAGACTCAATAACGAGCATACCTCCAGAAGGACCTTCCTTCTTGTTCTTCAGGGTGGCCAGGTAAGTAGGGCAGTTCCGCTTCCAATGGCCGTCGCTGTTGCAATGGAAACACTTTCCTTTGCCATCGGTCTTTTTCTTCGATTCTGCCTTCTTCTTCTTTGATCCTTCCACCTTTTGCTTTTTTCACAGACTTCTTTTTCTTTCCATAAGACTTTCTTTTGGAAGAAGTCCGTTCCATAGCAAGAACTGAGCCTTTAGAACCTTTCATAGAAAGCTCAGCGGTAACCAGCATATTCATTAACTCGGCCAAGGAATTTTGAAGTTTATGCATGTGGTAATTCATGATGAATTGCCCATATGCATCAGTCAAGGATTGCAGAATAATATCATTCTGCAGATCCAAGTCTAACTTCACACCGAGCTTCTCAAGCTCTTCCATGTCCTTGATCATTGTCAGACAGTGATCTTGGACTGACTGCCCATCACGCATCTTAGCCTTAAAAAGTCGTTTCGTGACTTGATATTTGGCTGCGCGACTCTGTTCACCAAACATCTCCTGCAGGTGAGCCAACATTTGGCGAGCAGTCCCGATATCTTCATGTTGGCGCTGGAGCTCATCAGACATCGAGCCCAACATGTAAGTATCTGGCCTTATTGTCTTCGTCAATCCATTTTTTCCAGAGAGACGCTCTCTGTTCAGTGGATGGACGAGCTGGTAAGGTGGGAGGGTCCTGGTCCAAAACATGTGTTAACTTCTCTGAACCCAAAACAATTTTATAGTTCCTGAGCCAATCTTTATAATTGGGTCCAGTCAGTCTATGTGTGTCCAGGATACGTGCCAAGTGGGTTGGACGCAGACATTTTTCCTGTAGAGAGTCAAAGATTCTAGTTAGATACTGTAATTTTGACTTGACCAATTTATTTAGGGATTTTATTTTTAAACAAATTAGCTCCACTATTTTCTCGGATCCCTACACTCCTCTGTAGAGATGCGAAAATCTCCGCGATTAATGATTTCTAGTGGGTGGTGCGGTCTCTCACCAACTGACTCATCACCTCACCTAACAGTTATTGGTGATGGGTTAGCCAATGAGTGAACAACTCTTGTTCAATGATTCTCTAATCATGGTGCACCCAAACTTGATCTCTAATTCATGAATCTCACCGTATCCGGAATATTGATCCACTCCTTAGTTAAGTCAGACCCACCATTTGCATAGACTGGGTTCCTAATTGAGTCTCTCACCGTATCCGGAATATTGAGCCCAACTCATCCTCCAGCCCATAGCATCCAATGCCTAATAGACATGGTTTGCGTCTTCCCGGTGCAACTGAGCCACTGTATAGCCGAGAACAATCAAACCGGGAAGGGCCCGCACATCTACAATGGTGGAAGACCTCAGACTTAATCTTTTCTTAGGGAGAATTGATTCAGGTCTCATTAAACTAGACTTCTTAGTCATAACAATTATGA